>OZ020525.1:19493705-19937089 GCA_963971425.1 Bryoerythrophyllum caledonicum | reverse complement strand
CGGCCATGGCGAGGAGGGCAGCCGCTGTCGGCCGCCCTCCTCACCGTGGACGTCGTCTGTCAAGATGACAACCATGGCGAGGAGGGGGGCCGAACCCTCCTCGCCATGGCCGTCGTCTTGGCCGACCACGACCATGGCAAGGAGGGCAGCCGCCGTCGGCCGCCCTCCTCACCGTGGGCGTCGTCTGTCAAGATGACAACCATGGCGAGGAGGGGGGCCGAACCCTCCTCGCCATGGCCGTCGTCCTGGCTGACCACGGCCATGGCAAGGAGGGCAGCCGAGAAGGAGTACCTAGGAGAATTACTATTATGCTCAGAAGGTGTTCCTCAGAAGGTTCTTCCATTTGATGAACTCATTCCAGTTCTCGACAAGTTCAAGCAGATGTCCTCCCCAAATATTCGGAATGAAGTGACCACTTTTCGATACTTGCGACGATTTGGAGTTATGGACAGTACAAGGAAGTTGAGGGGCTCTAGTAGTTGGGCATTCATCTAGGAGAACCGCTTTCCTGGACAAGGAACAAAGACGGAGAAAGTTTTTATTTTAAAGATGTCCGAGGTTGGTCCTGGATGCGGGATTGATTTAGTAAAGTGAATGCAACCTGGAGGCGATTTGGAAGAGGCGTGGGTGATGTTTGACCACGTGAAACGTATTAAGGAGTGGACCACTATGGCCTGTCATGTTTACGATTCGACATTTTGTTGTGTTATGACAGTTGCTGTGTGCGATATGCAGTCAGAGGACGTTGATGTCCAACAACTTTTCTGGAAGAGCCTCAATATGTTGCAAAGAGGCATGGTATCTCTTACTCAAATTTTAAAGGATTCATGACGGACAGCACTCAAGCAAATTGGAATGCGGTGTGTATTTTGTACGGTTCGGGCGACCCCGCAGGGCCAATGGACAATCGCGAGAGGACTTGCCTATTTCATTGGATGCAATCACTCGAAAAGCACACTAAGGCAGACACTAGGGCCAACCTTCATGACCAACACCGCCGTCTCTGCAAGTTGTTCAAGGACTCCATCTCTTTGATAGATGCCCACAATCGATATTTGGCAATCCGAGCATGGTGGTTGTCTTCTGGTGCCGCAACAGAGGAGGCACTTCCAAGACTTGACTTGTGGCTTGTATTCTGGCTTTTTAGATACCGGCTATGGGGCGGATTCATGCAGCTAGTAAGTTCCTTTAGAATCATGTTTCTTTATATATCTTTATTCTAAAAAATGTTGATGGGCTTTAGCAGTATACATTGCTTTGTACTCGGTTAGTTCATTTTACATTCTACAGTACTAAGACCTACGTCGTTAATTCCTTTCACCAAATTCTAGTAGTGTGCCTGGCAACGTCAGTCTTACAGTCTATACTCTACACAATTAAACCTTTTCATTCTTCGTTGCCGGTATGTTTATATTCACAATTCATTATTTTTTACTGATTGTTTTTTGTATTTCCCGGTTTTAGCAATCTTCTTTCCATTTCTTTTGGTTTTTTTCCCTTTCATTTTTTTTTCTTTTCTTTTCTTTTGGGCAGTTCCTGTTCCCCCAGGTTTTTCTCTATCCTTATTATAGGTCGCCGATATCGGGTGCCCTACCACAGTAATACAATTAGAATCGTCTGTTCTGGGAACTAAACGTATTCGACATCGCCTGCTCACATGAGCAACAAAGTGCTTGTCATTCATTCGTATTGGCAACGGAGGTGTCTATTCTTGACCAGTCTTGAGGCGTTGTTGCCATTGCCCTCTGCTGAACCACGTCTTCTCTTGTAGTGTTGTTATCACTTTGAGTCTTTGAGTGGACTTCAAACTCTAGTTGCCAAACCATGCCTACTGAATCTTTCTCATTGCAAGATCTGTCCGACTTCGAACTTGCGGAAATGCACACGTGTAATTTGGCCGAGACAGCCCACAACAAATGGCTGCAACAGTTTGGCAAAAGAGGGAACGATCTCTATGTCGCCGTTGTTGATGACATCGTCCGCGCATTCATGCAGGTTGTTGTCTACTATCAGTTTCTTAAGGGTGAAAGCCCGGAACTGGGCCTGACAAGGAGGAACTCCGACTCCGTACTACCCATCGAACCGCTCAGTGCACTGGAAAATACTACAGTTCTTCAAGCAACTTTTGCCACAATGCCGGATGCAACAGAATTTTGCACACGAGATCGTCACCTAGAAGGTGAAGAAGAATTCGTTTCGTTGAAACGGAAAGCAAACCTTCCTCCAGGCTCTAAATTTGATTTTTACCGCCCTGACAAGATTAGTGTCTCCCGTCCACGACTTAGGAGACAAAGGAACAATCCAAAGATTGTTGATCTCACAGCTGACGACTCTGATTTGCCGTCTGAAATGAGGCCTGCTCCAGCTAAAGTTCATTCGTCTAAGACTCCGGCTACTTTGCTTCCTACGCAGCATGTTAAATTGGTTCAGGAGACTGTTTGCAAGGAGAGGCAGTGGCACATTGTAAGGCTTCCGAAGACCTCGGAAAAAGCTTGCTTTGCCATGCATGGCAGAAAGAGATGTGTTACAAATATTGTGCAAAGCGGGCGACCTACGGCTGCTCCAACTTATAGTGGCCTCATGGAAAATTACAAGAAGACCAGAATGGAGAAGATGCAGTTCTTCCTTTGCAAAGACGATATCCATTGTTGTGTCCACAGCCCTCGACGACCATGGGTTGTTTCTAAACCCCATGTCCCAAACGTATGGCCGGTGAAGATGGGCGCTAATCTTAGCAAGTCAGAGATATTTGCTCTCGAGTGCAGCGGCTTCAGACTTGCAGAGCGAATCAAGAGGTCTCCTCAAAAGCTGTTTGGCGAAGGCGATTCCTTGGACCTCGCGAACTACCCTCCTCCTCCCAATCCTTTGGACCACCCAACTACGAGATTCAGAAAGCCCATCCGTAGGATTCTTAAAGCTCCTACTACTAAACACCACAACAGTTGTGTCTCTGCACTATCCGTAGCTGCGAAATCAGTGATATCCTTATGGTACCGCCTCCTGCTCTTGGCTGCATAATTACTTTATAGTCTAGTAGCATTTCCAAGGTTTCACGGTATATATTGACGATTGGTCAGTTCCCATCATATGATTGTCCATCCTTCAAGGAGATGTCAAAGAAGTCACTAGGTAAGCGTGGTGCTTGGACCTACTGCAAGCACCTATACTACATCTTTACCATAGTATGTGGATTCGACCAGGACCTAAATGTTTTCATGCACGGTTCTAGTTTCACTTGGAATGAGATAAAACGAGTCCTTCAGATTCTGCTTCTAAAAAACTATGGTGCTTAAATATGCGTTTGATCCATTTTTCTATTTTATTTTATTAATATGAAAATTGTGGTGAGACTAAAAGGGCCACCTGAGTATTTTATTTATGCGCAGTTTCTTCTGTTTCACATGGAAATGACGGGAAGATGGCTATTTAGTGCACATAGGTTCTATACTTGTCGAGTTGTTTTGGGTTTCGGTGTTAGCCTCTCTGCACCTCTCAACCATCACTATCACACCCTCTAACACTCAGATGCCCTAAGTCAATCTCCTTCATACTTCCCCTAAACCGTAGTTCTATCGTAAACTCACTCTTTCAAACTCCTACACCATTAGTGCCCTGTACCCCTCCGTGCCCCTTACCATTTCCCCATACGAGCCCCTTACCATTTCCCCATACGAGGCCCTTATCTATACTTGACATTGTCCCTCCATAAGAGTCCTTCTCACGGTCATTTCCCTATATCCACCTCAATTCTGTGCCCGCAATCAACTTTCTGTCCGCTCTCTATCTCCACACATTCAACTATATTTCTCCCTTATCTTCTTAGTCATAGAAATAATATTTTCTCATTATCGGACAACCTTATCACCACGGTCATAGGCCTTCCTCCTGTTGACTAGCACCTTTTTTTCACATGAAGTCCATCTATTATTTAAGAATATTTTGAAATGCCCAATGTTTAAGCCACCTAATCCACGGTAATAGGGCCTTAGACGTACTACATTTAGTACTTTATTCTTGTTACAAAAATCACAAACTTTTACTTTTTCTACGTAATCTTATCTTTTTTGCACTCTATGCTCGCAAACCAAGGCTCACCGCTCTCCGCTCGCGACTCTACGCTCGCAAAATAGCCTCGTCCATGTGTAGTACTACACTTTTGTGGTCTTTATGATTGTTATTTTTATGATTTATTGGATTTTTTGCACTCATGCCAATTGACAACCAAAGAAAAATAAACATTAAAATACTAAATACTCATTAAAGATATTGTACCTAGAGATGCAGTGCACGAAAATTCATAGCTATAAATCAAAAGATGAACTCTGAAACAATTAACTTGCCGAGCGACATTTACAAAGTCGTATTTTTGAACTATAATTTGATTATTATTTCTATGTTTTTATTTTTTTAATACATTAATTTTAAAGAAATATTTTAAAAACATTTTTAAAAATTATTAATAAATTAAAAAAATTACTGGTTTGTATGCGATCAAACTTGGTCCTTTCACTTTTGGGTGTTTTTGCACATATTTTTAGTACTCTTACTTCAATATTGTACTAAAAAAATTGATCGTGGTGTAGGCATAGAAAAAATTATATAAGTCTCAACAAGGCTTTAATAGCTTAATAGGAGATGAATATCCGTATACAATTTATCTATTCATAATTAATCTATAACTCTTTAACTTCAGAAAGTGCCACTAGTGTCCACAGTGTCCCACATGTATGGTGTTGTGTTTGAACATGAATAAATAATCAAATGACCTTCAAATAAAAGATGTTTGTTGAAGAATTTTCAATCCGAAGGTGTAAGTCTTGCGGAATTTTAATACATTTTTTGTATTCTACAAAGTGAAAATACATGCATGAATATATGGTTGTCAAGCAATGTTTTAGTTTTAATCCAAAGCTAATTTTTTTCTTACTTAATCTCAAGTAAATGTTAAGAATTTTAGGTGAAACTAAATAAGGCCTTAAATAATATTTCATAGTTACTTTCTTTCACTAACCAAATTTATTGTAGTTTTAATATTAGGTAATCCAATCCTACAACTAATTTGATATTACTTAACTTTCTAAAAAAATCGGAATTGGTCTAATTACAATTTTTGGTAATTAGATTTTATTGATTAATTTGATTTTTTTGATTTTTTAACTTTACTTTTCCTAAATTACTTTGCAAATTATATGATAAAATATTGTTGATAAACTTTGAAGTTTTACCACAAAGCCTGAACTCCCACAAATCTAAACTCGACACTACACTTAGCTACACAAAACACGCAATTAAGCAATTTTGCCCTCACCAAATAAAAGTGCACTTGGATACAACGGCGGCCATTGCGAACAAACGTGTCAAAATTGCAAAAAAATAAAAAAATCAAAGAATCTTTTTTTGATCTCATGCAACAATATAATGCACAATCATGGTTGTTAATATTGGAAGCAATTTTTTGGCATTTTCAACTAACTTGTGGTGGCCCATCGTTAATACTTAATAAATGTGTATTTAATATAATTGCACAATATTTCAAAGACACATTGTAAGGATTGTAGTATACAATTAGGCGTAATCACAAAAAAACATATCTTGTGCAAGGGTTGGCAGTTGATTAAAAGATATTCTACGTAGTACATAATGCATACAATGGTAGAAATTAAATATAGATGCTTCTACAAATGGACTTAGCACCAATAGTAAAAATATCTTTAATCTATAGGATCAATGACATAACATCTTACATCACCCTTAGAGTATACTACTCTTACACATCCACTATATAGCAATTACCATACACAACTATACTCTCATAAAGGCACACTATCTACTCCATAGAATTTGGGGTTGCTTGCAAACGATTGTCATCGATAGCTTCGGTTTGCATTCCAATATATTGTAGTATGTGAGCCTTAGCCGATTAAAGAATGCGAATCTTGCTTTCAACCTGCACTCCAAATACATTGCGCTTTCTCCATCCGCTGGCCCCAGACATGGTTCTTTCCGATGTATCTACCCATGAAAAAACGCATGCATCTTTCTCTATCCAACTATGGCTCTCCCCAGATGGCTCCCAGAATGAATCCATGCAATTTGCATACCGTTGTGCAGAAGACCCATGTCCATCAACAACCCCCCTTCGGATCATGGGCCAATATCAACAAACCTTTATCTTAAGTCTCCATCGATTTTTTCCTTCCTCAATCACTTTCCCTACATAGAATGGTACACCGCCTTCTATTTCTGCTCGATCAACACTGAAGGCTACAAATTGTCCACAACGGATATCAAATTGTGGATTAAATGGTGGAAATGGATCGTGATTACCTTCATACATTGGTCCTTCTTTGGCTTGTTCCTCAACATAGTTGCGGTCTCTTCATTGTGCCCTACACACTGCTTGATTAGAGGGTCTTCCTCTACGAGGACCAAAGTATCATCGAGCCTCGGCATTTGGAAGCATGGCCACTACCTGCTCTACGACATTTATCTCGCGATTTTCCTCACTTGCACCATCCATTACATCCAAAGATGCACTCTTTGTAGATCCGGTGTTAGAGACCTCTGAAGGCCAAAACGGTGAAGAACGATGCTCATTGTTGCGGTCTTTGTGTGGAAATTCAACCAAATAGAGTTTCAATCTTTCAACCTCTACTTTTGCCTCACGATTCTTGTCCTCATGCTGCAATCTTTGAATGCACCTTTGTTTACATACAATGAAGTCATCCAACGCCTTCAACTCCCGTTCGTCCGCTGCAAATACTTACGCAAACGATGATCGCTCATCCCTACTTGGCAACGACCTAAAATTTTTCGTCCCTGCCTCCGGTCCCTATAGATCCTTGCAATAAAGCTTGTGTTGTACTTGAACCTCACGAGTCCCTTCTTGATTGTCCATAAAGAATTGCATGTGGTGCGGAAATATTATGCCCACAAAAGAATCGTGACCTATTAGTAAGTGAGGAGTTATAAACAATTTCCAATCCCATACATTCTCTAGCAACCGGGGGCTAACAAATGCCTTCGTAGGAGATGTTCCTCGTTCTATAAGACTAATCATTTCCTTCAACAAGTCCACGTCCGACATCTTCAGCGTATTTGATATACAACTGAAGCGTTGATCAATATCTTCGTGTGTATGGCCCACCTAAAGAAAAGATAGTTCCACCTCCTGAAGAAAACCCAATCCTACCAATATAGCACATAGAGCAAACATATAAATGTTTTTGTTCTCGTGTGTGCAGTTGTCCGCCTGAATTTGCAATGTTGGCGGCAAAAAGCCCTTCTTCCGCAACACATCTCCTGTCACGTACAACAATGTATTCACGACTAGGTCGCTATCGTGTTTGTGGTGAGCCCCAAATCACACGTCGCAATATAAACCAATCCCATGTACAAGAGCACCACACAGATCGGTCTCCTCAAACGAGTATTCAATGTTCTTCACAGTATGACGCATCCTCGGTACCATGGTCGTGTTTTGGTCCATGCCATCCACTATGATGGACATGTACAACTCAAGGCTAATATAACACGACCTCTTGAATATCCAATAATGCCTACGTTCTTCCATCTGGTTGCGCAGATGCAACATAAAAAAACTCTTTTATCTTTATCCTTGCATCCGCATTGGTGGTTCACTCCATGACACATTTATACTCCCAACAATGATAACACTTTGAGAATTTCGAGTATGGAAGTACTTGAACGTGGGGATACTTGATGCGCCACATCCTCCGGAACGAACTTATAGAAATGGTTTTCCCATTTTCAAATTCTCTTGACCTCCTCGTTCATGTAATTGAATACATCAAATTTGGATGTATTCGTAGGAAGAAGTATCAAAGGCACCACTTCATTGTCACTTACGGCAAATACAACGATGAATTGAGGACAACCAGCTTCATCGACAAACAATCTAAAACAAGCCTCTGCCGCATACATTGTAGTATTCTCTCTAATGAGATCTGAAAGGGTATTGCTGTGAATCTATGTCACTCTTCCATATATTAGACATTCCTTCTTTAATTGCTTGAAGCGCCTCTGTAAATATCCAACCCCAAGAGCGTAGCAAACATTGTAAATTTGTTTTCCATCTAACTTTGTTATAAACTTGTCTCGACGAGTTCCTTCCGTCCTTGTGTAAAAAGAAACCAGCATATGTCTCATCCACGTATTTTGTACTAAAAAATCATTAGCCCATGCATTATATTGCATGTCCAATAGATACCTTGTTGGAACGTCCCTCAAACAATTGTGTTTGCATCCTCCTTGTGCCATTTCAATTTCCACGCTTCTAAGCGATATTTTAGATGGTGCAGCTTCTGTCAATGATGGCTCTCTTGAATCTCTCCTTCTTATATTTTGCATAGAATAAGGACGACGTGCTGGTCTAACTTAAGCAAATCCATCTACGTGGGGAAAATCTTGGATATTTGAGGGAATAGATTGGGAAAATGGCAAATTTTCATCTATGGCGTTTCAAGCTTCACTACTGCATCGAGACCTCTCGGTGGATACTGATGTGTTGATGAACTCAGGAAAATCAAATTTTGGGGCCATCATTTGTGTAGGCGCTATCTGTGATCCAATGTCACCATGGACACTGGTAATATCAGGTTCTACAGCCACTACACGTAGCAAAGACCAATGCCAACAAATGACCAAGCCCACACACGTGCCAAGGCGTTCTCCTACAATCTCTCCGGTCCAATGCAATGCATCATCAACCCTAGTGATACGCACCGCCACCTCGAATGGGAACAACTTCGACCCATTCAATTCCATGCCACTTTTGAATGCATGCTCCCTAGTTGCTAAGCCCACCACATCTCCTCTTTCAGAAAGTAATTCTACAACCCTTCACAATTCAGATGTCATGATCCCAAGAGATCTCTGTTGAATTTGTCTTGCACGTACTGCTCGTACTAATCAGGCCCCCACAGAGCTATTAGAAAACATATTATTCCTTTGGATGTGTGGTCGTATCAAAGGAGTCTAAATTGTGCGGCTCTCCATTATCACTATTGAAAACATAGGAACATTATGGCTGCACATTAGTCAAAATACATGTACTAATTTTTAACCTTCAAAGCACCATTCATCTGATAAAAGATATGTTTCTAAACACATATTTATTGTTCAAAATATAATGATGATATTGGACCTTTTGATAAAATTTCTTTGAAATGAAAAATTAAGAATTTGTAGAAACACCATAATCATTATATTAAGAGATTTCCAGGACTTTGAAAGGTATGAATGGTTTTTCCAATAGAAATTGTTCATGCACATTCAGCTCAACTCGAGCTGAATATGTACCCATATTGTACATATAGGACAAATTTCATTGTGTAAATTTACTAAACATTTGCATGTTTAGGTCAACTTAAGCTTCATATAATATTTTCGGAGGCTCCCAATCTCCCAATATAATGAATATGGTGTTTAGAGCATGAACTCCTTGCACGGAGACTTTAACAATGAAGGTACAACGACAGTTTTACACCAAAAACACTTCAAAATTGTTGGATTCTAGTACAATGTACAAAGAAGGAAACAAAAACTTTTATTTCTAGTTTTGACCATAAGATCTCAATTGAGACTTATTGATTAATATATAAACAAAATTCCACAAATTTTGACCGCACGGAATGAAGATTATAGTGTTTGAAGTCAAGCATATGGTTCATTTTCTTCCTTGCGTGGAGTGGATCAGCAGACTTTGACTTCACTTGGTGTCAAATTTTTGCACTTAAAAAGGTCTAAATCCATAACCATCTTATTAAGCATGATGTTAGTTCCTTATACACTATTTTTGAGAGGTAGAGGACGGGTGTAACATATTCAAAACAACTGTGCAAGGAGTGGAGATTCGGAATTTGTTAATTTACACTTTAATTTTTTGTGAACTTAATATGTTTTAGATTGATAATCCAAATGGTCAATAAAAAGGTTTACACCACAGATTGTTGTGGAAAAAATAAAAAGTGAAAAATAAAAAGATATCTAGGTTTTATTTGGAAAAGAAGAAGTTTTTTTGGTACCCTGCCCAACAATGAGTGACAATGTGTGTAAATGTTTGACTTGGGTTGGTATGCTATTTTTCACTAAAGACAAGAACTTATTTTGACAACATGAAGGAAAATATTATTACTTGCGAGTGCTGAAAATCTCACATTCAATAGAGTGTCCTAACAAAAGTTTTTGGAGATGCCGAAGGTACCCGCTTTCTCCATTTGAAATTCAAAACCCTAAATCTTTTTTATTAAATGTCCAATTTAGGTCAAAATTGTTTTCCTACTAAGGTCTTAGTAATGCCTTTCTATAGTAAAATTTTAAAAAAGAAATGTTGGAAATTGACACCATAGGAACCTAACCGGACTTTCAAAAAGCCCATTTTTGACACTTGATCCTTTAGGGATTAAATATGCTACACCTCTTCTGCATCCCTAAATATTGGTATACAATGGAACTAATATCATTCTTGACATTGTGATAATGAATCTAGATCATGTGTGATGCAATCTTTTGAATCCAAGTGAACTGAAACAAAGAGAATCCACTCAATCTAGGGAAGGAAATGAACCATGTTTTCTACTTGCTATTACTAACACCATTGGAACTTGTTACAATCGCTAATAAAAGAAAGGGTTTGTACATCCACATAAAGGTTATTCTACAAACAACATAGTACAAAAGATCAATCAAGAATCAATGTTAAACTTGTATAAAAGTAAATGTTTACCTCAAGATACGTTGCAGGTGTTAGCGGTACACGTACAGATGTTTGATGGCGTTCAACATTAAATCACCATTCCATTGTTGTTGTTGGACATGTTTTTCAATTCTTCCCACTTTACATGCAAAACATGCATAAAATTTATATGCTAAACTATGTGATAAAAACTCCCAAGTATCTTCATATTACATATAACCCAAAATTTTAATATAATATGTAAAATATTTAAACATAAGGAGAAACAAAGCAAAAGGTCCAAAGTTCTAAAGTTAAATTTGGACTAGTAAACTTGAGGCACAAGGTTCCAACATAGATATAAGGCTTCTGTGCAAAGCCTAGAGGCCTCTTCTCTTTCCACTTTCTAAAGTGAGCTCTCTTGCAATCAAAACCTCAAAGCCATGTGCATTCATTATTTTATTTACAAATTTCTGTTAGCTTTGTGTGTGTTGTGTAAGTTGGAAGAGGAAATTTGCGCTTTGAGGGAATTTTTGTGAAATTGGTAAGCTTCTGACTTCGTTTCAATGCTGAATACGAGGGAACTCAAGGTTTAGGTTTATGATGATTAAAGGTAAGTCATATTTACGATAGTGTAAGGTGAGCAGTACCAATATTTGAGCACACAAATGAGGACACTAACTTCAGTATGTTCAAAATTGCAAATTCAACAGAAGTTGAATGTTTACACATGATAAGAGTCAACAACTAGTGAGTGCAACCTGCGTACTACTGAAATAATGACACCAAAATCACTGAGAACTAAAGTTATGAAAGTAGCCCATAGTATGGCACTAAATCCGTAGTATGGCACATCAGTCCACTACCTGAAACCCTAGCCGCCGCAACCAAGAACCCAAACCCTAGCAGCCGCAACCAGGAATCCAAACCCTAAAAAAACAAACCCTAGTCACCACGTTCCCATGGAGTTTGCGTGAGGCCTCATGGAATAACCATAGACTAAAGGTGTGTGTGCGCATACCCCCGACTGTTGGTGCTCCTGGATCCAACATATTCGGACGAGATCCTCGACAACAAGCGAAAGGTAGAGCCGGAAGTGGCGAACAATCTGGCGGCGACCATGAGCTTGGAGCTGTGCAACGAGGCATTTTTCAGACGATAGGCAAGGTCGAACTCGGGGGGCTAGATCTCGCGAAGGCGGAAGCGACTGAGGCGGAAGCAGCCTACGCAAAAAAGAGTCTGTCGGCTCCCTCACCCATCTCCTCACACCCAAACCACATTCTCCTCTCAACACATTCTCTTCACATTCTCCTCCCAATCTCCTCCCACTCAAATCCTCGCGTGCTCACATTCTCCTCCCATCCAAACCCTAGCCGCGCCGGCTTCCTCCCACCCTCATATTCTCTCACTCTCCCTCCATTCTCCTCTCTCACAACTCCTCTCTCCTTGCCCTCAAAAACCCCTCTCTCCCACATCTTCATTGTCTCTCTCCTCCAAACCCTAGGCTCTTGCACTCACAGCCTCCCTCACAACTACTGCTAGGGGTGTGCGTGCGCACACCCCTTGTAGGACTACCCAAAGGTGCTTGGATTGATATCCTTTACTGATACCCTCAATTCCCAAATCCTTATCCAAAACCCTAAATTGATACCCTAAATTGATACATTGGTTGATAACCGCGTATTGATATCGAGGAAGTCATACCCTGGTGGTGATACCCTCACTATTGATACCCAAAGTACCTTGGTCCATAAATGATGTTGAGAATATCTCAACCAAAAAAGGTTAAAAATGTTTGTTTTAGTGCAATCAGCAAGGAAGAAAAGATGAAGTTTTTTTGTAGTTTTAACTGTAGGATCTGGATTATGACTTATTAAGTAATATACTCACAAAATTTCATAAAGTTTCACCGCACGGATTGAAAGATTATGATGTTTGAAGTGAGAAAAGGGTTCATTTTCTTCCCTACGTTTACTGGATCAACAGACTTTGACTTCAATTGGTGTCCAACTTTTGCACTATATAAGGTCTCAATTAATTACCATAATATTAAGCATGATGTTAGTTCCCTAAACACCAATTTTTAGAGGTAGAAAAGAAGTGTAGCATATTCAAAAAAATTGCGCAATGAGAGGAGGTTCAAAAATTCTCAATTCACGTTATATTTTTTTGTGAACTTGATATTGTTTTAAATGAGAATGCAAATGGTTAATAAGATGGTTTACATCACATAATGCCATAGAAAAAAACAAAAGGAAATCATACAAAGATCTCAAAGTTTTATGTGGAAAGGTAGAAGATTTTTTGGTACCTTGGTAAAAAATATGTGACAGTGTGTGAAAATGATTGACTTGGATTAATATGCTATTTCACCAAAGAACTGACATCATGCTTAACACGATGGTATTGGATTTAGATCTTGTGTAGTGCAAAAATTTGACACAAAGTGAAGTCAAACTCTGTTGATCCGATAAACATAGGGAAGAAAATGAACCATTTGTTTTGCTTCAAACACTATTATCTTTCGATCGGTGCAGTCAAAGTTTATAAAATTTTGTAAATGTGTTATTTAACAAGTTTTAATTTAGATCCTACGGTCAAAAGTAGAGATAAAAGTTTATGTTTTTTTTCTTTATACATTGCACTAGAATCAAAGGGTTTTGAAGTGTTTTTTATTTGAAACTGTCACGGTACCTTAGGGGTAGAGCATGATATTTGTTATGTGTACATAGATTCTTTCAAGTACACAAAGGATGTTTAATGGAAGAGAAGTAGTATTAAATAGGAATTTAGGGTTGGAGATAGAAGTGGATTATTTTTTCAATAGTGAGTCTTCAACAAACATGAACAACTTTGAAGTGTTTCTAGAAGGATAGAGATAATGCATTTTGTTGCTTAACATGTTATACTTTCAAATTGACCATAGTATTCGTTCCACGTACACAAATTTTTACAAATAGAAAAATAGTGTAATATATTAAAACAATTGTCCCTAAAATCAAGGTCTTACCCTAAATCAATACATATATTCTATTCATGTCAAATTATCATCTTTTGATGTAATTGTCATGCCTTTGTAAAAAAAATTATATAAGAAAGAAGAATCTTATTCCATACTAATAGTGACTATTATTTTGTAATGATATACGCATTTTTTGAGTGTAGCGATATGGCACCACCAAAAATTGACAGAACCTGGGAGAGCCACGGATGGTGGATCGCGGAAGTGGATGAGTCGAGCGTCTTCTTGTGGGTGACGAATTATTCTTTTGAGCAAAGGAAGCGTATATCGGCATTGGGGAAGAGTTTTGGCAAAATCCAGGCAATTACTCTTCGACGTGAAGATATGGTATACGTAGCAGTGGAGAGATGGTGTTATGCCATTAAATAAATACCTAGACACGTTCGAGCGGCGGAAGGCCTCTTTTGTAGTGTATGATAATCGCCGCTTCTACATTGAGAAGTCTGTACGGATCAACATAGCGAAAATCATATTTTACCATGGATGAAGATTTGAGGAAGCTCCGTCAGATTTGGGATCTATACGGGAGGCCTGATAACTCACTACGTGCAAACGATGCACGCATGGTTGTTGTTTTGGTGAGTGCAGCAAATGTAGTGCATAAATTGCCGAAGGGGGATGGAGTTGTGACGGTGAAGAGGTTGGCCAAAAACATGGAGGATCTCATCAATCATGCATGGAATCTGAGAAATGATTGCTTTAAAGCTGTCATTCTAGTATGCAAGGACTACGAAGACGGCATTCTGTTTTACAGCAAGGAGAAAGAGGACAAGTGGAAGGACATGGCGAGGAAGAAAGAACTGGATCCAAATGTGGACGTACGACCAACAAGAAAGGAGATGGCTCAGAAATGGTTGAGGCCGTTAAGTAGAGTTCTCGATCCATATTATCTTTGGTTGGTAAAGTCTTCTACAACCAAGCCGGTGAAAGATGACGGAGTAAGACCTCGTCAAGCATATTACTTCAACAGTGTAAAAGACCCAAATCCACATCCCCATACGATTGTTGGTGTGGTTGACCGGTATCAGAGACAAGAAGCTGTGATGAATTCCATCCGTTGATTGATGGTGGAGAACAAGGAAAGTACACCTAATTCCATGGAGGAGTTCTTTCGTATCCGTATAGGGAAGTATTTTCCAAGGAGTAACGAACAAGTTGATACCTTTGGAAAGCTTCTGAATGCTATCACGAAAGCAACTTGGATTGCTCATGTGCGGAGGAAGGTGTCTAAACTAAAAGACATAGGCTACCCTATCCCCCCTTCCATCAGGTTTCATTATGGTGACATTGCAGCAGGGAGGCGTGGATACATTGGACTGTCCGTGGATGTATGAGGGTTGGCTATTGCTAATTAAGAATGACAGATGGAAGTCAAAAGGACAAGCGAGAATGATACAAAGAATCTTCTTTCGGTTCGGTGTAGAAGAGGGTTATTCCGCACCGACTACATAGAGCTGGTGAAACCATGTTTGTGGGTGATTAATTGTCGGCGTGGCGGTGGGAGGCATAGAGATGGTCATTGGCAAGACGACCAATTATCCGCAGCTTTTGCACAGCTGACATTATGGATGACAAATACTAAATGATGGAACATCATCTTCTTGTTACCATCGGCCGTGTATGCCAACGAAGAATTTTTCACAAACGTGAAGCTTCCAGAGGGATGTAGTATGCAACGTGGATGTTGAGTATTTGATCCCAATTAAGTTAATCCGTGTGCTCTCAATTTTACAGATAATAGGCGTCTGGAGCAAGTAGTACGACCAATTGGCGATGTTGTGATTTGTATGCAGCACTCTGTGGGTACATCTCCTGGCCCGAACTATGTTTTCGGAGACCTTCCACTTCCATTTATATTCTTGGATCACTGGAGTGAGGTATGCGCCGCACGCCAACCCTCTAAAGTTGATTCACTTGAGAGAACTCCATCAAAGTTGGCAAGACTAGTGGGCTCATATTTGCCCCGTGGTTGGGGTTTAGTGGCGTGTAACATGTCTACGGCCATTCCCACGATCCTTCAGGAAGATTTCTAGGGATCTCAGATTTTTATCATTGACGATTGTACAGACAGAGTTTCATTCATGTACAACGAGTTGTCCGACAATTTCCAAGGGCAGCTGTTGATCAAGACTGGTGGCACAAGTACTGGTTGCAATATCGTACATGAAACCGAAGAGGCGGTTGGTGGAATGAGGAATGAAGACGACAATGAAGATAGAGGTGGTTTATAGGAGAGATTATCACGTTCAGGTATCACTGAAGATTCCTCATCTTACAGTAGCTCGAGCTACAGGACTTCAGACACCCATGAAGATGAAGTCAACCAGTCTCTTCTAAGCCATAGGATTCCATCAACGCAACGGGTGGTGGGAGATACTTCAGGGAAGACGTCTGCAACACCTGTAGATAGGGTGCAAGATACAAGTGTAGTGGATGTTAGTTTAGCGGCAGTGGTAGGAGGAGGGCGTACATTTGATCGTCCTAGGCTTGAGATGGGGGAAGAAGAATTAGACTCATTGGCATTTTTTTTGGTGTAGAGGAGGATTCCACAGCCTTTGATGCCTTCTCTATCGGAGCCAGTATCGGAGACACATGAGACGTTCGGAGGTACTCAAAGTGATACCGGACCAAGTTTGCCTTCCGTTCCAAAATCTAGCGTATCCAAGGACATCATTGCATTTTGAGGGGCCTTCTCCTTAGAGCGAGAGATGTCCTTTAATACAAAGGATGGATTATTTTACAATGATGATAGTGTAAGGCGTACACGGGAGGGTGTTCCTGGCAATTACCGATATGTTCAGTGTGCGTCCATTAGCATCGAAGATGTGGAAGTTTGTCCGGTGCAGGATCATGAACTGTCCACTATGGTAGGTAGCGCCATTGGACACGTGGAGGGAGTCGTTGCGCTAGAAGATGAGCTCTGAACCTTGGAGCTATATACTATAGTAAAGCATGCACGCAGTTTAGGTGGCAAATATGTTAGTATAATGCAGTTTAAGATGTGTTTATCGTTTGGTGGGTGGTATACATTTATATATTGGGTGGTCTATATGATATGTTTGATTTTAGAATCTCTCAGCATTAGTGTGGAATTGCTTGATTATGTATGTTTTGCATATTAAATATAGTGAGGTACTTTACACTATCTTAGGAAATTTCATATATATTTTTGTATCTCTTACACATTGTATTTGTAGTGTAGTACTCTAAAATCCTATAATAACTCAAAACACATTTATAATCTCTTTAGACACATGATTATAATTTTGTAGCAGGATTTGCAAACTAGATTCGAAATCATATATTTTCTTAAAAAAGGTAGAAAATGGAAAAAATATATCACTTATATGAACATGAAGATGCCAATGTTTGACAAGTCAAACACCAAAATTTTGTGACAAAAAACATACTAGTAAACTCTTGCCAAATTTTGTTTTTTTTGAAGTTATGAGCAAATAACTTGCGGCTTTCTACCAGCAACTAGTGCACTTGGATACGTGCATAATTGTTTAATTGCATGTTAATTAGTGTACTATTTGTTTGTAAAAAATGAAACACTTTACGGCTGACCTAATTAAAAAATGTTACATTAAAAATGACATATTTCATTCTTTCATAAAATATACAGAAGAAAATTAATTAGAAAATCAAATACGGTGGATGCAAATAACCTTGATTTATGACAAACAAAGCTTAATAATCCACATTAAGCTCCCGAGGATTTTTCCAGTAATTTAAAATATGCAGTCCATGATTTTAATTGATGAAGTTCATCAAGATTATAATTATAATATTTAAGCGTTTGTGTTTAAAAATATTAAAAGATGAATTGATGCAATGAATTGTTTTGCATTTATTGATTGTGAATTTATAGTACTTTCATACAAGTGTTTTGTAGATTTTTGAGCTTGTGAGGGAGTGATAGAAATCATCTAGCATGCAAATATTGGCTTCCACGCCACTTTTCCATCTGAAATTGCTTCAAGATTTATTAGAATTAACACTACTAATCGGATTAGTCAAATTTTATTGTGAAAGATTGAGAATGTGGTTATAGAAAATAAAAGTGAGAATGTTGATTGAAAAATTCTTGGAGTCAAGGAAATTGTTGTTAAAAAGTTACAGAAATATAATTAAAAAAAAATTCCTTGTGTAATTTGAATTCATTCATACTGTAATGGTTTTAAATAGTTTTTAATTTTTTTAATTTGATATCTTATAATTAAAAATAAATAAAACTAGAGTATTTATTATTGTTTTCATTTCATATTTACTATTATTATTTTAATTCTTTCAAGATGAAATCAGAAATACCATGAAGTGTCATTGTATAATCATTGTATAATCATTGTATAATCATTGTCTAATCATTGTCTAATCATTGTCTAATCATTGTCCAGTTATCAATAAATTATTGTCAAGTTATTATTGAAGTATTGTCAAATTACTATCAATTTATTGCCTAATTATTGTTGAATCACTATATTATTATTAAATTATTGGCAAACTACTATAAAGTTGCTCTATTATTATTGTCAATTTACTGCCTAATTGATTTGTAATCCCTGTATGAATACTATGTAATGACTATTAAATTATTGTTGAATTACTATAAACTTATTGTCTAACTACTATCTAATTAGTGTCAATTTAATGCCTAATTACTATTTATTCATTGCCTAATTACTATCCATTAACTCCCTAATTACTACGTAATGATTGTTAAGTTATTGTCAAATAAGTGCCAAATTAGTGCCTAGTTACTGTAATTTTATTTTTCAATAATTATCTACTAAGTATGTAATTACTATTATGAATTATTTTTTAACTACTATAAAGTTACTGCCTAATCATTATCTAAATACAATCAAATTATTGTCTAATTATTGTCTAATTATTGTTTAATGACTATTTCACATGTATTTATTATTATTATGAAAACACTATCCAATTATTGCGAAAATACTCTCAATTTTTTTGTCAAATTACTGTTAATCTCTTATTAAAGCTAATGAAGAACTACCGCATCAATGTATGTGGGCAATACATATATTAAAGTTTTCAAATCATCATGGAATCAACGTAACCACTATGGCCACGTCAACAAACTTACATGGAATCCATGTAGGCACTCTTTCCGCATCAACAACCACATACATACGATGGAATATCACATTAATAAACAATGAACATATAACAATCTCGCATGAGAAACAAAAAATGACAATTACCTACTACTCTTCCATAGTCACTGTGCTTGATATTTGTAATATAGTAATTTTGCAATCATATGGGTCATAAATGACTATACAAAGAGGCAAATCCGCAGTAATAAAACGCCTCAATTTCAGTAGTGTATCATAAATTGATAAACTCATGACTCTTTTGCAATGAAACATATCCATTACAACAAACAACCTCAAACTCCCATCCATGATCTCACTTCCTATTTCACTATTTTTCTCATTTCAATATCTAAGCTTGGTTTATTTTACACAAATTAATAAAGGTTTTTAATGCATTCATATCCCATAGATTGAGCCACTTAGGAGTCATTATAAGTATGTTTGACAATAAGGATAAATGCTACTTTTATTCAATATATTTAATATTCATTATATTCAATATTAGAACCAAATTTAACGCAATCACTATGGATTTTCACTCAAACCAATTGTGATTGTCAACTGCTATATACTTTAATATCATAAATAGTGTGCACTTTCACACCTTGATCTAATTCCAAATTAATGTAAGTTTTTAATGCTGCAAAAAAATCACTCACTCAAGATTGAAGGACTCCACTATCACATGTCCCTAACAACAAAGATCTTATAATAGAGAAAGAAAATTATGAACTAAATTTGGAATGTGTCTGACTCACCTTAACCCTTTAACACCCATGAGGCCCTAGCGGGGTTGATTTCAGTGCTTTTTCTTTTTTAACTCTTTCCATATGTCCTCCGAATGCATTTCGAGCTCCTCGATTGCTTTCCATCAGATTTCTCCAATCCCCAATCCATGCATGCATTAGCAAACTATAATAATTTCCGTGAAGTGTAGTCATGCTAAAATGTACCTAATATGTAGATGATGTTCTACCTAATCCAATACACTCAGAGATTCTTCCAGGCTCTCACGGTCCACTTAGGCGTTAAAGGGTTAACATCACAATTTTGAGATCCCTCGTATGCAAAGTTTTGTAGTATCATAGAAGGTGACATAAAAGAAGTTAAAGCGCTGCATAGTGGACGCCACGGTCACAGAGCCGGGTCCCAGATCTCGGTCATAGGACCACACCCAACAAAACTCACGACGAGACTCACGACGAAAATCACGACGAAGCTCAAGGCAAAGTTGTTGACAAATTCCACAAACGGCATCAATCAAGCACCTCGAACTGCACACATTTATTGACGAAGCTCACGGCAAAGTTGTTGACGTATTCCAAAAACGGCATCAATCAAGCACATTTATTTCCGAAACTCATGATCATTCCACCTCCACTTTCCGATGTTGTGAACCTCCCTCAGTGCGCACTCAGTTGTCCTGTTTCCACATCATGAGTATGTTTGGAGATCATGGCATTCAGTTGAGTTGATTTGAAGGTAAATCGCCCTGTCTATGTCTTCTTAAACCCTAGTTAGAGTTAATGACTTGATCAGTGCTTTGTGTCGGTTCACGACGATGCCGATTGGTGGAGAATGGTCCCCGTTTGAGAATCTGATGATATTCTGAGGTTAAACTTGTGCCTGCTTCATTTAATTGCTGCTGGAAATGGTAGAACTTGACAGCCGGAAGATGGAAGGAGACAGGTATAGCACTCTGAATTTGAGATTTCTTTCTTCTAATTAGGGTTCACATTACGGTTTCTGCCCTGTTCTGTGTAGCTCGAGTGAGAGTTCCATGGCGAAGATGGAGTTCAGAGAAAACGAGCCTCTGCTTCATGAATCTCGAATTGAGGCGGATGAGGTCAGTGTCAAATCCTAACTCTTTGAATTTAAACCGTCGGTGTGTCTGATTTTGGCTGTTGTATGATTTTCAACATGAGGAAATGTTGTATGAGGATTTCTCAATATGGTATTAAGTGTATGAGAATGGTTTCACATTGAGGCGGATGAGGTCAAGATCATCCCTAGCTTTTTTTTTAATATGTTTAATCCCTGTCAAGTTGTTTTATCCACTTTTTTCCTCTTTGACCTGATATTTAGAGCTATTTCGGGATGGTTTTTAATGGAAAGAGGTGAATACTCATGGTACTTTATTTTCTGATTGATTTCTTTTTGATGTGGCTGCAGAATCATGAGGAGAGAAGGCGTTCCTTGTGGAGCGCTGTGACATTCTCGTGGGTGAATCCGCTGTTGAAAACAGGTGTGGAGAGGCAGCTTGAGCAAAGGGACTTGCTGGCTGTGCCGCCTGAATTGGCGCCCAAGCTCTGCTGTGGAAGGTTGTGGAGGTGCTGGGAGCAAGAGTGTCGTCGCAACAGAGGCAATCCGTCGCTTCCTCGGGCCATTTTCTGTGCTTATGGGCGAATGTACATATTCCTTGGTCTCTTCAAGGTAAAGTTTCAATAAGATAACTCCTCTTTTGATTTATTACTCTTCTTTCTAAATGGTTGAAGGGCTTGGTGGTCTCTAAGCTCAAGTCAAGTTTAATAGTTGTAGCCGTCTTTGAGAGTGAAGAAAGAGGGTGCATGATATCTAGCCACCTTTCTCTTCTTTTAGCTGGTTTTTGGATTAGCTAGGCGTTAATTTAGACCTTATTTTCCTTCCTGCTAATTGATATGTGGCACTCTGATCTGTGCTTTTTGCAGTTTGTCAATGTCATGCTGAATTTCTCGGGTCCCCTTCTCCTGAACCAGATTCTGAAGTTCCTGCAATCAGGTTCGCTTAGTGACAGATTTTATGACGTGATAAATAGAGTTATTTGTAGAGTCACCCAAAGTTTGAAGCAGATACCTCCTCTTTTAATTTATTTCACTAGTTTTTCCTCACTCTAGATCAATAGACGAGCTTGGTGGTCTCATCCTTCAATCAAGTCCATGGAAGAGCTTGGTTATCACTAAACTCAAGTTGAAGTAGTTTTAGCCGTCTTTGAGAGCGAAGAAAGAGTATTAGAGTTATTTTAGATTGATTGATAACTATTTAGAGCTGATTCAAAATGGAAGTAACTGACCTACATTCTTCCACAGGGCCTGAAGTTGGAGCGCAGTGGGGCTATACCTGTGCAATTGCGTTTGGAGTGGTGTCTGCTTTCAGGTATAAACACATCAGGTTTTCTCATTGGTGATTATTGATTGCTGCATTTAAACATCATTAACCATTACAATCTGAAACAGGACGGTGCTGGACACGCAGTACGAGTATCGCATGTCGAAGTTGACCATGCAGCTCAATTCAAGTCTAACTTCCATGGTTTACTGCAAGGTAACCCTGAGCTATGATACCTCTTATTAATTATTCATATCAGTGCACTTCAAGATGGATGGCGTCTCCAAATCTTCGTTGTTTGTGGAATTCAGAATTTATCTTTTGAGGTGTCTAGTGTACAAATACTTTCTTCTCAGTTAGTTTTCCTTGGCTGTTAAGCATCATTTGTCTTGTTATTACTATTTCTGTTATTTTTTTTCCCGTAGAGAGACTTGATGGTGGGTGATGGCAGTCTCTGTGTCTGAGCTTATCCGAGAAAAGCTCATTCTCAAGCGGAGAAATTCAGACCTTCATGTCTGTTGATGCAAGTCGGGTGATTCAGTTTTGCATTAGTGCGCACGACCTTTGGAGGTAATTATCACCACTTTCATCTCCAAAGTGTATTTCTGTACTGGTCTTTGTTTTATCTTCTATCCCGTTTTTACATTTGTTTTCGACACTGTCTTTGTTTAATGTAGCCATTGATAGTAGAGAAATTATCTCAACGACCAAGTGGTTATGTTATCAGCCTACCATTGCAGATAGCTGTGGCTCTGGGGATGCTCTACATCCAAGTTAAGTTTGCGTTTCTGGCGGGTCTTGCAGTTATCATCCTCCTCATTCCTGGTGAGAAATTGCCAAGCCATCACAAACAACAGTTTCTCTACCTCATATTTTAGGATAGGCTTATATACTCAATCTTTTTTATTAGTTATTTCAATAGGATAACGGTCTTTCAATTTATAATACACTTCTCTTCCCTCGCTCTTGATAGGTACTAGATGTCAAAGAGCTCGGTGGCCTCTGAACTCAAGTTCGAAGTAGTTTTAGCTGCCTTTGAAGTCATACATTTAAGTTTGAAGTGGAGGTCAGGTTGTACCATGAATCTTTGCCGCCTTTTTCCTCTTTGAGTTGATTTAGAGCTATTTAATATTATTTGTGTCAAATGTCACGGTATCTTTGCCAACACTTTCCCTTACAAATAACTTTCATATTGAACAAAAAAAATTTATTGTGGAATCGGAAGTTCTTTGTTGCCTAAAGTTTTGTGGAATCTGTTCTGCAATCGTCTTTTCCAGTGAACGGCATCATTGCTTTGAAAATTGCGACGTCAAGTGAGAAAATGATGAAGGAGAAAGATGAAAGGTATAGTAACTTGCTATAACCCCTTAAGTTGGTCATATTCATACACAGTACGGTAGTGTATATTCCTTTCTCATTGAATCTATTCATAGATAATAGAGATTGTGCAGGGTCAGGATGATGGGCGAACTTTTGACGTGCATTCGCACCGTCAAGATGTATACGTGGGAGCGCATTTTTGCTGGTCGAATCATGGAGACACGAACTCGGGAGCTCAAACAATTATCTGTATGTATGATAAAATGTTATAACCATTGATACATCTCTTTTCATGATTGAGTTATTCGTAAAGTCACCCAAAGTTTCAATAAGATACCCCTCTTTTGATTTATAATACTACACTTTCCTCACTCTTAACCTCTAGTCATGGAATAGTCTCAACTATAATTCTTCAATTACGTCAATGGAAGAGCTTGATTTTTTCTAAACTCAAGTTAGTAGTTTTAGCCGTCTTTGAGAAGGAAGGAGAGGTCATGTTGTACCATGAATCTTAGCCGCCTTTTCCCCTCTTTGAGCTGATAATAGATACTAAGAGCTATTTAGTGTTGATATTAAAAATTATGAAAATGAAAGAGGTCGAAACTCTCGGTATCTTTGACTTCCTTATTTTCTTTTAGGTTCTGTAATTCTTGACCTTATAGCCTGTCATGTGAAATGGCTCCAGATCAAGAAATATTTGGATGCATTATGTGTCTACTTCTGGGAAGTAACGCCGGTGCTTTTTTCCATCTTTACGTTCGGTCTTTTTGTGGCGACTGGACACACACTAGACGCAGCAACGGTACGATGCTCATGGATACTTTTCTGTTATTTTATGTTTGTTATCACGTCATTTCTATTCTAGTGCATTGTAACTTTGTCCATGAGCTCTGAATCAATTTTATTATCAATGAACAGGTTTTCACAAGCCTTTCTCTCTTTGACATTCTCACGGGTCCGTTCATGAGCTTCCCATGGGTCATCAACAGTATCATTGAGGTACCACCACCCAACTCTTTCCTGCCCATTTCTAGAGGTGTTGTAGAGGAACTTGATAATTGGGTGTGTTTACAGTTGAACTTGCCATTCAAAAAATTTGAAATGGTGAGGAATTATCGTAACAGACCTTTCATTGAGTACTTTTTACATATGATTGAGTTATTTGCAAAGTCACCCAATGACTTATGAATAAGATACCCCTCTTCGGATATACAATATTATTCTTTCTTCACTCTGAAATAGTTAAATAGTTATCAGATACGGAAGAGTTTGTTGGTCTCTAAACTCAAGTTAAAAGTAGCTGTAGCTGCCTTTGAGAGTGAAGAAGGAGAGGTCATGTTATACCATGAATTTTAGCAGCCTTTCTTCTCTTGAGCTGATTGTAGATATTTAGAGCTGATTATGATATTTAAAAACCAGAAAATAGGTTAAAAACTCTTGGTATCTTTGCCTCACTTTACAAATAACTTTGATTTTCCAAACCACTCTTTGGTGGAAGCTGTTAATCTCTTTTGCTTTTTAATTACAGGCTCAAGTCTCTCTGCGACGACTTTGTCGATACCTGTGTTGCCCTGAAACTGAATCCAGTTGGACGAGCAGGGTTTTTGGAACTCTAGATGAGGCAAACATCATTTCTTCCACTTCGAACAACAGTACTTACTGTTGTGATCATCCAGATGAGAACGCCATTACGCTTCAAAACGCTGATTTTACATGGTCTTGCGAGAATGATGCGTCCATCACACTGAGTGATGTTTCGTTATCTATTCCAGAAGGTTCATTGGTTGTCATCCTTGGAAAGGTGAAGTCCTTCCTGCCTTTATTTCAATTTATTTGGTATAGTTATTTGTTAAGTCACCCAAAGTTTCAATATGATACCCCCCCTCTTTTTCCATTATAATCAGCCATAAATAGTTCTTTAATATTTGTGGTTGAGACTCTTTCAAGGGCGGCTCAAACTACTTTGACTTGAGTTTAGAGACCACCAAGCTCTTCTATCTGATAACTAATTTGAGTGAGGAAAGAGTAGTCAAAAGGCTGTCATGGACACTTTGAGTGTCTTTGGCTAGAAAAAATGACCTATTAAAATCCCAGGTATGCCATGATAACCGATAATTTCTAATCGTGATACAGGCTCAGTTATGCGAATGGAAAGATCACTAGTGTTTAATTAAGTAGAAGTTTGACGACTCACAGGTCGGAGCTGGAAAGTCATCGTTGTTGGACGCAATTCTGGGAGAAATGCGCTGTGTGAGAGGCTTAGCTCGCATGACTGGCTCTGCAGCTTACGTAGCCCAGGTAATAATAGTCTCCAAATTCAGATTAATATTAGACAAGCATTGCATTGCTATTTTCTCTCAAATCGATCTATTTTTTCATGGTGACTTGTCAATCTATATCATGAGTTGCAATGATTCCTGTTTCCGTTCTTATTGACCCAAAGCAAGTATCCAGGCTTACTTATCAAAGTTTTGAATATACTTCTGTAATCTATATGTTTGTACACTAATGAAACTGTATGGTGCAGACTCCATGGATTCAGTCCGCGACCGTTCGTGACAACATCCTGTTTGGTTCTCCGTATGATTCTGAGAGGTGATTGATGTCTGCACTCTTCATTTTTTTCTCAGTACTGTTATGAAGTCTAGTGTAGAGCCTCAGGCATCATAACAACTGACCTAAACCAGCCATCTTGTTCAGGTACCATGATGTTGTGAAAGCTTGCGCATTGCAAGAGGACATCCAGAACATGCACGGAGGAGATATGGCTGAAATTGCTGACCAAGGATCTAACCTCTCCGGTGGTCAAAAGGCTCGCCTCGCTCTTGCTCGGTACTAATATCAAAGATGATTTGGTTGATCTTTGGGACTTGAATGTGCTTAGTTTCTGAATTTCTTTCTTAACTTTTATGTGGCAGAGCTTTGTACCAGGACCGTGACATTTATATCCTGGATGACCCCTTGAGCGCTGTGGACGCTCATGTGGGAAACTGGCTACTACACAACACCATAGCTGGGCTGGGAAAGAGCGGAAAGACATGTATTCTGTCCACTTATCATTCCGAGGTTTGTCATCTTGCCTCTGTCAGTGAATTTCGATTTTTTATTTTCGAGATCATATATTAATTCTCTACTATACTCTTAACCTTTTCCATGTCACCTTCTATAATATCACCAAACCTAGATCCAAAGCATATCCTCATGATTGTGATATTAAGAAGGGTCACAAACCTTTTGAATTGGTTCTTTAGTATAACATCTTCTCAATGGGGACATGTGAAAAATGGAGCACTTGGGTGATAATATAAAGGTTTGAGTCCTTTTTCAGGCAATTCAGGTTGCAGATCTGGTGATTTTTCTGGAAAATGGTTGCGTCAAGTACCGTGGAAAGGCCTCTGATTTGCAATTATCCTCATGTTTAAGTACTATAGTGCCAGAGAACAAGAGAACATTACCCAGTTCTCAAAGTCAACTTCTGTCACTATCCGACAGTGACGCCCTCAAAGGTACCCTTCATTTTTTTTACATTCTGCGTTGAAAGTCACCATGTTGGATTCATTCTGATAAGCTGCCTTTTTTAATGGTCATTTACTGCAAGTACCCGTAACCATAACCATAAGTTTCACGTAAATAGTGCCTTTACTTTGCCTCTTTCATTAGGTTGCTCTAAGAAACATTTGGAAGCTATATAGAAATCAGTGATTGCTGATTTTACAATCACAATACATTTCTTGAAGTAATAGTTGATAAAAAATTTACATTCTTCAACAATAACAGTAAATATTCCTACAATGTAAAATATCAAAGAAATTTGTATCGGGCACTATCCAGTGTACATTTTCTAGTTTTGTTTAACATTTGTTCCGCAATGTTTAGTTGGCTGCACAATCAACGGTATAGAAGATGCTCAGAACGGGTCAAGCTCTTCCCTGTCTTCTGCCAGACCTATCAAAGATGTGAAGGACGATCTGTTCGTAGACGAGAGATGCACAGACATGGATCGGAAGATTGATGCCACTGTGCCTGGAGAGATTTCTGTGGTTGTGCCTCCAGAGCCACTAATTGAGGAGGAAGGCCGGCAAGTGGGCCGTGTGCAGGCCTCAGTATATTGGTAGGTGCTCATTTATTTATCTGATTCTGTATTTTATTTCAGTTTTTGACCCCCTAAGTGCTGAAGCTAAAAATAGAAGTGGCACTCCAAACTAAAACTCGAAGCGTCATATGCCCATCCAAACTTTCGTCTTTCCATTAGTATGTAATTTGACTCGTTTCTTATGAATAATTTGAGGTTTAATGAGTTGTAACCATGAATACTTTTGTCTTATCGCCATTTAGGGGTAGCATTTGAAGAAATAACTGTGATTTTCCGTGGTTGCAGGACTTATCTGGGCTTCACAGGTTGGTGGGTGATAGTCATAGTATTAATCAATACTATACTTATGCAAGGGACACAAAATGGAGGTGATCTCTGGCTCTCTTATTGGGTCGATCACGTTGACGACCCAACGCGTTCAACATCATTCTATCTTGTAAGATACCACCTCCTCAAATGTTGACTAGATAATAGTAAAGCCACCCAAAGTTTCGACAAGATGCCGTTGTTCTTTTGATACTCTGTACTCTAAACAGTTATCTGAACAGTTATCAGATCAATGAAATAGCTTGGTGGTCTAATTCTTCAATCAAGTCAATGGAAGAGCTTGATGGTCTCTAAATTGTAGTCAGATTAGTTCTAACTGTCTTTGGGAAAGAAGAAAGAGTTTGCTTGAGATCAATTCGCCGCTTGTCTCTTCTTTTAGTTTTATTGAGAACTATATAGAGCTGAGTTTGATGAAAAAAGATATCACTCTTTTTTCATTATCTTATCCAAACTTCGGGTGACTAAACAAATAAATTATTGTGAGGAACGGTTATGAACCTGGGCTGAGTTGCTTGAGAGTAATCTTTCTTGTACAGAATACACCTGTAATTTATGCTACTGTCACGAAAATCGGTACATCTGCATTTCGTTACGACCTCTTTATTTGGAGTATTGCGTTGTTTAATTTGCACCTTACAAGTGATCATTCTGAATGTTTGACAGAAAGTGATGCTGTCATTGGGCGGACTTCACTCGCTCTTCACATTTGCGCGCGCATTTTCGTATGCTTATGGAGGACTCCGAGCAGCTTATCAGATGCACGATGCGCTGCTGCTGAAAGTGATGTCGGCTCCCATTACTTTCTTTGAACGCAATCCTCGTGGTCGCATTCTTAACAGGTGAAGATTCATCTAAACAATCTAGAGTTGTTTGTATAGTGAGGCAAAGATACCGTGAATTTTTTCCTCTTTTCTCATTTTAGAGAAGTCAGTCCTAAATAGCTCTCAATGAATCTGTAGAGGAAAAAGGCGGCTAAGATTCATTCTCAAAAGCCGCTAGAACTATTTCTAACTTGAGTTCAGAGACCACTAAACTCTATCATATTTAATAAGATTTCTAGCTGAGAGGCTTCCATTGATCTAAGAGTGAGCATATAACTTAGTAGCATTGTAAATCAAAAGAACAGTATCTTTTTGAAAATTTGGGTAGACTCAAGTATAATATTTTATTATTGTTTGCAGGTTTTCGTCGGACCAGTTTTCTGTGGATGATTTCCTGCCCTTCATAGCCAACTGCTTGCTCGCTCAGGTCTTTCTTTTGATGGGGGTCAGTTGTGTCATCTTCTATGTTCAGGTAATTTACATCCAAACCAAGTATTATTTATCGGTGAAATCAGTTGCGGCATGTGATGCGTAGTTTAAATATCAACTGACTTGAGTGCTTTCGGGTTTTGTAGAGGGCACTTTTGGTGATGATGTTGCTGCTCAGCTTTTTCTTCTTAAAACTTCAGGTATTCATCTTTCGCTCTGCACGAGAAAGTTTTCCAAGACTTATTTGTTATTCAGTCCATTCATAAATCTATGTACCCAAGCTCAATATATTCAAGATACTCTGACAGCTCTCAACTTCTGGTCCTTTATTTTTACTTCTACTATTGATACACTAAACGTCTACAAGTAGAAAAAAATTATATTGCAATCTTTACTAGAATTGACAAATAGTGTATTAGTTGGCATTTATAGTGTATGGTTTGGTCACTACACTAAATGCGTAGTTTGCAATTAGTGTATGGGTTCGCATCTAGTGTATACTACACTAAACATCATTTTTAGTGGAGTAATCTTTTGGAGTTTTAATGAACTATGGAAATGGACACTTTTGTCCATGGGCACCTACAAGTAAATCGTATCCTTTGTAGCTAAGGAAGGCCAACTACAGTCAGCTCCCTCTACAACAACCTTGTTTGTCAAAACAACATCTATTTCAACAGCCTATTTTGTAGAGGGAGTTGGTTGTCTTTAGAGGGAGTTGGTTGTGTACACTGTAGAGGGAGCTGGTTGTTTGTAGAGGGAGCTCACTATTGTAATAGATGTTGTTGTAGTAAAGGGAGCTGACTATATATACATGGAAATTAGTTATTTGATGCTATTGACATTATGGATTTTTTTTTCAGAGATACTATCGCGAAACATCTCGAGAGCTACGAAGACTACAAAGTGTTTTCCGATCTCCAGTGTACACATCCTTCACAGAAATGCTTGAAGGTTGTGCCACAATCCGAGCGTTTGGAGCTCAGGTGGGTGGACTCGTTATTATTCTATTGACGTTTCGTCAAACCTATACATTTTGTAGACTTGAGCTATTTGTAGTCTCCCTTGGTCAGAATAAGACCCCCTTTTTTCTTTACAATAATACTCAGCTCAAAGGAGAGAAAGGCAACTACTATTCATGGTTGAAACTCTCTCGTTACATTAGAGTTTTCTTGAAAGTGCTTCCTGAAGGGGCAAGTCAGGAGGAATATGGTGCCAGACAATATGAGATGTGTAAACGGAAAAAAAAAAAAAAAGCACGAGGAAATTTCATATCTCCTTTTTCTGCACCAATGAAATGCTTTGCAATTAATGTTCTTGGGCCCTACCCCATGCAAGCTAAAGTTCCCCCGTAGTACCCTGAGTCCTCAAAGGGTTGACCAATAGTTCCCCCAAACCTTTCCCAAGCCAAGACACCATGTGCATGTGGTCCCGGTTACTAACATAAGACCTTAAGATTTGGGGTACCTATCCAGTGTATTTTGGTGACTTTTAGGAAAACTCTATTGACTTTATGAGACCACGAAACTCTTCTACTGATTTAATAGTTATTTAGAGTGAGGAAAGAGTAGTCAAAAGTGGGGGCAAATAAGAAAGTGACTTTGTAAAGAACATCTGAATCTGCATTTCGAGATTCTAAAATACTTGCAAGTATCTCATTTTCTCGTTAGTAAGGGTTTCTTGTTAGTATTACAAGCTTGGTACGTTATTTTGAGTCTAGGCTAGCCTTTAATTCTGACAAAGAGTGAGTGCTGAAATTTGTAGACTGTATTTGCGGCCAAGAATTGGAAGAACGTAGCAGATCAGCAACAAGCAACATTTTCAGAAAGTGCTGCAGGCTTGTGGCTTGCATTTCGTCTTGAGGTCGACTGTTCACCTTTTTCTTTCTCCTCCGCTTCTTATTGTCTTCCAAACTAGTAATAATGTGCTTAAACCAATTATGTGTGTGCAGATGCTAGCGTCGCTACTGATAGGCTTCATAAGCATCATGGCTGTGACGGATCACGTCTATGCTCAGGCTCATTTTGCGGCATCAACGGCCGGCTTGGTACGTCATTTACTGCTGACCTTTCCTTCCCTGTCCAATCAAACATCAATGTTCACACTTACTTCTGTCTGGATGATGGTAGGTTGGACTTGGGTTGACTTACGCCACGCCAATCATAGGTCTCCTCAGCTCAATTGTGACGACTTTCACTGAAACCGAGCAAGAGATGGTGTCAGTAGAGCGCATTCAACAGGTACGGAAGTTACAGGATTTCACAACATTTTAGAACGAGTGTTAAGGCTACTTTTAGAGGAGTCCTAAAATGAGGTCCGAAACCAAATTGAAAGAAACTAATGAAATGAAACGAGTGGCTATCTAGGGGAAGACTGAGAAACACGTGTGAGTGAGGAATGAACATGGCACATTAAATTTACTGCTGCTAACAATCAGATAACATTACTTAAATTGCAGTATATGGATGTAGCGGGAGAGGCTGACAAAGGTGATCAGAAAGTGACCTTGTCGTGGCCAGAACATGGTGGCCTGGAATTCAACCATGTCAGTCTGCATTACCAACCCTGGTTGCCACCCGCCTTAAATGACGTCTCCTTCTTCATTGGACCATGCGAACATGTAAGTCTCCACACTGTAAAACTGTCAATTCGTGTCATGGTTTAGTGTTGAAAAAAAAAGCATGTCAACTGAAAGGGCTCTGCAGATTGGTGTCGCTGGAAGAACGGGCGCCGGCAAGTCAAGCATCCTGAGTAGCCTCTTCCGTTTGACACCAATCAGTGCGGGCAGCATTGTGATCGACGGAGTGAACATAGCGCATGTTCCGCTTAGGCACCTGCGTTCCCGGCTCACAGTCGTTCCCCAGACCCCTTTCCTCTTCGGAGGAACGATTCGGTACGCATATAATCTCCAGGTCTAAGTCAATAACGACGATTTCATGTTTGGAAACTAGCACAGAAAGTATTTTCAGATTTCGTATGCTGAGTGTACTCTGCCTAGTGAACCTTTCGTCTTAAACTTAGTGTTATTTGGGTTGCAGGGACAACTTAGACCCCATGAGCTGCGCAAACGACTCCAAGTTGTGGGAAGTTCTGGAAATGTGTCACCTGAAGGAAGCCGTTATATCTGCTGGAGGTTTGAGCGGAGCTGTCCGAGAGGGCGGAGAAAGCCTCTCCCAAGGGCAGAAACAGCTCCTATGCCTGGCTCGCTCTCTTTTGGGAACCGCACGAGTAAGTAGGGAAAGCATTTCATTGTAGCAGGGTCTCTTTCAACATGTTACTCAACCCTACCACCTATGCTGTGCAGATCATGTGCCTGGATGAATGCACTGCGAATGTGGATCCCCAAACTACTGCCCTATTGAAGAAGACGGTGGCAAAAGAGTGTGCTAACATGACTGTCATCACCATAGCCCACCGCATCTCTACAATCACTGATTTACATCGAGTTCTGATCATGGAGCAAGGAAGAGTGGTTCGTACCTTACTCTCAAATTGATTTTTGTCCAATTCGATCTGATCGCCTCTCCTAATTGTCTTCTTCATTCGTGACGGCAGGTTGAAGAAGGCTGCCCTGCAGAGCTCCTGGCAGACACCGGCTCCAGGTTCTTTGGACTTGCAACAGCATCTCAGGAATAACCCGAAAGCGTAAATGCATTGACATTAAACAATATCGGACTGTAAAATTTCCTGTACTGTTATGGACTTCGAAAATCAGACGAACTCCAAAATCACATGCGTATGCTTGCATTTCCACATACTGACAATTCTCAAGATTTGCAACAGCGGCCTAGAATAGCGGTAATGAAAAAGAGTCCCTGTAATTGACTCGTTACAGAGAAATTGGCTAACGCCGGGCTTGTTCCGAGAATTTCTGAAGCGTTTACCAGTGGAGTCCAAAATGAAGTCCGCAGATTCAGTGTCGCCAACACATGCTGGCCTGAAAGAAGATCAATCCAATTTCTCTACACCTAAATCGCTAATTCACTTGGTGCCCAAAATAAGGTGAGTTTCAATGCACCTCACTGTCGACTACATCACTTGGTCGTAGAAATTGCACTGCAACCGGGTCAGTTGTTGGCACCACATAAAAAACTGGATCGTGTGACTGGTAGCACCTTCTCAATCTGCACTCAGATGAATCTCTTCAGGATCTCTGAATATGAAAAGTCATTGTAACCACCTTCCTTGTCACTCGATGCGGCAACTTAGCATATCCCATTCAAAGAGTTCACTAGGTATCCACCAGAATCCTGTGTCGTCATCTCTGTCGAGAATTGTAGTGCTGCTCCCTTCTGTATACCCCTCGATTTCCGCGAGATAATCAGTATTATCTCCTACACTTCGTCCTTTGTAAATATATACGACTCTGTACAGTGCCTCTCCTTTTTTCCTCCCCTCACGAGCTTCAACAATTGGAGTAGTTCGTAGACTACCTGCAGACAATAATACATCCGCAGAGTTTAAAACCTGTCGAGGCACTTGGTCGGGACTGGAGGCTCGAGCTCCTGGAGAGTTGAGCTCATTTTCTGGAACATAACCAACTCTCTCATCCAAGGGAGCTGATTTATCCAGAGCTTTATGATGGTCTTCACTCAATCTTTTGGCTTTGGCGAGTGATCCAGATGTCTCATCAGAAGGTTTGCGCTTGGAGCCTTTCGTCCCAGGAGATGGTTCCCAAGTAAGCTCATTAGCTTTGGCTGTGCTTTTTTGGCTTTCCTTGGGAATGAAATGTGCTTCAGGGCTGTTGGAGATTGCCAGGGAGGATTTCCTGGTGTTCTTTTTGCCTTTACAACTTCGTGAAGGAGTTGAACCAGATGTATCAAGTCCTGGGTCTTCCTCAGGACCATTCAGTACTCGGAAGATATGAACCATTAGTGTATAGTCTGCCTTGTCAACCAATTCCAACACACAAATGTCGTGCTCTTCGAGACGATGATCGAGACTGAATCGCCTCCATCCCGCACTTAAACATCCTGTAGAGGCAAGAAATTTGGCAGGCCATTGTTGTCCACTCTCGTCGAGGAGGGTAATCTCCTTGTTTTCTGAAGGGGAAAAATCCCTTGCAAACGGTCTAGGAAGCACCTGCATCAACCCAAATGACCAGATTTTTATAATGGACTACAGGAGTCATTCTTTAGAATTTCCGTGCAAATATGATATCATAATTGAAGGGCTAATATTCTAAAGCATAAAAATAAGTAAACACAGGTATAAAACTAACCAGCAAGAAATTGAACTCACCAGCATAAAACATTTGTAAACATGACTTCTGGTCATGACCATCAAAGTGTTGGGATGCACAAGCTTCAGGGCCTTCGCTCTCTGAAGAGCTTGTACTTTCTCCATCTCTGTAACACAACGCCGTCGAGAGACAACTTCTCCACCAACAATCGTTTGTGGGGGCAGGAGTTGTTCTATTCTGTCAGTCTCAACAATCGTTTGTGAGGGCAGGAGTTGTTCTCTTCTGTCAGTCTTAACAATCGTTTGTGGGGGCAGAAGTTGTTCTATTCTGTCAGTCTCGACCGTCTCCATAGCCGGACAGCCTGAGTCTTCCGATCCAGCTAGCCCATCAATGACCATGTCATTTTCAGGGGCGCTTACAATCCTGGACTTTGATCCAGTCGACTGTGGTATATCAACCGCAGGCTGCTCTGGAGACTCTGTGGCCTTCTCAGGTTCGTCGTCATCTTCCTGTCTTGCTGTAGGAGCGACGTCAACACCATGAAGGTCCTTGGGCTCATGAACGTCCTTTATATTTTTCTCAACTTTAGCCTTGTTGGTTGCATCGAGAGCACTCGTTTTCTGAAGACCACATTGATCATACACCTGCATGATCCATAACAAACTGAGTCAAGGTGGTCATAAATGAACCAAAATTTAAAAGCCCGAAATCCTAAAAAGGATTGGCAGACACATAAAACGACGTTGAGCCATCTCCGGTAAAGATTTTGGACCTCTACGTGCAAATAAGACTTCTTGGAGAGGGAGAACGAGAGTTGATCTCCAATCTGCAAACCATGGTCATCTACAAACTTTGCCCATCCTTGTCCAAAGCTGATGTTAAAACTTCGGAAAGTGCGCTGCAGCTCTACCCTCCATTGCTTCATGCTAGGTCCCTCCAGAATGACAGCCTCACCGAGTCTTTCGGTGTGGTTGGTCAGGAACGACAATGGTAACTTCAAGGTGCTCATTGTGCTCTCTGTGATCTTCTGTAAGAATGAAGGGTGTCGGACATTTGCGAACTTATCGGCCGCTCCTGGTTTCAGTAAGACGCAACTTAGACAAGTATCCACATCTTCACCCTCCTCTTGTGCCCCGTGCAGCCTGAAGCAGTTAATCAGGCAAACGGAACAGGCTTTCTTCATGTTGATGAAATCACGTTTCACAAGGTCTTGGTACAGCTATGTCGGGCAAAGAACCTCAGAAAATGAGAAATATGGCACTAACTGACAAGGACAGGACGAGTCTTCCTTGTAAGGCAGGCCCACTTGTCAATCAGCATCAAGAACTTCCGCAGTTCTTGAGCTGTATTGTGCACTCGCTAAAGCCACTATTTCCACTCACATTATTCTCCATTAACCCGCACTCCTTATACTCGTAGCACACTGCGCAATGTGCAACCGATTGTGAGAAAATTCAAAGCTCCATGAAGCACGCATGTTCCACGCAAACCATTAGTCTCGGTTACAGATTCCGGAGCCAACTCTATTCCGACACGTTTTGAATTGATCAAGAGTCAGCAGCCAGAATATTTGGAATCAACACCATAATTCGTAGAAATCTAAGCTCCATTCATGTGAAAACTACGAAATCAAGCTCCTCCCGGATCTCGACCCGTAAACTATCGACACAGTTGATGTACCAGAAAAGTATTTGTCTCGGAAGTATGATCTTCAACGAAACCTTTGATTCCCATCGAAACGACTTTAAGCTTCTATAACTACACGGAGTTCTATAACTATACAAGACATGAAACAATTATAATTCCTTTTCATCGGCCCTACTTCAATGCAGATTTGTGCTTAAATCGGTGCTGCAGAATAAAAAATCTGCACTAGCCCCAGTTTCACGACTTCAAATAATGTTCTAGTTAAGTCTAGAGTAACTGAATAAGTATCATAATCTCTCTCCTTCAATATGCAAAGTCTCTGTCAAGGCCGGCCAAGGCAATGAGAGACAGATGATTGCCACCAGCATTTCACCTAAAATATATAATCCAGAGCTAAGCAAAATTGGACCGATATTAAGGCAAATAAAATAGGTAGAGGATTGGGAGCCTCCACCTACTTGCGCTGATAGAGGAATACAGGGATCGTGCTACAAAGCCTCACAAAAATGAGATTGGGAGCCTCACAAAGGCCCCAGATAGAAGCACGTGAATAGTGACATTGATCAGCGCGACAAGAGCGATCAAAGAACCAACCAAACCAAGAAGCGATACACTGATGTCAACCGCATTCTCCCATGACTTGCATCTTGCGCATGAAAGTCAAAGTGCGCTTCTACATCCAGTGGCATTCCATTCCGCACAGCCTTCTATCCAACACGAAAGTCTCACTCAATTATTCACTAGACTCGACAAAGAACGAAGTCAAAACCTCAGAAACCCTAGAGATTATTCAGAAAGCGGACGAAGCCAGAATCCGGGCAAGACACAAGCGGATGGCGCACAACAAGAGCCTCACACCAGCTCTGAACCTACCGAAAACTCCTCGATCATGCATTACCGAAACAGAAAACAAAAATGCGTCCACTTCTAACCACTAAAATCGATCAAAACATATTTAACAACAGAAAAAGCACACGCACAAGAGAACGAACGTGAATCCGACACCTTAGGCGTCGCCGTGTGAGGAGATGGATCATGGATTGAACTGAATCGAATCTAAAAACCCTACGATACCTCCGAAAACAGTCACCACTACATTCTCACTGTACACATCATTAACTCCAGAGGCGGCTGCTAATGAAAGCAACTACCACATCACCTCAAACTTACCATAACGCCTCCAAAACCAACCGCAAAGCCCTCTCTAGATGATCTTCTATGATCCAATCCTTCAACAACACTATCTCCTCCTGAACAAAACCAAAAAACCAGAAGGAGAACACCTGGAAGTCCATTTCCTCCACCGCATCGCGACACAACACATTGCTCCGGTACAAACTCACATGACAATGCAATGAACTCACCGAGAAGCGCTCCGACGACAACCACGTCGTCCAGAGAATGGTGAAGCTGTGAAGGAAGAATGTTCAAGAAACACGACGATTGAAGCTCTCACCAACTTCTTCATTCACTAGAAAACCACCTCAGTATCGGCCGAGTATCACAAGGGGGTCGCCCTAGTGTCATCCTGGTATCAAAGGGGTATTAGGCTAGTATCGTCCGGGTGTCAGTCGGGGACATTTGCGCTGGAGTGCCAGTATCGGCCGAGTATCACAAGGGTGTTGGGCTTAGTAGCATGAGGGTATAAGCGGGTGTCGTCATGGTATCGCCTGGGTATCTTGGACTGCTCATTGGGTTGAAGTGGTTAGTATCATTTCGTTACTTGAGAGCGATATGAGAGGCTTCATTGATGATTGTCAGCATTTAGTTTCACTAACTTACTTGTCGCCATCGCTTAACTTTTCATGAGGAAAGAACCAAAAAGTGGTCAATTTTGGGGGGCCACCGTTGGATTCAACCATTGGATTGATTTGCACTACATTGATTTTGATGTTTAGTGTCATGGGCAGTAAATGACTTGTAAACGCTATAAGTTTTTACTTTTGGTATAAATCTTCACTAAGAGCACAACAATCTATACTACTCAAAGAGGGGGATCATAGTGGATATGGTCGGTAAAAATATTCATCAAGAGTGAAAACTTATAGCATTTACAAGTCATTTACTGCCCATGACACTAAACATCAAAATCAGTGTAGTTGGACAGGCAATGCACTTTGTTTTCCTCCATCGGATTAGTCTTTCCCAAATTGAGGTATTAACGAGCTACAATGGTATATGTGAAAAAAGTCAACAATAAAGTGTACCCTTCGTGCAAATGTTGTTTACTTTTTTTTACCCTTTGCCGCCCAGTTCATGTTTCTCCAAAACCAAGATATGTGCTATTTTTCTTCTTTGAGCTAGAGATATAGTGCCTAATTTTACTATCGAACCTTACAAATTGAACTCAAACCATGATATAAACTTTGGGAAAATTTTGCACAACATCCAACGGTTGTTGGGAAAGATTACAGTGTTTTAAGTTATCCTATATTGGTAATGTAAATTGTGGACTTCGGAGAGTATACTACTTTATCCATCGATAGACTCTTGCAAGTATTTTTGTACTTTGGATAAAAAGAGGTTAACATATGCTCTAGGTTTGCATTGACATATCATATGTGAAGAAAACCTTTACACATAATTATTGATGATTTTTTTTGCTTTTGTCTACTTGATTGTATACAAAAATGTTCCAAACTTATACAAATTAAATTGGAAGTTTTGTATGCGATAAGAGGAATCAACAATCACAAAACAATGAAGAATCTCTTAAAGACAAATTTCAATCAAAATTTAAGACCAAAATTGTTTTGCATGTCTATGAAATTCAACATAGTATGTGGCATGGTATTCATTGTATTTTGTTGTATTTGATGTATTTTGTGTTGTATTCCTCGCTTTTCCATGAGTTCTACAACTCCAAATCATGATTTGTTTTTGCAGAGTGTTCATGTAATGTGTGCGCAAATCTAAACTTCAAAATTCCACAACCTAATTCCTCATGAATTTCATGGAAATTGTGTTTTAGCATATAAATTGTCCCGTTTTGAGTCTCCTAGGCCCCAAAGGATTAAAGGGCTTACCAGTCGCTATTGGGCCACGATGAATTGACCCCTACGAGGATCGATGGAGGTGGATGAGGGTCATTCCCTTCTTTGTTTCCCATCAAAATTTAGGGTTTAGAAGTTTAAGGGTTAAAGATCAAGGTTTAGGGTTTAGAATTTTAGGTTTCTAGGTGGCACTTAGGATTTAGGATTTAACCCCTAAATTTCCTTGACAGTTTCACACAAATACACTTCAAAACTATTAATTCTAGTGCAATGAGTAAAGAAGGAAACAAAAACAATTGTATTTCTAGTTTTAATCATGGGATTTCATTAAATGCTTGATAAATCACATACTCACAAAATTTCATCAAATTTGACCTCAAGGATTAAAAGATTATAGTGTTTGAAGTAGAAAAAATGGTTCATTTTTCATCCCTGCATTGAGTGGATCAACAGACTTTGACTTCACTTAGTGTCAAAGTTTTGCACTACACAAGGTCTAAAGTTTATATCATGTTGGTCATGATATGAACTCCTTGTACACCAATTTTTAGAGGTAGAGAAAGGGTGTAGCATATTCAAAAAAATTGTGCAAGGAGTGGAGGTTCAAAAATTGCCAATTCACATTTTGTATTTTTTAGAGCACAATATGTTTTAGAATGATAATCCAAACGGTCAATGAGAAGGTTTACACCACATCTTGTAACCCAAAAAATAAAAAGTGAAAAATAAGAACATCTCCAAGTTTTATGTGGAAAAGAAGAAGTTTTCTTGGTTTCTTGTCCAACAATGTGTGGCAATGTGTAAAAATGTTTGACTTGGGATAAAATGCATTTTTTCACCTAAAAAGACAAGATATATTTTGTGACAATATGAAAGGAAATAATATTACTTGCTACTATTGAAAATCTCAAATATACTAGAGTGTTCTGACAAAAGCTTTAAGAGTTGCCCGAAGTGCCCGTTCTTGATAGCTTTTTCTTTAAGATGGCATAACTTTTTTTCCATAAGTCCAATGAGAATAAAAATTATACTCCCATGTACCTCTTGTCTTCTTGCATCTCTATACAAACTTTGGAGAATTGCAAATATAAATTGCAACCATGAGAACGTGCCCAAGATTTGCAAAAGCCCACCTTGGGACTTTTTTCATTTATGGGTTAAATGAGGTTAGGGTAAGAGGGATGTAAGCACAAGCAAGGGAACGGGGAGGGGATGACCTTATCCGCCTCCGTCCATCCTCTTGAGGGCCAATGTGGGGGTCAATCCACCATGGCCTCCCTACCATAGTCATCAGTTAGTTTCGACACTACCTTGTTAAGTTATTTATTTTTCCAAATCATAGTGATTTGGACATAGTGGATATCACCTAGGTATTACCTAGACATCACATGAGCATCACCTAGACATCACATGAGCATCACCTAGACAAATCTCTTGAAAAAATTTGGACATTCTTCCTTATGAATTAATCTTTGTACAAAAGTGACCAACAGGTAGGGTATCACCATCACCACTCAGTGGTAGGTTTAAAGGGTTAGAGTCTAGTAATTAGATTCAATTCCATGAAATCAAATACTATTTTTTTCCCTGGGGTTTTAAAAAAAAAATTAAATGACCTTGACCTAAGCTTCTGCAATACAAATCTGGAATATACATGAATGATCATGTAATTTAGATTATACATATCATGTTATTAATTTGGTAGTCTATGAGGAGGTAGCTTGCTTGTTGAGTGGTATGGAAGTGTTACCACCATTGTTTGGATGCAATTATGGTTGTGGCAGGGATCAATTTTGGTGGCTGTTGGTAGTTGCAATAAGATTTAAAAATGTGGATTTAAGAGGGGGTGATAATGTAGTTTGTGATGTTGAGATTAAGCATTATTTTTCAGTTGATTTACTCCACTTTCAGTAGAATGAGTCATCGGTATAATTACCTCTACATAAATACGAGAATCTTTGTTTCACTTCTCACATAAACTGAAATGAGTTTTTCTTAACCCTTTCACCCCTAAATTTCCAAGAGTCCCCCAGGGGACTCTAGAAGGTTTGGGCAAGTTCGTGTGGTGTCAATTTATAACATTTTTCTTTGAAATTTTTATTGAAGATGGAAATTACAAATAGCTTTGTGTGAGTCCAATATTTTCCTAAATCCAACACTTAACAAAAAAGTTATAGGGTTTTGAAGTTCAAATGGGGAGAGCGGGCATGTCGGGCAACTCCAAAAACTTTTCCTAGGGCACTCTATTGAATGTGAGATTTCCAGTACTAGCAAGTAATAATATTTCCTTTCATATTGTCAAAACAAATCTCTTGTCTTTAGTGAAAAAGGCATATAAATCCAAGTCAAACATTTTCACACATTGTCACACATTGTTGAGCAAGGTACCAAAAACTTCTTCTTTCCACATTAAACTTAGAGATTTTCTTATTTTTCACTTTTTATTTTTTCCGTAGCATTATACGGTGTGAGCCTTTGCATTAACCGTTTGGATTCTCATTCTTTAACATATTAAGTTCACAAAAAATATAACATGAATTGGCATTTTTTGAACCTCCACTCCTTGCACAATTATTTTGAATATGCTACACCCTATGTATACCTCTAAAAGTTGATGTACAAGGAACTAGTATCATCCTTAACACGATGGAAATGAATTTAGACCTTGTGTAGTGCAAATGTTTGACACCAAGTGAAGTCAAAGCCTGGTGATCTACTAAACCGAGGGAAGAAAATGAACCTTTTTCTACTTCAGACACTATAATCTTACAATATATGCAGTAAAAGTTTATGAAATTTTGTGAGTATTTTATTTAGTAAGTCTTTATTAAGATCATATGGTTAAAATTAGAAATAAAATTTTTACGTTTCTTCTTTACTCATTGCACTAAAACTAGCAGTTTTGAAGTGTTTTTGGTGCAAAATTGTCAAATAAATTTTTGGGGTTAAGGACAAGGCTCAGAGTGACCATGGATAGAATGTACTTGTTGCCTTGATGGTGGATAGTATAATCTACGACACTCATGAAGTTAGGCCTATTTTACATTGGATTTGTGCTACTACAAGAAATGAGGCATAAGGTTTGTAACATTGATTACTAGTTGTACTAAGATCCTATACGCAATAGCGAAGAAGAAAACTAATAAAAAGAGATATAATGACAAAGGATGTACCAATGGACTTCATTAAATCACCCCTTTCTTTTCACTTAGTTTAAAAGAAGATTATTTACAAGTAGAAAAAAATGTGGAGACAACATAATTATTTTCCAAATTAGCCACCATTAAAAATGACCTTGCTTATCTAGGTCCTAGAGTTATAATAATTTGTAAAGTGAGGCCCTTAGAGGTACTAAAACTCAATTTGCATGGAATCCATAAAAAAGCAGGCTTTGAGATATAAGGTTTAGATTTGCGCACTCGTTACATGAACACTCTCTAACAATCACATCATGATTTGGAGTTATAGAACTCATGGAAAAGCTAGGAATACAAAAAAAAACATCAAATATACTAAAATACAATGAATACAGTGAATACCATGCCGCATACTATGTTGTATTTCACACACATACACATTGATTTTGGTCTTAAATTTTGATTGAAGTTTGTCTTTAAGACATTCTTCATTGTTTTGTGATTGTTGATCCCTCTCCTCACATACAAAACTTACGTTTTGATCCGTATAAGTTTGGAACATTTTTGTATACAATCAAGTAGACAAAAGCAAAAAAATCATCAATAATTGTGTATAAATATTTTCTTCACAATGTATGATATGTCAATGCAAAGCTATCAACCTTGTGCACGTGTGAATTGATTTTATTCAAAGTACAAAATTTCTTGCAAGAATCTATTGATGGTTAAGATAGTACACCCTCCAAAATCCACAGTTTTGACTACCAATATACGGTAACTTTAAACATTAAAATCTATCCCATCAACCGTTGGATGTTGTGCAAATTCTCCCCAAAATTCAGGTCATGGTTTGAATTCAATTATGTAAGGTTAGATACTAACATTAGGCATTACATTTCCATCAAATCTAGTATAAAGAAAAAAAAATCAATAGAACTCTTGGTTTTTCCATAAACATAATTGAGCAGTAAAGAGTTCACAAGTATTCATAGTGAAACAAACTATAAGATCGAAATAAAGAAGAAGAAGAAGAAGAAGAAGAAGAAGAAGAAGAAGAAGAAGAAGAAGAAGAAGAAGAAGAAGAAGAAGAAGAAGAAGAAGAAGAAGAAGAAGAAGAAGAAGAAGAAGAAGAAGAAGAAGAAGAAGAAGAAGAAGAAGAAGAAGAAGAAGAAGAAGAAGAAGAAGAAGAAGAAGAAGAAGAAGAAGAAGAAGAAGAAGAAGAAGAAGAAGAAGAAGAAGAAGAAGAAGAAGAAGAAGAAGAAGAAGAAGAAGAAGAAGAAGAAGAAGAAGAAGAAGAAGAAGAAGAAGAAGAAGAAGAAGAAGAAGAAGAAGAAGAAGAAGAAGAAGAAGAAGAAGAAGAAGAAGAAGAAGAAGAAGAAGAAGAAGAAGAAGAAGAAGAAGAAGAAGAAGAAGAAGAAGAAGAAGAAGAAGAAGAAGAAGAAGAAGAAGAAGAAGAAGAAGAAGAAGAAGAAGAAGAAGAAGAAGAAGAAGAAGAAGAAGAAGAAGAAGAAGAAGAAGAAGAAGAAGAAGAAGAAGAAGAAGAAGAAGAAGAAGAAGAAGAAGAAGAAGAAGAAGAAGAAGAAGAAGAAGAAGAAGAAGAAGAAGAAGAAGAAGAAGAAGAAGAAGAAGAAGAAGAAGAAGAAGAAGAAGAAGAAGAAGAAGAAGAAGAAGAAGAAGAAGAAGAAGAAGAAGAAGAAGAAGAAGAAGAAGAAGAAGAAGAAGAAGAAGAAGAAGAAGAAGAAGAAGAAGAAGAAGAAGAAGAAGAAGAAGAAGAAGAAGAAGAAGAAGAAGAAGAAGAAGAAGAAGAAGAAGAAGAAGAAGAAGAAGAAGAAGAAGAAGAAGAAGAAGAAGAAGAAGAAGAAGAAGAAGAAGAAGAAGAAGAAGAAGAAGAAGAAGAAGAAGAAGAAGAAGAAGAAGAAGAAGAAGAAGTCGTCTAGTGCCCAAAGGGTGCTGGAGTGAATAAAGTGTCTGTTCGTTCCACCACTAAATCTATGTCCACCAGACATAGGTTTTAGTATATCAAAATAAAATGAGGAGGTATCTTGTTGAAACTCTGGTAACTTCATTAAAAAGACTCTACTAATTGTTATGTGTTAATCCCTTAAGAATGCCACGACTGTTTTGAGGTTGATGAATGAAAATGAAAAATCTATATACATCAGAGAAGTGACATTTCCCATGTACATTTTTTAGTGACATAAGCAAGAAGAAAAAGAACACCGGTTCCCGGTAGGGAGGCCCGACGTGAATAAAGTGTCTGTTCATTCTACTCCTAAGACCATGCCCACCATGCAAGAAATTAGTAGTATGGAACTACTTCCCCTTCTCGAGGGTAGACACTATGTATCAAGTAACAAAACACCCGAGAAACCGACTGAAGTCTTGGTTAATGTGGTCGGGTGGTGGGTTATTGTATGCTAATCCTCTGATGCAGAGTATATCCGGTTTAAGTTGAGCATCACAATGACATCGTTGAGTTTTGCATGTGCATAGGAGTAACCAAGGGGGAAATGTGTTTTCATGTGGATTGTTATTAAAGATGTCGACATTCATGAATATAAAACATCGGGATTTGTTATAGGAGGTAATTAGTTTTCGGATTTCCCATATCGCTTTGTTAAGTCTTTTGACAACTAGGGAGTGTATGTGGTGGTTTTGGCATTTGAGTAGAACATGTAGCCATGTGTCGGGGTCCATGGAAGTGCATATGGGACATGTTGTGATGGGAATCTTTCGTATTCCAAAGAAGAGTTGTTTATGGGCGTTCCCCATGTATTGACCGGTGCTAAATTTAACAAGGCATGTTATTTGTGAGTTGGAAATGGTGGGGTTTTTCCAGAAATTTGTAGAGAGTTCATTGTCTATATTGTTGTTTCTTGTCCATTTTTCAATGCTAGGGAAATTTTCTAAAATTATGTCAAGGTTGTTGTGGAAGTCTTGTTTTTTGAGATATTTGCCCAAGAATCTAACTGGGCCTTTGTCAGGGGCATCTTCTTTGGAGGGCCAATCTTCTTTTTGGAAATAGTATGGGGTAGCATGGGCGTATTTGTATGAGTCTTTGGCAATTTTATGTGATTTTTCTCTTCATTCTTTTGCTAATGTATTTGCTTGTTCGTTTCTTTCGATATTGGCATGGGCTCCAACTTTATAAAGAGTTGTAATTTGTGTTCAATTTTGTAGCATTTGGACCATGGACATTAATATGGTCTGGTCGGGGTGACTATTGTGGAGGGTAGGGTGTGTTATTTGGGTGTTTAGTAGGTAAAGTACATTGATACAATCTGTGGATATGTGTGCGGGTTCATTGGCGTATTTTGTGGTGTTGATTTGAAGTGTTTTGTAGATGGCCATCATTTATGCTCTAATGATATTTTGGTGTCCATGGAGTCTTTTGGCTAATTTAATTTCTTTAGTGGAGTTGTATATCCAACTTTTTCTTTTTTTAATGTCCAAGGCTACTTTCTTCTGGTTCTTTGAAGGATCCATCGGTGTAATAGCTATATGCGGGGTGATATTTTGGATAAATGTATTTGGTAGTTAGAAAGAGGGGGAGGTGTTATAAGATAGTTTATTGTATTATTGATGTAGTGTAGTTTTGACCATTTTATGTTACATTTTACTCGGGTTTGGGTGGGCGTAGGTGGGGCTATTTTTGTGTGTATTCGGTGTATGTTAAGAATTTTAGCTACAGAGGTAAGTTCTGTGAGTTGTTCTAGGGTGCCAAGTGTTTTGTTTTAGTGATGCACGCATATCATTTATAATGTAGATGGTTCAAGTTGAGGCTTTTTTTTAGCTCTGGTGGAAAAGTAGGTTCTTTGTATGGTACTAAACTTGCTTTAAATAGTGCAATGATATGAGAGTCTGGAGATGGGCCTAGGTGTGGTTGATACCAATTTTTGTCCGGTGTGATAATGAGCGTAGAGGTGTGGTTTGGATCATGTTTGGCTGCAAAGCGGGCCCAATGTAATGTTTGTTGTGTTTCCTCTTCATTATCGGGATGTGCTATAGCATTACCGATCCATTTGTGGTCAAATGCTTTTCCAAGGAGCCAAATATTTTGTCTCTTGCAAAGGAAGAGTAGAATTTGTTTAGTTTGGTGGAGCATGTGATGGGGGAAGAGAAGGGTGAGTGTTGAATGTTGAAAGATGTAATCAATGAGTCGAGAATGGATGAGGGTATTGTGTATTGTGCGAGTTTGAGGGGTTTTTTTTTTGGGATTCTATATTTGTATCTTTGATATTGCCAAATTATTTCGGTATCAAATGGTTGGGTAATTGGTTCAATGTTTGTAGGGGTTTGTAGTTTCATATTGTATTGATTCCATAGCCATCTGAGTCTAGTAGTGGGCATGGTGAATAAATGTCGACCATTTTTTTTGTGAAGATGTGCTTGGTCGTTGTCTATTTTAATTGTATTAGACGATGTGAGAATATCCTTTTCGGGGTTGCATTCCATTGTATAGATGTTTTGAAATGGGATTATTATGGGTGGGATAACGGATCTTGGGTCTTGGTGTTGTTCTTGGGGGTGGTGGGCTTGAATGATTTTTGAGTAGAATTTATTTTGGATTCCTTGAAAATATTGTGTGAATTTTTTGATGTTGTGTGTGGAGGTGTTATGGTCATGTTGTGGGAATAGGTTTCTTTGGGGAAGCCATTTGTTGTAGGTGTTGTTGTTGTGTTCTCATTGGCATAAGTATCTTGTGTAGTTATTTTCTATGTTGTTGGAGTCAATGTTTTGTATATGTTCATGGCGTATAATGTTATTAACGGGGTATGTGGTGGGATTTTTGGAGATGTAAGCTGGGAAGCGGTGATGGTATGGATGTGAAGGGATGGGGGAGGGTGGGTCGGTGGGGTGATATTTCTTGGGAGGGCGTCGTTGTCGATGGTAATGAATGGATTTTGGATTGTATAAGAGTATGAGTGTATGTTGCAAGGGGTGTTGTTTGTGGTGGGGTGCGTTGGATGACAAAAAAATTGTTGGGCAATATGTAGGGCACTTTTAATTAGTTTGGATGGGGTGAAGTGGAAGGTTTTAAACTCTTCATTGTTCATGATGTGTGTGCCGTTTGGTAATGTGATTTCTTTTAGATCAAAAATATTTCTTGAAAGGAGTTGTTGTAGAAGTTTTTGGGAGAGTTGGGCATTGAGGGTGTTGTGGTTCTGTGATTCTTGGAGCCAAATTTGTTCTAATGGTGTTGGTTTTATGAGGAAATTTGTAATTGTGCTTTTTAAGTGGAATTTAGCTACATGTTTTAATAGAAAAAGTGTTTGGGTTATTGGTGATTTGATACAATCAATCTTTTTTATCATAGGTATATTTTTGGCACCACCATGTTGGACAAGGACATAATGTGTCAGACCTTTATATATTTTTTCAAGCCTTCCCTTGTCAATTAGAGCATTTTGTAGTTGTTCACCTGTACATCAAAGGTAGGCATTTTTTAGAGAAATTTTTTCTAGTCCGAATAGGTTATGTGGGAGTTGAGTTATTGCATTTGACATGCTATAACACAAGCAATAAAGTAACCCTCCTGATAACTAACAATTTAAGCAATGTGCATTTACGGAGAGAACACATAAAAAGTTCACATTTGTTTTTTAGGAATAGCCAATAGAATTACAATTGTAGTTAATAATTGTTGCTGCCCTCCACCTCAATGTCGCATTAAATTTTTTCATGGAGGTGGCCTATAGCATTTGCTGTTGAGGTTATCATGGTGGAACGGCCCAAAGATTGACCTTAGGCCTTAAAAGATCTAGCGCCGACCAAAAGCAAAGGGTCTTGACTAATAGCACCTCCATTTGAATGGGTGTATGGATGGTAATGAGATGGAAGTGGGTTGGATAAACCCCAATTTTATAGGTGTCGATTATAGATTTTAGTTGGTTACTAGGGGACTTACCTTAACCATGTAAGGTCTGAAGTCCATTTTTGGATTGTTTTGGCACAATAATCTCAATAGCAAATTCTACATGCCACTATTATGAAAAATTGAAACAAGGACATAGATGTGGAGGAAGATGGACATCTATTGAGAACATTGCCACAAAAATCGGTGCAAGCATTAGCAAGCTACAACGATTTCCATGAAGTGGGGTTATAGATTTATGTGCGGAAATGTACTATCCATTGCATAAATGTCATTTTGCATGATCTAGACCAATCGTAGATTCTCACTGGCTAAAAAAAGCTCATCGCCCTTAAGGGTTAAACAATACCCCTCCATTTTGCATGTACCGTATTCAGAGCATCTCCACCCCTGACCAATGAAACTCTACGCTAAGGCATGACACTTCCATCAAGAGCATGGATGGTAGTCTCTGCAGTGTAGAAAATTTCCACTGCAGCCGATGAAACCACAAGTAAGGAAACGGGTTCCAACCGGTTTGCAAATCAGATTCCAAAAGCTGGTGTAGGTGACGCAAAATCAAGTTGACGACAACTCTTGTTTCGTAGCCACACAAGTCGTTTCGCATGGCGGAACGAGATAGACAAACTGGAATGGAGAATTTTGATGAACCCACAACAAAATTGGTGGAAATCCAGTCAAGCTGCCTACCCGACGCCAGGCCAGGACCTTGTGTTGGTGTCTGCGGTGCGGCGTCAGAAACGCTAACTCACCAAATCTGCCGGGGCCCGGTGCCCGGGTGGAGATGCTCATGCCCAGTAAACATGTCCCGAAGTCAATTGCACCTAAGACCGAGAGCAGAGAGTCCTCAAGACCGTGTGAAAGACGGGCCTGTGACCGTGAAGGAGAGAGGGAGGGAGAGGGAGCGTGAAGAAGGCGGCGGGGCCCTCGTCGCGCTCTCTCTTTGGAGTTGTAGGGTTCGCTCCCCTCCTTCCTTCGCACCGCCATAGCCACAATCCCCCTCACAGACCGACCGCAGCCATGGTGTCCCTGAAGCTGCAGAAGCGCCTGGCCGCCAGCGTGCTCAAGTGCGGCGAGCGCAAGGTGTGGCTGGACCCCAATGAGGTGAACGAGATCTCCATGGCCAACTCGCGCCAGAACATCCGCAAGCTCGTCAAGGACGGCTTCGTCATCCGCAAGCCCCAGAAGATCCACTCGCGTGCGCGCGCGCGCCGCGCCCTCGAGGCCAAGCGCAAGGGCCGCCACTCGGGCTACGGCAAGCGTCGCGGCACCAGAGAGGCTCGCCTCCCGACCAAGGTACGTGGCGGATGATAGGGTTTTAGCTGGGATGTTTGGCACCTGAAGCATTTTCCTTTCTTATCGAGGCATCAGACGTGGAGATATTTGAGGGATTCTCTATGTTTTCTCTCCTTGTTGATTTTCTTGGAGTTTTCTAGGGTTTTACTAGGTTTAGCTTGGGTTCAGCTCGTTTAGGAAGGCTGCACCACTTTCAGGATTCGCCAGAACTTGGAGACATGCGAGGGTTATTCTCTATGGTGTTGTCCTCCTTCTTGTGGATTTTCTAGGGTTTAGGGCATTTTCAGAATACTCCTTCTAACGACGGAAGCAACAAGGCATCAGGATATGTGAGGATTGACAATAAGAGCAATTCTCAGGGTTTCACATGAATGTACTATGTTTTGTCACTTTGTAGGAGTGTCTGTAAGTATGCAAAGCGCGGATCCATGAGTAATTTAGAGGAGCCACGACCATCGGAGTGATTATTAAGCGCAGATTCATGGACTGTAGCGAACTGAGATAATTCGAATGCCATTATCCTTCAACTTGTCCTAGACAAATTGCTGGACGCTAAGAAGATGATCCTTGGGAGCATTGACCGATGGTTGGTGATGGTGCTGTAGGTGCTGTGGTTGCGGCGCATGCGCGTCCTGAGACGTCTCCTGCGCAAGTACCGTGACGCGAAGAAGATTGACAAGCACATGTACCACGACATGTACATGAAGGTGAAGGGTAACGTGTTCAAGAACAAGCGCGTCTTGATGGAGAGCATCCACAAGTCCAAGGCAGAGAAGGCGCGTGAGAAGACGCTGTCCGACCAGTTCGAGGCCCGGCGCGCCAAGAACAAGGCCACCCGTGAGCGCAAGATTGCCCGGAGGGAAGAGCGCCAGGCGCAGGGCATTCCTGAGGTCGCTGCTCCTGCTGCTGCTGCTGCTCCTGCTGCTGCTGAGGCTGCGCCAGTGAAGAAGTCGAAGAAGTAAAAAGTATGTGGCTCATCTCTTGTTTAGTAATATGAATTTTTCCACCTCGGTTGTTCATCTGTCAATTTTGAGTGCCCTTGCCCTTTGGGCTGTTTTACCTTCTTGTGAGATTCTGGGATCGTGGTGCATATGCTTGGTTTTTTTGTCATTCTGGGGCACTCTGCTTGTGAATCAGCGGTGATTGTTTCTGGGGATTTTCATCAGGAGTCTGTTGATTTCTCTCCGAGGTGAAAGGCACTATGTTGGAGATTTTCTTCATGTGTACAAATTGATCCTTAGTGTGCTAAGTCTTAACCCTTTACCGCCCAGGGATGTTTCTGGGAAAACCAAGATTTCTGCTGATTTTTTTCACCTCCGGAGTCCCATTTCGCGCTATAGGGTTAATTTGCATAAAATCCTTGAGGAATTAGACTGTTCCTGCTGCTGAGGCTGCACCAGTGAAGAAGTCCAAAAAGTAAAATGTATATCATTGTAGTTCATTGTAGTTCATCAATGCTTGCACCAATGCGTACACAAAAATCTACTTAACCCTTAAACGCCGAGGCAGCCAATTTCAGGCTTCTCGGATGACATTGTTGGATGATAATCAACGTAAACAACTGTTTTTCATCCAATTTTTTTAGGAGAGTTCCTTGTATGTACAAGCATTAGATGATGATGAAATTGGCCTCATTGAGGTAATCATGTTTTATCTAAGAAAGAAAATGCTTGTGACACGGATCTCAATACAGTAAAATTGAGAAACTTCTAGCTTTAGCTCTAGATATGAATTCAAGCCATCAAAATGATATTTTTTGAATTTGAGTCCAACTAATGAAATGAAGCTAATGATGTCTTGTTTCCATATCATTTTGGAAATTAAAAAAATATGTAAAATTGAATAAGTTATTGCAATTTGAACTTGGACCTATAACCGTGGTTCTAAGTTTAGCCGAACACGGTACTTTCATTTACACCATTAGTTTCGGCACTATAATGTCCACCTTCGATGAAATTTTCAGAATTTTTTAGCATAATTTGTATTTAATATGAAGTTTCTTCACTTTTTCTTCAGAAAATGACAATAAATTCAAATTTCCACAAAAAAATCTGTGATTTTAGTAACATAATTGAGACGTATGATCTCATCTCTGAATTTTAGAAAAAAAATAGTTCCACTCATATTAGAGTTACTTGTAAAGGGAACCGGTCTTTTGTCCTCTTTTTTTCATGGAAATGAAAATCTAATATGTATTTAAGTGCAAAGTAATCCTATGATATAAATTCAAGATTTGAGGGTTTTATGGAGGTGTCAGTTACCACAACTGGCACAAATCTCCCAAAAACAAACAAGAACAGTGTTGAAAGTCATGACACTTTGGCATATATCCTACAATCCTAGAAATGTGCATGACTCGAAGGGTCAGAGTTTGCTTGTGTCCCCGTCAGCACCCCATGTGGAACTTGTGACATGTGTCCCCGTCATCCACGTGGCCAACAGCACCCCATGTAGAACTTGTGACAACACTCGGCGGTCAATAAAAGCCAGGCTCAAACTAGAGTTTGAGAATTATGGGGCTCAAAAACAAACCTGTTAAGTGTTCTATTCAAGGTCAATAGTAAAACCCTGCTAGTGGACTTGACGACCCTGACTTTTCCATTTTACAGGTCAGAAACTAAGGATTTCGGGTACTTCGCGAATAACTCTATTTGATGAGAAACTAGAGCATATAGTTGATTGAAAATTTAGATTGATGCCACGGTCATAGGCTCTGTCGTTTGATTGAAAATTTAGATTGATGCCACGATCATAGGCTTCGTCGTTTAAGGGTTAACCCTTAAACGATGGAGCCTATGACTATAGCATCAATCCAAATTTTCAATCAATTGTATGCTCTAGTTTCTCATCAAATATGAGTGGAATTTTTTATTAATTTTTTTTAGAGATGAGATCATATGTCTCAATTATGTTACCAAAATCACAGATTTTTTTGTGGAAATTTGAATTTATTGTCATTTTTTGAAGAAAAAGTGAAGAAACTTCATATTAAATACAAATTATGCTAAAAAATTCTGAAAATTTCACCAAAGGTGAACATTAAAGTGCCAAAACTTGTGGTGTAAATGAAAGTACCGTGTTCGGCTAAACTTAGAACCACGGTTATAGGTCCAAGTTCAAATTGCAATAACTTATTCAATTTTACATATTTTTTTAATTTCCAAAATGATATGGAAACAAGACATCATTAGCTTCATTTCATTAGTTGGACTCAAATTCAAAAAATATCATTTTGATGGCTTGAATTCATATCTAGAGCTAAAGCTAGAAGTTTCTCAATTTTACTATATTGAGATACGTGTTACAAACATTTTCTTTCTTAGAAAAAACATGATTACCTCAATGAGGCCAGTTTCATCATCATCTAATGCTTGTACATACAAGGAACTCTCCTAAATTTTTTTGGATGAAAATAGTTGTTTACGTTGATTATCATCCAACAATGACATCCGAGAAGCCAATTTGTGGCTGCTTCGACGTTTAAGGGTTAAATCAACCCAAACACAACCATCTTGGTGTTAACCCTTAAACCCAAAAACGTCTGTTGGGAACCATATTTATGGACATGTATTTTACTGTTGAATACAGAAAGTGTATTGAAGTTTAGTAAGACTTACGCGTATGAATTGAAGATTCTTCAACTAAATTCTTTCACTTTCATTTCATTAGCTCAACCTTATCATGATCAAATACAACATCATACATGTGGGATACTGTGGCCACACTATGGGCACCTTCTGACGTTTACGGGTTTATGTGTAAGTCTTGCTAAACTTTTATACATTTTTGGTATTCTATTAAATGAAATATGTGCTTGTCCATACGGTTTCTTGACTAACGTTAAAGGATTATTCGTGTGAAGTCCATGAAGAACTAGATTGTGAATTCTAAGTTTAGATTTGCATATACAATACACAACATATACACTGCAAAAGTTAGAAGATGATTTGAAGTTGTATAGTTTTTGAAAAACATAGGAATATATTGCCACACACTTCAAATACACTGGATTGTGTCTACTACGTAAGGTAGAGGCACCCAATTCTGATCACTTAAGCCAGTTGGGGACTCAAATGACACTGTATGTCAAAAACTTTTATGTAGAAAGATGCGGAATTAGGAATGAAACTCAACAAATATTTTTTCAAATTTAATCATGAAGATTTGGAATTGATACAGAATTTAAAAGCCCAGAAACCACCGGAGCCCATAATCAAACTCTAGAGTAGGTGAAATTTGGTGCCCTCCTTTGCCCAATGCCAATTAGTGAGATGGAGCAACCCAAAATTGCACACATCATGACCCAATGCCGATAATGACTGGTGTTTTCAGATTTTGAGTTATTGATTTTGGGTCACTTCATGCACCATTTCAAGCATTTGCCATTTTCATGCACTATGCCATGCATACTCTACTGATCGGAATTGGGTGCCTCTATTTTAGTGTTTGCCACTTATGTGTACAAAATACTCTGTAGTAAGAGGTGTTCATTGTATTTGATGCCACGTACTACGTTATCATACTACTAAAATCATAATTTGTGCAGTTCCTATGTGGTTGACTGTATGGTTGATTGCGCGGTTGATTGTTGTGTGGTTTAGTGCGCGGTTTTGAAATTTAGGGCCTTGAGTTTTTGGGTGTGACAGATTTGCGTTTGTGTGTTGCAATTTGTGCTCTTGATTACAAATTTGAAGTTCAAAATATTTTTTGAGTTAAGCACTAAAAGATTGAATTGTAAATTATGAGTTGTAAACCTGGAGAAAGTTGTGAAGTTGGAGTTGTGATCTTGGAGGTTGGCATACAAAGTTGGAGTTGCAAAATTGCATATTCGAGTTGCGGAGATTGAAATTACAAGTTTTGAGGTGAGATTGCAAGTTTTGAGATTGTAATTGCAAATTGAGTTTGTGGGTGTGTGAATTTGAGATTGTAATTGCAAATTGAGTTTGTGGGTGTGTGAATTTGGGATTGTAATTGCAAGTTGAGTTTGTGGATGTGTGAAATTGAGATTGTAATTGCAAGCTGAGTTTGTGGGTGTGTGAAATTTGCATTTGTGTGTTGCAATTTGAAATTCTTGATTCCAAATTTGACGTTCAAAACATTTTTGAAATTCCATGTTAAAATGCAAAAAAATCTAAAACCTAATTTTTTTTTCTATTCTATTCTATTACATTATTAGAATTCATGCATAGGTTTCAAAGACATATTTATGTTTTATGTAGATTGTTGTTACCTTTCTTTTATAAATTTTGTGATATAAAAACTGCATTAAAATGGTTGGACTAATGCGTTGCAAAGCAAGCGCCAACTGTTAGTTTTAGTCTAAAATTTGATTGAAGATTGTTATAAAGAAGCTTTCCATTGTTTCTTGAATGTTGATTTCTCTTATTGCATACATTGTTGTTTCTTGAAATTCCATTTAAATTCTATAAGTTTGGCATCATTGTATGCAATTAATCCTTTCAGGATGATGACATTTATGTGCGTGGCGTATACACATTTCCTTGAAAGAGTTGATGGTCTGCTCTGAGATCCTTTTGATGGGCTGCAAAAACTCATCTACATATATAGCATGCGGATGGTCCACTTTCTAAAGTCAACCACATGCTGAGAGAACACTTTCTACTTGAAAATATGGTGGATACATTGTTTGGTCCACACCTAATCTCCATTCATGGAAATCCATCATATTGCGGCTCAATGTCTCACTGCCTTTATCGGAAGCTGTTAGGGACATAACCTCTAGAACGTTTTAATTACTTTTAAATTACTTTTACTTTAGACTTCCTTTTACATTAAAATCCCTTTTATTTTTCTTTTATTTTTCTTTTACTTTGAGTTAGGGTATTTATAAGGGTTGAGGTTGAAGAGTTCTTCAGTCTCGACAACGCATCTTTTGGAGCCCTCACTCACTTCTATTTGTCATGTTCGTATACTCATTTTGTTAATCCGGATTTATATCAGTTTTCCTCTTTTTTCAATTTCAGAGTCCTTGACTAATATTCTTGTGTCCTTAACAGTTTGTTGAGATTGACCTTAGTTGAGTATCTGAGCTAGTATCAGGGATACAAGAATACCAAACACGAATTCTTGAAACTAGAAAAGGTTTTGAGAGGAAAAGTGATATGAACTCGAATTAACAAGATGAGTACACAAACAACATGAAGAGAGGTGAGCAAGTGCTCCAAGAGATGCATTGTGGAGACTCAAGGACTCTTCAGCCTCCACCCCTATATGTATTTCATAATCTAAAGTAAAAGGGTTTCTAAAGTAAAAGAAATTTCTAAAGTAAAAGGAACTAGAAGGTTCCAGAGGTCATGTCCCTAACATCACCTCCCTTTCAAGCAACGAGTTTCAAGAGGAGCCCTAGGCTTATCCGGATAATGTCGATGAAACTTTTGTACCAATTCATACGCGTTCGCAAGGTTCTCAGTTGGTTCCCACGTTCGTTCCTTCATATCGTTCGTCCCTAACATGATAGAACATCATTAGATGAATGAAATCTTTGTAGTAAAATTGATTTGATGCATATAAATGCATACATATATATATATATATATATATATATACATATATATAATTGAATACACATTTATTGATAATTTATTCATCTTTGACCTCGTTCTCTTAGCCGATCATACTAAATTTTGAAGATCATCAAATGGATTTTATAATTGATAAGAGTGTGAAACCTTATTGCTTCAATAGTCTACATGATGAAAAATTTGAATCCGTCCATAGAGAATCAAACCCAAATTTTAAATTTGAATTTATTTCTAAATATTGAATGAATGAGATACACGTATTCATGGTTGAATTATTCAGTTTATTTTTATAAAAGTACGTTCCTATACTAAACTTGGTACTAATCAAATTTAATCCAAAGAACGTTATTTTTCTACAATTGTAATTCTTATATTTTGACTTATATTGTGACTTATACGTTCTTAACCCCTAAAAGCTCGTGACAATTTCAATCAAAAACACTTCAAAATTGTTGATTCTAGTGCAATGAGTAATGAAGGAAATAAGACCTTACATTTATCCTTTTGACCGTAGGATCTCCATAGAGACTTATTAAGTAACACACTCACAAAATTTCATTTACTTACACCGTAGAGATTGAAAGATTATAGTGTTTGAAGTCAAGAAAATGGTTCATTTTCTTCTGTGCGTTGAGTGGATCAGCACACTTTGACTGCACTTGATATAATTTTTTGCATTAGACAAGGTCTTAATCTTTTACCATTGTGTAGAGCATGATGTTAGTTCTGTTAAAAATTTTAGTTCCGTTAAAAATGAAATTTTTAGGTGTAGCATATCCAAAACAAGTATGCAAGGAGTGGAGGTTCAAAAATTATCAATTCATGTTTTTTTTTTGAGAATATAATGTGTTTTAGAGTGATAATCTAAACGGTCAATAAGAAGGTTTACACCACATATTGTTGTAGAAAAAAAATAAAAAGTGAAAAATATGAAGATTTCTAGGTTTAATGTAGAAAAGATGAAGTTTTTTTCCCTTGCTTGCCCAAATTGTGTAAAAATGTTTGACTTGAGTTAAAATGTTTTTTTTCACTAAAGACAAGAATTTTTTTGGACATTTTCAGAGAAGGTAATATTCTCTACATGCATGGAAAATCTCAATGTCAATAGAGACTTCTAGCAAAATTTTGGAGCTGCCCTGAGTCCCCATTCCTAACTTTGAGTGGTACTAACTTTCAAACTATGAATCCAAAAAAAAATAAAATAATATCTCCATGGAGCTCTTATCAGAGACAATCTAGTATAAGATTTTTTTTCGAACATTGGGAACTTGCCTAAAATCCAAAACGTACACCCCATGTACACTTGGGCCTGTAGGGGTTAAGAAAGTGAAGTACTGTGGCTATATCATATATGGAGTCGATGATTACAGTGTTCAAAGTAAAATAAAGACTTTTTTCTTCCCTGCCTGCCCAAGACTACCAATATTAACTCCATGACTTTACTTGGTGTCAAATTTTTACACTACAAAAGGTCTACACTTGTTACCATTGTTATGGCTCAAATGGCTTTCCAAAGTAACAATTTGGAGAAGGTCGAAGGGCACGTAGTTTACAATGTTCTTTTATTACCTCAAATTGAAGTATTTCGATTTGAGAAAATTTAGGCATCAATATTGACTTAGTTAGAGAAAAAATCTCCAAAACTACTTACGCTCATTTTCATTTCCCCAAGTAATTTTCCTTTTTTAATTAAAATAAAATAAAATTGCCCAGCTGTGCAGTAACCCGTGCATGACTGGAAGCATGGTTCATGAATATTTGCATCAATTTGTAGTTATTGCAAATTAGGGTTTTTTTTTAAGGCAGTAAACTGTGCTAAAAAACACTCATTTGTGATGTGACACAGCAATAAAGTGGCATGTCATCCAACCTTGTGATCACTCCAATGATAGATGGTATTCAATTCCCCAGAATATTATGATGTCACTGTGTTTGCATGCAGTGACGTCATTATATTTGGGGGATTTAATACCATGGGCCTTTCCTATCATCATTCATGCACTTTTCATCCAATGATTTCATCTATTAAGGGTTTATTTGAAAGTGAAAGGGATCACCCTACATGTCATCCCCTACTTGATGGTCTTATGTTAGTATTGGGGACCACATGTATGGAGTGGCTGGGCTCTGGATAGTTGTGGGGGAATTTTTGGTTAACTCTTTGAGAACTTAGGGTACTATGGGGAAGTTTTAGCTTGCACTGGAGAGGGCCCAAGAACATTGATTGCCATGCATTTCATTGGTGCTGAAAAATGGAGCATGAAATTCCTCATAAACTCTTTCTTTCTGTATATATCTCACCACACTTTTTTTCCATTTATTTCCTCTTTTAGAAGGACTTTCAGGAAAAACTCTACAATGAATACCGGCCTTTCAATTCAGGGTCAAAAAGTGACTCACAAGTATAAATGTCTTATGTTTTGTAGCTTGAAAAGATAAGCCATGTAGCCTAAAGCTATCATTTTCCTCCCTGCAATCAAGGATTGTTTATTTTTACTTTTATATTACACTCATCCGTCAGATAAGTTATAATTGTTGCTATCTTATTAAAAATGCTAAGTTTTAACACCCCATCCACCCCGCCATACTTATTCATAACTCAAGGTACCATCCTTGCTAACCAACCAAAACCCATAATTGACAACTATAAAGTTGGAGTATATCCAACCCACTTCCATCCCATTACTACCCATATACAGAGATTCACTATCCCTTACTTTTGGCCAATGCTTACAAGGGTTACATATTCACAACCACCCAACTAAACACCGCATAAAGATTTTGACAACTATAAAATTGGAGTATATCCAACCCACTTCCATCCCATTACTACCCATATACAGAGATTCACTATCCCTTACTTTTGGCCAATGCTTACAAGGGTTACATATTCACAACCACCCAACTAAACACCGCAGAAAGATTTTGACAACTATAAAATTGGAGTATATCCAACCCACTTCCATCCCATTACTACCCATATACAGAGATTCACTATCCCTTACTTTTGGCCAATGCTTACAAGGGTTACATATTCACAACCACCCAACTAAACACCGCAAAAAGATTTGAAAATTCATAACTAATTCACATTCCATTGGGAAAATATGAAATCACTTGGGTTGAAATTGTGATACTATTGGCTATCACTAAAAAAAATTTAAAAAAATATAATTTTTTTTCTCTCTCCATATATGCATCCATATATGCACATTGCTTACCTTCTCGGTTATTGGGGGGGAGTTTACCTCAAGTTATTATTTTCCATAATTTAGAATGTTTGTCAGATTTTGACTTTAGTTTCAACCAAAGCAACAAGTTTCACTTCGTTTTGGCAGCTGCAGTGACTGCCAAGTTAGTTGTAAGTTAACTTGTGTCCTCTCACACAACTTGGTTTTTTGAAACTGCTTTGGGTTCTGGAAATTTTCGATTCTAAACATGTGTGTCACCAGTAAATCTTAATCATATTTTTTCAAACTTTTGTCAGGTTCGAGACAGTTATATATTATGTCTATCACTTGAGGAATGTAAGAACCTTGGATGCTCCTTTTTCTCATTAAATAAGTTAAGCAATGTGCATGTATGGAAATAATACTACATTTATTTTTCAGTGAAGCTCAATAGAATTACAATTTCAACCCAAATGATTTCATATTTTCCCGATGAAATGTCAATTAGTTATAAATTTTCAAAGTGAGCTGCCATGTTTAGTGAGTGGCCACCGGTAAGTACCCCCAATAAGTATTCACCAAAAATAAGGGGTCCAGTCTAATAGCAAACCTCCATTTGGAACAGAATGGGTGGTAATGGGATGGAAGTGGGTTGGATATGGTCCAGGCTAAATCACATCTTGTTTCAGCTCGGCCCTGCCTCTCCCACACCTTCTTCACTACCCGGTCTCCCTGCCTGCACTTGCATTTAAACTCTCTTCAACGGAAACCCATCCCCAAATTGAAGTTCACCGCTAAAGATTCATAGGAGACCATGGAGGATACAAAATTGGTTGCTAGTAAGTTTCTTATTAATTGAATGCTCCCCAATGATGGACATAGCATGTCTCATCCTAGTATATTCCTTCACCACCTTAGCACCATCATCATCACCTAGAGAGTCTTTTATATCCTCCATAATCCCCCATGAATCTTTGACAGCCAACTCCAACTCGGGGATGGGTTCCCAATGAAGAGAGTTCAAATGCAAGTGCTAACAGGGAGACCCGGCAGTGAAGAAGGCGTGGGAGCGACGGGGCCCAACTGAAACAAGATGTGATCTAGCCCAGGCCCAATTTTAGAGGCGGTGGTAATGGATAAAACCATAGTTTATTTGTACCAAAGGAACTCTCTTCTACATAGTTTAAGAAAATAAAAACACTTACTCATGATGACATCAACTTGTGATGAAATTATAGAGTTTAGAATCCAATCAAATTCAAACCTGGAAGAAGTACCGAAATAATTTCCCAGGCTAAGTGAAGTCAAACACTAAGCTCTTGATTCATTAATCCCTCGCTTAATCCCTCACATGACAAGCTGCAGCGAGCTCTCATGCCTGGCTTTAAAGTCTCGCAGCTGGCCGCCTGCACCACGACCACCCCCAATTATTTCCACCAGCGCCTCATGATCAACCAACTTGAAAAAACACACACACGCAGCGGCAGCCAGGCGACCTCAGCTGCTGCTGCTTCTTCACCGCTGCTCCAGCTGTGGCAGAAACATGAGAGAATAGTAGCAGCAGCAGAAGTAGTAGTGGTGGTGGTCCAGTAGTACACTCACACAGGAGACGCTTGCTTGGAAACTAGCATTTCTAGCAACCTGGTGGAAGCCAGCTGCACAAGGTAGGGGTCCACCAGCTGCACAGGTACGAAGCATGTTCTTTCATGGTTTGTGCTCCAGCGCCGTCAAGTATTTGCACTGATCAAGCGGCGAATCTAGGAACAGCTCCAGTCTGTACTGGTGTGAGGAGGGCGAGCTTCTTTTTTGGTGTCAGTGTGTGTGGCGGAGGATTCGTGTAATTGTTGGTCTTTCTGTGTTTGTTGTTGGTGTATAGTCAGGGATGGGGGGGGGGGGGGGGTGGGCATTTTTTTCTCAGTGTTTGTGATATGTAGGTCGCAGAGAAGGAGGAGATAACAAAGTGGGGCTATTCGCATTCGTGATATTTCTAGTCGTCAATGATTGCGGCCCTTGTATTTGCATTGTTCTTTTCTGTGGAGCGAGCTTTTTGTTCAGCTGTCTGGCGGCACTAGGACTTGTCACATGCAAATGCTTTGGAAAGGCATATTCCGTAGAACTGGAGCGCTGTAGGAACTCTAGAAAGTGCGAGTCTTTTTTAGAAATAATGGTTCTCGTCGCAGTGCGGCTTGGATTTTGATGGAGATGGTGTGTTATGGTTCATGATTCAATGCTGATGCGGCTGTTTTTTGTGATTGATGCAGGATTTCTGCGATGGTGTTTCTGGCGCTTCAGAGCTGCAGGTACGTCACGGAATGATCAAGGAGTACGTCAAGATGAGGGTGGCAGAGTGGAGATAAGCCCTGTGAGTTGTGCGGGGGGACGGTCATGTCGGGGAGGCAGTTATGGCCGACATTCGCGATCGCAATGACCTTGGTCATGGCCCTGGTCCGCGACAGCTCCGGCCAGGACCTGGCGGCCGACACGCAGGCGCTGATCGCGTTCCGCGACGCGTTCGACCCGCGCGGCACGAAGCTGAACTGGACGAACGCCACTTGGACGTGTGCGTGGAACGGCGTGGTGTGCTCCGGAGAGCGCGTCACGCAGCTCCGCCTCCCGGGCGAGGGGCTCCGCGGCGCCGTCCCGACGGGCACCCTCAGCCTGCTCTCGGAGCTCCGGGTGGTCAGCCTCCGCAACAACATGATCACGGGCCCGTTCCCTGGCGAGCTCGGCAACTGCAGCCACTTGCACGCGCTCTACCTCGGCGACAATGACTTCTACGGACCGATGCCCAATCTCACGGGCTTCTGGCCGCGCCTCACGCACCTCAGCTTACAATACAACAGGTAATAGCTCTATTTGCTGTAGAATTGGCGGTCCTCGGTAAATGACAGTCCTGTCTAGATGCAAATTCGAAGCCTAAATCCCTTTTCTTAGGGTTTTGCGATACCATCTCTAGCGTGATTTCGGAACATGTTTGATTGGCATGCACAGGTTCAATGGCACCATTCCTGAGTCAATCGGCCTTTTCGCGCGCCTTTACCTGCTTAACCTCCGCAACAACTCGTTCTCGGGACCTATTCCGCCGTTCGACCTAGAGAATCTCAGACTCCTCGACGTCGGAGACAACAACTTGTCGGGCGCCATTCCTGCGCCGCTCACCAAGTTCGGATTCGGTGCCTTCCTCGGGAACCCTAACTTGTGCGGATTCCCTTTGGACACCATCTGTCCATCGTCTCCAGCACCATCTCCAGGCCCGGAGCCTGCAGCGGCGCCTTCAAGGGGAAGCTCTCGACTGCGGTTGTCGTGGGGTGCGATCATAGCGATCATCGTCGGCGCCGTTGCGTTGGGGATCCTATTCATGATCGGGGTGTATCTTTGCTTCCGGAGTCGGAGGTCAGGACCCACTGAAGAGGCGAAAGGGAAGGGCGTGGCGCAGGATCAGCAACCTGGCGAGGACACGTACTCCAGTGCAGGCGCAGGCGACCCGGAGCGCACCAAGCTGATGTTCTTCGAGGGGGGCAAGCGGTACTCGTTCGACCTGGAGGATCTGCTGCGCGCGTCCGCCGAGGTTCTAGGCAAGGGCACCGCGGGCACCGCGTACAAGGCGGTCCTGGAAGACGGGATCATTCTCGCCGTGAAGCGCCTCAAGGACGTGACCACCACGCGGCGCGACTTCGAGACACAGGTGCACACCATCGGCACGCTACAGCACCGGAACCTTGTGCCGCTCCGCGCCTTCTACTTCTCCAAAGACGAGAAGCTTCTAGTCTACGACTACATGCCCCGCGGCTCCCTCGCGGCGCTCTTGCACGGGAGCCGAGCCGCGCGCTTGGACTGGGTGAGCCGCGTCCGCATCGCACTGGGCGCCGCGCGCGGGCTGGCGTATCTGCATAACAATCGCCTGGTCCATGGCAACATCAAATCCTCCAACATTCTCTTGACCCAAGGTCTCGACTCCTGCATCGCTGATTTCGGCCTGGCGCAGCTGCTCACCACCTCAACTCGCGTCGCCGCGTACCGCGCCCCGGAGATCACTGATCCCACGCGGAAGCCGACCCAGCTCTCCGACGTCTACAGCTTCGGCGTGGTGAGTCAATCAAACAAATCATGGATCCATACCGGCCTGACTGACCAGTGTGTATCCTGCAAGCTAGTTCTGCCGGAGCAAGTTCGCTAGTAATTGATCTGCAGGAGCAAGTTCAATCAAGTGACTTGGTCGACGAGAGCGTTGTGAATGATAAATCTTCTACGCTAGTACCAATGCACATGCATGATTACAAATACCCATGCATCTCTGGCTGCAGGTTTTGCTGGAGCTGTTGACAGGGAAGGCCCCGGCGCAAGTGAGCGACGACCAGGGCGTGGACCTGCCGCGGTGGGTGCAGTCCGTGGTGCGGGAGGAGTGGACGGCCGAGGTGTTCGACGTGGAGCTGATGCAGTACCAGAACGTGGAGGAGGAGATGGTGGCCATGCTGCAGATCGCCATGCAGTGCGTGGACGCGGTCCCCGATCGACGACCCCGCATGGCCGACGTCCTCCCCTTGCTCGAAGACGTGCACCAGTTCTCCTCCGACACTGGCGACGAGCGCCGCTCCGAGAGCATGCCCGGCAGCGAGCTCGACAAGGACTCGTTCGAAAACACCCCGTCGCACGCCGAGTCGTCGCAAACCAACCGTCCCCGAGCCTGAGGACGACAAGGCAACGTAGGCTGACGAGAAGGCCACGAAGGCTGACGAGAAGGCCACGAAGGCTGACGAGAAGTCAACTAGGGTTGACGAGATGGCAACTAGGGTTGACGAGAAGGCAATGAAGGCTGATGTTACACGTGAAATAACAGCCTTCGTTGTTTTCTCGTCAATTTCCCTCAGTTCCCCCATTCGCACCCAGGTATCACAATGGTACCACGTCGGTATTGCTGAGTACCGACCGGGTTTTCTCAGGGTATCGGGATGGTGTCACCTGAGAATTGCCGTGTACCATGAGGGTATCAGAATTGCGACCGGGTATCGGCTGGGTAGAAAGAGGGTACGAGGCTGATATCGCCTGAGCGTTGCATGGAGATCAGTCGAGAAGCGTTTAGGGTTTAGGGTTTAGGGTTTACGGGTGCGTTACCGGCCTAGATCATTGATTAGAGGTAATTGATTTTGACTGCAGTTGTGTGACTAGCACATCCATTCATCATTGAGGTAGGTTGGCAGTGCACAGAGGAGAGGTATTTGTGAATTAGGGTTTGGCTGTGAGTTTGGGTGCCTGGTTTTTTCTTGACTTCACATACCCAGTGAAGGTGCTGATTCTGAATTACGCTTTGAAAATTTATTCTTGGAGGTTTGCTGTTTCTCAAGGCCTTTCAAAAAAAGCTCCACCATGATTATGAAAATGTTTGCTATTGTGCTGGTGTCGTTATAAATTCTCTATCAGAGTGGGAAGAAAGGGAAACCTTCACCAGCCGCGAGGCTGATGTGGAGATCAACCAAGTTGGGGCAGTTGTTGAGGTACTCTGAAGAGCAAAGCACAAGCGACATTCATGGACGACTGCAGAATCCAGAGCGTCACAAACCATTGCAAACATTCCGGTGAAAGTCTCCATTTGCTATATTTCTCCCCAATTTTCCGTTGCGACGCTTTTCAAATGCAGATTCTAAGTTCTGTGTATCATTTCTGTATAGTATATTCTAAGTTCTACAGGCTCTATTGTGTCAATGCAGTAGTAGGGCATGGTAGATTTACAAATTGGTCAAAGAGCTTAGCACAATTCATAAAGTGTTGTACCTGACATGCGTATCGTATGGAGTCATCTTTGCCTTTGTATTTCTCTAGAACGCATCGTGTTCCAGAAGAGGCAACAGAGAACGCGCAATCCTCAATCCGGAGATCCTCACACTCCAACTTGCCTGCACACCATATTCTGAGTGCGTGGAGGTGCCTCGCAGAAAACAACGAGCAGTGTAGTTGAAGTCGGGGCCTTGCCGAAGGTGGACGCCACAAGAAATTTGCAACCATAAGCCCAAGTAGCAAGGGAACTGTCGTAGGCTTCGTCATGGCTGTGACCATGGCCGATCGAATTGACACTCGTCCCCGCAACCTCCATGAGAGCGTACCGATCAATTACTGATGGATCCCTTTTCCTTGGTTCAATTCGAGCAGTCCGAGAAAGGGAGAAGCAGGGAGACACTTCACAGGAAGGAAGCCGATGAACTCTGCAGACCAATTGGCAGTCTTTTGCAAATCTTGTAACCTCCTTGCCTTGCGCCTCATCGAATTTCTCATATCATGAATCTCGCATGCAGCTCACATCATTTTCTTTCTGCTAGCTCCATGTCTTGAGGTTGGACCCGTCTCGTGATCTCGCCATTGTTGAGACCCCTCGTAATCTCGGCTCATCCACTCCATCCTTCATGAGATTGGATGCATGTTGTGACATAACCGTTTTCATGTCAGCTGATCGGTTCCGCGCCGTTGCTGTAGGTTATGTATCTTGGTGATACCTCGTTTTTGTGCTCAAGTTATACCATAGAGTTGCTTGGGTAGGTAATGGATGATGTGGTGGATTTCTCCTCACTGTGGTTGTGGAGAATCTTTGCTTGATGAAGCGTAAATTCCACTTGACGGGAGGTTTTGGAATTGATAAGTTTCCACACTTTTCCAATTCGTAGGTAAAAGACCTTGCATCAATAAATATCTAAATTGCTGGAGTAGCTTGGATTCTTTTTAATAAAAGTAATTTTTTAAATTGCTCGAGTGTCTTGTTATTTTTGAATTTGTAGGAAATTTTTATCTACTTCATATTTAAACGACAGAAGTCGTGAGGTGGGCTTATGCAAATGTCGGGCGCATTCCCATGGTTGCAATCTACATCTACAATTCTTGTACCCTTCAAAGCGGCAAGAAGACAAGAGGTACTTGTACTCACGTAATCAACCAGAAGATGAATCTCACCTAAACCAACAGATACTTGTCATTGTTCGTGAACGTTCACTAAACGTCAATACAATCTAACTACACCAATCACTGCATTTAGTGTATTGCACACTACATACAAACCCATATACTAAATGTAAATTTACAATTAATGTAGTGACACAACAATACACTAAGTCTAAAATAGTACACTATATGCAAATTCTAGTAAAGATTTGAAGGATATTTTTCGTACATGTGCACATTTAGTGTATGGAAAGCATGCTCTTAAGTATTTGGGGAGAACAAAGGGGCAAAATGGGAAGAAATAAGGATTGGAGTGAAAACATAAAAAGTATGATATGAAAATAATTTAAGAAAATGGAAGAAAAAGAATTCAAGTGCAAGGAAAAGAAAAGTAGAAATCCAAATTCATATTTAAAAAGAATTCAAATATAAAATTACCTACGGCAAATTGGGAAACTTTTGCCCTTTAAAGAGGACGATATTTGGCAATGATTTCCCAAAGGTGGGGAAATAATTTATTAACCGACTAAGTGCCATCTAAATCCAAGGACAAACCAGTTCTAATCATGGCTTTTCGGGCATATAAAATGTTATCACATTGAATCATGCGATTGACGTCATCATCTGCATTTGCAGCCATGTGAAGAAGAAAAATTCTTTACCCGGGTTGGTAAGTTTATCGGACCACTAACCATCGGAGAGTGTTTTGCCAAGTGTTGTCGCGGATGAGTTCAATTTATTTTTGCCTCCCACCCTCTTGTCGAAGCGTCCTTGATTTTGGGAATCACGAACGTATCCGCCGGTTGTCAAAGGTGAGTTGCATACGGTGGAAAGTATTTCAAAATTGTTCTTTTCAATGCCAAAACAGCCACTATTGTACCCCTTATATAAATTGTGGTATAGAATTTGGTAGGGATGTGTGTATCAAAATTTGAACTTGGAAAATTGCTTGAGAAATTTATGCAATATACAAGATGTCTTTTAGCCAACTTATACAACTTGGTCTAATTTTTTATACTTTTTCAAATTGTTGTAGAAATTGTGATTTGGGCATTAGAAATGTGTTCAAAAAATATCAAGGATGAACAATTCCCACCATGGAATATTGAAAAGTATTCCTCACCCAATTGTCAAGTATTTTGTTGAAAATATAGCTCTATGATCTTAGTTTTAGAGGTTTGTGCTATTGTGAACCCTATTACTTGCGTAGCTAAGTGTAGTTTACTACTCGATTGGTTGAAAAAAACTTGCAAGAATGAAGGCTGAGTGAGCTCCGTAATCTCTGGTGAGGAGGAGCGTGGGACTTAGTCTCAAATCTGACACCTTAGGCCACAAGGAGTGCTGGACCTTGTTGGGAGCCCCTATTTTGATTTTGATTTGATTCAAGGGTTAGGCCTAGGAAGCAGACTGAGTTGGAAAGGCTCACATACTCCAGATCTGAGGTTTAGTGAGGGAATCGTGGAGTTTTTGAAGTCAGATCTGTGGAAAGTTTAGATCTGAAAGCTTGGGGACTCGTGTTGGACACAAAACTCTTTGTACACCAACATTCCAAACTGCCTCAGTCTTAGAGTATTTTCAGATCTGCAAGCCACCCACAAGTCCTACATCCTTCGATCCAGCGCCACAGCATACAACATTGGAGATAGGACCAACATACTCGAGTTCAGGATCTCTTGCGCAATACAGCAGGCTATCTCTTACCTACACATCATTTTCTCATTTTTACTAAACCTAGTATTTGTATGTTTTATTTACACTTCTGTAGTACACCTCAAACTCACACTAGCACCACCCGAATGTTATCTAGTGCACACTCCTAGTCACAATAGACACATCACTCTCACATACACTGAACACGTCGATACTCACAACATAAGCGCACAAGTAGGGAAACATCAGCTGGCCACACACAAGTCAAGTATACAAATCGCATATAGGAGGTGTAGAGCAGATCTAGCACTCAACGATACCAATACATACTCTAAGATCCTAACAAGAGATTCAAAGTCTCCGGACGGCGAGGTTCTGTGTAGAACTGATACCAAGACCCGCTCAGAGCATGACGACATAGATCTACCGAGACACATGAAGAACATCACACTGTACAAGAATCCCAACACTCCCAACTCGAGGACCGACTCATTGAAGGCGGAGTCCAAGGATGACCTGCAGCAGTTGTCCAACCCTCCAAAGGCCGAGCCCAAGGACAAGAACAAAGAACGGCGCATAGACCCAAGAGACCCCGCCTCGAAAATCAAAGTGAAGCTATAGAGCATCAGGTTGATAGCCAAGTCTGTAGCTGAGAACAGTGCCCGGCGTGACGATTCCCGCGACCCCGACCTGGAGGTCGACGTGAGCATCTACAAAGACAGCCCTACGCCCAACGTAGAGTACACACACGCCGCGACCGTAAGGCAAGGTAAGTTTTCTAACATCTTAAGCTATTGTTTACCATGTTTGCATAATAAAAAGATACAACAAACACAACATAACCACAAGATATATAAAACTGTAGCATCAAAAAAACCCATAGTAATATCCCTAAAAACCATAAACATAGCAAGCAGTTACTTCACTAGTAAAGAACATATAAACCCTAACAAAACCCTAGCAAAACAAAATAAAAAACGAAAACTTCCGGTAAGTAAACTATGGCAGTACACACTAGTACATAGGAAAGACCATGTTTGGATCCAAAGCTGCAAACAAAATCAAGAAAGCAGGTGCAACCAACCTCAACTTTGCAGGCGCAGAAGACCAGAGAGAAACGAAGACCACCATCAACACACTCAAGAAGGACACGCCATGTCCAACCTTGCAAGCACAAGTTCAACGATCAAAAACCAAGGAAGAAGGAGCAGCCGACCTGTGAGGCACCCCCGAATTAAACCACACTATTCACCTTTACTCAACGGCCACCACCAATCTTGCAGACACCGAAGCGCGCCCTCGCGAGAAGAGCGCTACCGCCACCAAAAAGAGGAGCAGCTGTCCACCCCAGAAGAACCCCAAGTCTCGCCATCAAACCAACGACACCTCCAGTACTGCAGATTGAAGTTACAAGAACTAATACAAGTGCAACGCCAAGGCGCGCCCTCGTGTGAAGTGCGCCACCCGCATAGTAGCCGGACACAGCCGGTAGTGAGCCAGGACGAACTCCAGTCATCACCCCAGTACAGCAAGAGTGAGCAGGGCCCAAATCGAGACACCCCCCACAGAGCGCCCTTGCGCGAATCACGCTGTGGGAGTCTAAAACTCCTACTTGGTCGCCCCTACCAAAAAAATTAGCTAATATAGTGTTTTTAATATTAATTAGATAGAAAAGTAATTAGTGTTGTGTGGAATTAGATTAGATAACAAATAGCGAAAGTAGTGAAAAGCTTAACTCGTTAATTAGCATTATAGTGGTGATAAAATTGGGTCTTAAATTAATTAGTTTTGGTGCTCGGAAAACCTAAAAGAGGATGTCCGGGAAAGTCTCCGGGACAAAGTTCCAAATCACTACTTAGTGCTAAATTAATTAGTAAAGTCTTTGCCAAATACATAGACTATTTAGTAGTGTTTCTTTGTAGTTTAGTTATTAGGTTTTCTTTCTACTTTAATTGTTGTAGAAAACTTAAATTCTTATTTGAAAGAGTAAGGATTTAATTTTATATGAGACAAAAATATAAAAAGGAGAAAAAAAAAATAAGAAAAGAAAAAGATTTAAAAAAAATACATACCGGGGTATCAACCCGGGTATCAATTAGCCTGGGTACCAACCCAGGTATGGGCTGATACCCGGGTACCAGGGTATTACCCGGGCAACAGCCCGGGTAGCTCCAGCCGCCTCCAACAGCCGTTCCCGAAATTTCCCTCCCCGAATTTTTCCTGTCTCCAGAAGTTTTCTCTACTCCTCTAGGGACTCTCCTCTCCCCCTCCTTCTCTAAAATCTTACCCCCCCCTCAAATTTTCTCCTCTATCTCCTTCTCTAGTTCTCTCTCTCTCTCATACTCTCTCGCTCTCTCTCTATTTGTTTGTTTTGGAGTTGGGGTTTTGAAGAAGAAGAGAAAGAAATGCAACAAGGGTGCAAGTTGGAGTTTTAAAGAGAAGATTTGAAGAGAAGGTGGTGCAACTAGGAGGAAGAAGAAGAGGAAGAGGTGCGCAAGCGAGGGTTTGGTGGAAGAGATGCACGAGCTAGGATTTGGAGGAGGCTTTTCAAGGGTTTGGTGGAAGAAGTGCGCGAGCTAGGGTTTGGTGGAGATTCTAGGGTTTGCGGAAGTGGAGGAGATTTGTGGCCGAAGCGAGAAGATAAAAGAGACAAAGGAAGGAGGTTGCGGGTGCAACAACAAAGGTGATTCTTGCCCATATTGGGTTTCTTTTGTTTGTGAGAGTTTCTTGTTTGTGAGTCTTTTCCTCTCTTGTCTACCGGGGTGACTCCCCGGTAATATCTTCCCCAGTCTAGAGAAAAAGTCCCCCGGAGAACTCCATCTAGACCTTATTGTGTTGTTTATATGTGTAGTTGTTGTCGATTGTCCTAGCCTTGTGGCAAGTTGTTATTTTGAGTTGTCTACCTCCTCCTATCATTTTAAGACTTGCCCACAATTCCTATCTTTTTCCCGGTCTTCCCGGTCAACTGGGAAGAACCTCTTTCTAAGTCCTTGTCTCCAAAGTCCTCTCCTAGTTACGATTATATGTGCCTTTGTGTTGTTAGTATGTTGCTAGATGTTTGAGACACTTATATCCATATATTCTAGCAAAGTGTTCCGGAGTTGTTTACCGGTTGACCAGTAGACTTGTGTTTCCGGGCCGAACCGGAGTTTGTGACAAGTTAATAGGGAGATTGGTGGAAGTACAGGTATTTTGAGAGTTTTGTCCGCCCGGGACAACATGGCTCTCCGGTGAGTCGGGTGGATTCCCCATCCTTCAAGGACTGGAACTTGAAGGTCTATGAGAGAAAAAGAAGCCTCCCGGTAACTTCTACCGGGAAAGAACCGGTAGACCTCCCTTCTTCAACCCCGAAGTCTTTGGTGGAGTCCTCTATGGCTAAACTAATCAAGCTTAAAGAGACTCCGCATGTATCTGTAGATACACCCAACCTTCCGGTGGATACCGCCAGTCCACCGGTAGACCTCCCGGTGGATATTTCCAATCCACCGGTAGACTTCCCGGTTGAGACATCCAACCTCCCGGGGGGGATTCTCTTGACCATGTTGGTACTTCCAGACGTGGTGACAATCTCTCTACGTCTCAACCGGAAGAGTCTTCCGGTTGAGTCTTTGTTATATGTTATGTGTTGATTTACCTCACCGGTTGATGAGATGTTGTTTTAAGTTGCTAGAATTATACACTAGGGTGAGAGTAGTGATGTCGATGGGGCCCCATTGCGCACCCGGTCACTACCACTTGAGTGGTTTCTCCGGCTACTTATTTTTGTTAGGAAAAGGTTCACCGGTCCCGGGACCGCCGGACCGGGAGTCTTCCAGTTTACCGGTCTACCGGTAATCCGCCGGTGACTAGGCTACCCTTGATTTTAGGATCTAGATGCCGTTTTGTCTTTTAGTGGAGCTACTTTTGGAGGGTAGCTATTGACTTTAGTGCACCTCCTAGATGCCGTTTTGTCCTTTTGCGGTCTAGTTTTGGAGCGTAGCTATTGACTTTAGTGCACTCTTTAGATGTCATTTCCACCTTTTGGGAATCTAGTTTTGGAGGGTAGCTAGTGGCCTTTGTGTACTTAAGGGTCTTGGGCTCTTGTGTTATGTACTCTTCTCTTTGTTGATCTCCTTGTGTCTTGCCTTCATTGCTAGTGTCTAGAGTCTTTGTTGAGCTTGTGTGAGTGGACCGGGAGAGAGTTGAGTCCTCCTAGTGTGTCTTTGCTAGGTGTGCAAGGTTGTAACTTGTTGTGTATTAAGTGATTGAGTGTGAGTAGAGACATCCCGAGGGGCTAGGATATCCGGTTTAAATAGGTAGAGTGAGGTCCGGGACTTGTGCTCTAGACTTTTCACCGATGGGACCGGGAAGAGTTGCTTTATCGGATGGGATCCGGGAAGCCCACGGCTATTTATGATAGCCTCCCTTAAGTGGGAAGTGTTCGGATTGGTGGGGAGTAGGGGGTGACATCCTCCTTCTCTCAGTACACCGGGAGACATCCCGGCTAAGCCTGAGTCCGGTGAATTCCGGGATTATTATCCTTGTAGTGGATGAGTTCCGACGATCCCCGTGGAAGGTTGATTTGCTCATATGATTTGCTTAGTACTAACTTGTTGTGAGTCTTGTATCTTCTTGCTTTGATTCATTGGGTGTGGTTGTAGTTGGAACCCGGGCTTGCGTGATCGGTTTACCGGGACAAGTTCCCGATAGATTGTGAAGACCGGTCAACCGGCTGCGACCTTTATAACTCTTTCAAGATGTAGGGTTAGATTGTAGATATTGTGGCCTCTGGACTGCGAGAACGGAAGGCAGTGACTTTTCGGGCACTGTAAAAACTTACCGGAAATCTACTCTGACGCTCAACAGAGTTTAACTGAAACACATGTGATTACTTGTTACCGGTTACTAAGGTACCGGGGAAGCCATCCTCCGGGATGTGGCGAGGTATTATGTGTGAATTGTTGTTAAGATTTAAAGAGTTTGATGCACGATAAAAATCCTTGAAAACGATCTGGTAAGGTGGGCTTGCTTAAGGTTAATTTCGGTTAATTTTGAGAATAACGAACCATTGGACTACGACACACGCCACCCTCATCAAGAACGTGGACAGCCAGGCCCAAAACGTGCTGCGCCTCAAGACGTGCATAACGGACACCTGCAAGAGTACAGACTCGCATCGTACCAAGACCAACGAACCCGAACCCAAGAGCAACAGAGACTGGTCCGGCGCGGAGTAGCGAACCAGGGCGCACAGCCAGCTGCGAACCAGGACGAACCCCAGTCAGCGCCCCAGAAAAACAGGAGGAAGCAGGGCCCAAATCGAGACATCCCCCGCAGAGTGCCCTTCTGCGAACTACACCATCCTCATCAAGACGGTGGACAACCAGGCCCAAAATTGGTCAGGTGTGGAATAACAAACGAGGGCGCGCAGCCAACAGCGAGCTAGGACAAACCTCAATCAGCGGCCCAGAACAGCAAGAGTGAGCAGGGCCCAAACCGGGACAACCCCCACATGGCGCCCTTGTGCGAACCGCGCCGCCCTCATCAAGAACGTGGACAGCTAGGCCCAGAACGTACTGCGCCTCAGGACGTGTGTAACGAACACCTGCAGGAATACAGACTTGCATCGTACCAAGACCAACGACCCCGAACCCAAGAGCAGTGGAGATTGGTCACGCGCGGACTAACGCACCAGGGCGCGCAACCAGAAGCGAGCCAGGACGAACCCCAGCCAGTGCTCAAGAAAAGCAGGAGTAAGCAAGGCCCAAATCGGGACAACATCCACAAAGCGCCGTTGCGCGAACCACATCGCCCTCATCGAGATCGTGGACAAGTAGGCCCAAGATTGGTCAGGTGCGGACCAACGAATCAGAGTGTACAGTACATCACCAAACCAGGACTCGCCCCCATCGAGAACGTGGACAGCCAGGCCTAAGGGAGGTCAGGCGCGGACTAACGAACCAGGATGAACATCACCAAATCAGGACTCAAAAACATTGGACCAAGAGCGAAGCACGAAGCAGCTGCCCGCAAACAGCAGCACTCACTAAGGTACGTACTTTTCCCCCCTGCAGTCGTTCATGGTTTTCAAACACTAAAAATCAAACTAACAAACTCAATAGAGAAGCCCCTCTCCTCCCTTGCATTGTCCCACTAAAAATCAGCTCTAATAAGTATACTAATTACCTTAGCTCTAATAACATGTCTAATAGCAAAAAGAACCTTCGCTTTGAGGAAATGATGGATGTAGATGAAGGAACCTCACATAAAACATTAGCCTCTAAAGAAAAAATTGGTAGGAAAAACATGGAAGAGATTGGCAGCAGCAAGAAGAGGAGAGGCACCGACGACGAGGAAGGTACGTCCCCCCTCCTTGACCCCATAACCATGTCGTTCAAATTTTGGCTAGGATACGAAGCCATGGAATGTCTTGCAATCGAAGAAGGACTTGAGGAACTCCCACGTGATGAGAAAGTGGAGGATATGATGACAAGGGGATTCCAAGAACACGAAGCGAAGGAGTTCAAAACCTCAAGGATGGCATTCCCAAGGATCCCACAACTCTACTATCCAATTTCAAGACCGGGGAGTGACGAACAACATTACAATATCACCCAACTTCCCAAAGGCACCAAGATCACCGATGCCACAGGTTTGGCCCTTGACTTCCATGTTGCTATTCACTTTGAGCCACCTTCTTCTACCTTATTGCATGATGATGTCCACAAGATGATAAAACAAAGACTAGGGTCAAAAGTCATAGATCCCATCTATATTCAATGCCATAGTGTCAAAAGAGGAAGACAAAAAGGAGTGTGGACCGGCATGTTTTGAGCTCCATTTACTCAACTCGGAAACGGATGCACTTACGTTGTTAAAAGGAATAAGGCCTTTTATTCTCACCTTTGACAACCACGACAACATTGGTAAGGTATGTAAATCCTTCCCTCTCATTGCTAACTCTTCTAACCTATCCGTGCAAGTGAGAAGTGACTCATTGATAGGTACATCATCCCATCAACTCTTCAAGGACATCCTTTACAATAGCTTCAAGAGAGGCCAAGACTACGAGATCACGGGAGTGACCAAGGGAGAAGGTGATTCACTAGCCTTCATTGCCGCAACCACCCCCTTCCAAGCTTCAAAGATACATCTACAACATATCACCACCCACCACGAGATCATAAAAGCAAGGAAGACCTACATTGGAGGAAGAGTGACACCCGAAACCAAGGCCAAGAAGGATGCCATCTCTCTCACCCTCTCCCCCTTACCCCTCCTAATGAGTGTGCATGATACTACTAATGCTATTCACAAGATTATAGGAGAGAACAACATTAACTCCATTTGGTTCCACAAGGAAATAGAGGGTAGACATAATGGCAAGGCTAATGTTGAATGTACTAACCCCATTGTGTATAAGCAATTTGTCAAGAAACAATTTGGCATAGGTGACAACTTCGTGGACTTTGCTCCACATTGGAAGAGTTTAGAAGGAAAACAACCTCCTACCAAAGAACAAATCAAGACCTTTGGTTTCAATGACATCAACACCGCAATGATCAACACCGTTGCAACCTTCAAGATCCAAGACGCCCCCACCAACATCACCAAGAAGGAATTGAAGGAAGCTTTAGAAGAAAACAACAAGAAGATGCTAGAAGAAAGCAAGAAATACACCGACGCATTGCATGGTGAGTTGGTAGAGCAAATGGACAAAGTGGAGAATGCTATGAATGCCACATTGCTTGCACTCCAAGCCATGAAGGGAAGAATGCCACAAAGACTCGAAGACAAGCCGCCAAACATGTGAAGACCAATGACCACACGGTAATCCATACTTACGACCCAACTAGTTATACACAACATATACGGTACTCTATACAATACATATACTATCAATATACTAATACTATACACTGAATAGTAGACATGTACTTGGTCAGTACATACATACAATGTACTACCCCCCATTCATATACCAATACAATTTCTATACATGATGTGTATACATACATGAACATCCAATGTATCATCCACCAAATGGAATACCCCATACAATACACAAAACACTATACCAAAAACTATGCCAAGTACAAATACCAAATATTACCAAAGAAAAAAACACACACATATACATATAAAAGTAAACACATAACAAACAAACCATACAACATTATAATGAACAATATACATAACAATACACCAACAAACACACAAAGATATATACACACAAACATACCAACATGCACACACACGAAAAACATACAAAATAATACACAAAACAACACATTAAAAAGTCCAAAAAAAACACAAACAAATTGGCACAAAATAGCACCAAATACTACGAAACCACACACACCATACACAAAAAAAAAAAAAAGAGAGAGAACTACAAACACACAAATCAATACACACAAACCCACCCCAAATACAAAACAAATAACAAACATACGTGTAAAAACCTCTAGAAATACAACAAAAGAAAAAACAACAACATATGATATATCCAAACAAAAAACTATATCCATTACATACCGAGTACAACTACAATAAAATAAAAACAAAAAAACTTCTCCCAAAAAAACTTCTTATCTTTCCGCGTAAAATCATAAGAATAAAAAAAATTCTAAAACAAGACATCAAACCAAAACATTTAAAACTCATAATACTATTAGGTGGAGACATCGAAATTAACTCAGGCCCAATGCCCAATATACTAAAAAGACACCCCCCATCACATAAAAAAAAGGCCAAACTATACTTCATACCTAATACAATAAAATTACAACCGGAATATAGACACATTGCAAAATCCTTTGCACCTTTCCTAAAAAACACACACACTACACCACACACATAACACTACACATCCAAACATAGCCCAATTCGTACAACAAAAGAATACACATCCACCACCCCACATCTTATATGCCCTAGTAATCACTACCCATCCACCACCCCACATCTTATATGCCCTAGTAATCACTACCCATCCACCACCCCACATCTTATATGCCCTAGTAATCACTACCCATCCACACATAGACGAATGCAACCACCTCCTAAATCCACAAAATTTATCTACAATCACATGGACCAACACACTCCTACAAAATTTACTAAACTTACAAAACCCGCCAGAAAGACACATCCATACTCCACATCCGTATATAAAATTTCTTGAAGACAACCAAAATATTACAAATTCAGAAAACTCAATACATAAAAAACTATATGACTTCTTACATAGACAAGCCACACCCCCCTCAAATGAAACAATAAAATTAAAGTTCCCATACCTCCCTGACAACCTCATTAATGAAACACTAAGATGTTTCGACCCCATACCAGAATATACACGCCCACCCCCACCTCCCTGTTACATCCCTCCACAAAATCTAAACATTAGAACAAATCAAGAAGATACACATATAATTACATGGAATGCCTCCTCACTAAACATTGCCCTTCCTAGCCTACAAAATTTGGTTACAAACACAGAAACACCACCGGCCCTCATAGTTATACAAGAAACAAAACTATCCGCCACAAAATCCATAAAATATATACAAAATATATTCCCAAATTATAAACTCATCTTTAATAATACACATGCACTTACAAGATGTATCCAACAACGTAGACCATACACACCGGGCCGAGGGGGCCTCCTTACAATAATACACAAAAAATACGCCTTCCCGGGCAACATCAACAAAATTCCTACCCCAATGCATGTATCACTTTACATTCAAATAATCAAAATCACTAATCACCCACTACAACCGTGGCTAATCTTTCATATGTATATGCCATCCCACTCGGAAGATACCAGATATATCAGAGACATACAAAACACTATTACATCCCAAATTAATAATAATCCCAATCATACATACTTATTATGTGGAGACTTCAACAGAGACATAGCGCTAATTGGCCACCAAAATGGAAACCATCACACCCCCCCTCAAAACAATGACTACCAATGGCGTCGCTTCACAGAAAACTTAAACTTTACTTACGTCAATACCGATACACAGTTCTCTAGACAAGGTGGCTATAACTATAGTGAATGGAGTCTAATAGATGGATTCTACATAAATACAAACAACAATGCACAATACACCTCCACAACAAATATAGATATTACTCTCAACTCGGACCACTCACCCGTACAATTGCACATCCCAAACAACACACTAATTAGTAGAACCCCTACAACTCCAAACAAAGACACAATACGCATACTCAATTCCATCCCTAAAACCAACATAGAAAAATTCAACACAAAATTCTTCGAAGAAAATTCCGTACAAATAGAATCCCTCATAAACACTCTTGAAAATAATAGTCAATTAACACAAGCACAATGGCAAGAAGCATGCCACACCCTAGACAAACTCGTCAATAAAATCTCTGATACACTAGAACAAACTTGCAGAGCACACCCAATACCTCACATGACAAACAGAACTTCTTAACAAGGCGGGTACCTGCCCCGCAAACTTTCAAAAATTTGGAAACAACACTTAACCACATATCACACCATACGCAAAACCATTAGAATTGTAAGAAACAACCCTCAATGGCGTAACCACCCTATATACAGTGAACTACTAACTCTACAACACATCCAAATGCCTACCCCGCCGCCTCCGGACCTTCCCCACGATACATGGATAAATGATATCGCGCTAATTGCAAAAAATGCCAACATACAAGCCCGGAAAGTAATTATAAAATACACCAAAGAAAACATTAAAAAAGCCATCTCAAAATATAGACAACTATACGAAAGCAGCCCAAAAAAATTAACAAAAAAGTCTTTAAAAACCTTGAATCCCCGCCAATGGATTGCATCACCGATCAATATAATATTATTCTAACTAGCCCCGAAGACATTGCGAATGAAATATTTAATCAACAAACAAAAACCAATAGACCAACAGTACCAACATGTAATTACCAGCCACGACATACAATAGATTGTACATGTGCCGTACGTCAATACCCATGGCATGACCTGGACGGATATACCATTGAGAAACGAGGCGAACCAGAAATTCCACTACATAAATACCTCAATAGAGCCACATATGACACATGCCTTCAAAATCTTGGAAACAATAAAGCCCCAGGCCTAGACCGCATACCAAACTCAATACTCAAAAACATGCCTCGAAGATTTCATAAACTACTATTTCTATTCTTCTCCCATTGCTATACACAAAAACAAATACCAAACTCATGGAAATTAAGTACAACAATTTTACTATACAAAAAAGGTGACCCGTCCATGCTACCCAACCATAGGCCAATTGCACTAGCTAACAAAATATATAAACTCTTCACTAGTACACTCACCGCCATACTATCATCATATGGCAAAAAATTCAAAATCCTACATGATAGTCAAGAAGGCTTTAGAGCAAAGAGAAGTACCGCACGACAAATACAAACCATAATAGCCGCACTAGAAGCCGCAAAATTTACTAACCAAGATATATACATACTATACGTAGATTTCAAAAATGCCTTTGGCTCAATTGACCATGCCCGACTTCTAGCAATAATGATGGACCTTGGTTACCCAAAAGAGGCAACTATACTTGTTGGAAACATCTATTCTCAATCATCTACCTGTTACACCGGTGAACACTTTGAGAGAACAAAACCTATACCCATCCAAAGAGGAACTATACAAGGGGACACCCTTAGCCCATACCTATTCATTATATTTCTAGAACCACTACTCAGATGGCTAGAAAGAGGCAATTACGGATACACTTTTGGCACATCACAGGTCATAATAAACTCCGCCGCATACGCAGATGACCTAGCCATCATAACTAACAAAATCAAATCAATCCAAATACAACTAAATAAAATCGATAGATATTGTAAATGGGCCGGTATGGACGTAGGGGTTCCAAAACGCGCCGCTACCGGATGCCCGAACAAATCCAAACTGAATCCTACCACTTTCAAAGCCCTAATGCAAACCTCTAACATCAATTACCGCAATCAACCGATCCCCATACTACACCAAAATGAACCATACATATACTTAGGTACAAACCTAGTTCCCTCATTAAAATGGAAAATACAAATCCACACTACGACGACGAAACTCATTAAACAATGCAAAGAACTAACATCATGCCCATCAACCATGAAACAAAAAATAAAAATGGTTGATACCGTACTACGCCCAGGTGTGGCATATAGTTTCTACGGTGTACCATACTCTATGCCAGCTATCAAAAAACTTGATAAAAAAATAATAGCCATACAAAAAACCATATGTGGAGTACCAAAATGTATGTCAAATACAATAACCCAACTTCCACATAACCTATTCGGACTTGAAGCTTTCTCCCTCAAAAACGCATATCTCCGATGTATAGGCGAACAATTGCAAAATGCTTTAAAGGACAAAGGAAGGCTTGGGAGAATATATAATGGATTAACTCATTATATCCTTGCCCAATACGGTGGCGCCGAAAACATACCCAGAATTAAAAAAAAGCGACTGCATAAGATCACCAATAAGGAGAACATTCTTCTTACTAAAACATATAGCTAAAGCCCACCTTAAAAGTACACTCCCAAACTTCCTCATTAACCCTACAACACTTGAAATACTATGGCGACAAGAAACACTAAACCACAACACACTCAATGCCCAACTCTCCCAAAAACTTCTACAAAAACTCCTCTCAAAAAATATTTTTGAACTAACCCAAATTACTCTACCTAACGGTACACACATCATGAACTATGAAGACTTCAAAATCTACCACTTCATCCCAACCAAGCTATTAAAAAGTGCCCTAAGTGTCGCTAAACAACTATTTTTCCACCCAACATGCCCCACCACATGTCATACTTCTTGTAACATACACCCATACACGCACACACTTAAGGATTCATTCATCACCCTCAACAATAACATCATCCCAAGAAATATTCGTACACCAATCAATCCCCCTCACCCCCAACATACATACCATCCCTGCCCCCCAACATACATCTCCAAAAACCCTACAACATATCCCATCAATAACATCATAAGCCATAAACATATCCAACACATAGACACAAATAACATACAAAACACCTACACAAAATATTTATGCCAATGGCAACACAATGATAACACATACAATAAATGGCTCCCCCAAAGAGACCTATTTCCAAGACACGACAACAATACCTCCACACATAACACCGAAAAATTAAAACAATACTACCAAAAAATCCAAAACAAAACATACTCAGATATCATCCAAGCCCACCACCAACAAGAACAACTTTCAGACTCAAGGTCTGTAACGCCATCTATAACTATTCCACTCTTAAACATTCATATAACAGAGTGCAACCCCGAAAAAGATATCCTCACATCCTCAAGCACAATTCTAATAGATAACGATCAAGCACACCTATATGAAGAAAATGGACGACACTTACACACCATCCCCATTACTCGACTCCAATGGCTATGGAATCAATACAATACAAAATCCCACAAACATCGAACCAACGACCCAACCCTTTGAAACCGAACTAATCTGGTTATACCAAAGGTACAAATACCAAATACCAAAAACTGACCCCCTTAAAAATGCACAATACACAATACCCACTCCCATTTTAGACTCACTAATCTCATCCTTTAACATTGAACAATCATATTTCTCTTCCCCGGTCACGTGTTCTACCAAACTAAAAAAATTCCACTCACCTTATGAAAGAGACAAAATATTCGGATCCTTAGGAAAGGCCTTTGATTATAAATGGATCGGCAATGGTATAGCTCATCCCCACAACGAGAAGGATATGGAACAAGCAATACATTGGGCTCGACTTGCCGCCAAACAAGATCCAAATAACACAAATACAATCATCATCACACCGAACAACAATTGGTACCAAAACAACAACCTACACTCCAACCCATTTCCCGATTCCCATATCATTACATTATTCGAAGCAGACACAATACCATATGAAAAACCTACTATCCCACCCGAACTAAAAAAACCCCGAATCAAGCCATCTACAGTACAAATACTATGCGTCCATCATCAAAATCAAACCCTTGGCTCCCCTGAACAAATTGCGGAACTCACCTCCATAACTAACAATCTAGACATACACCGATTATACACAATACTGGCCCCACCAACACCCACACAAACCCCTGTAAACAAAAGTAAAATCTGGTCAAAACTGAATTATGTAAACAACACAATAAACTATTCCGTCACACCCCCCCTTCTTCCAGAATACCAGACTCATACCACACCAAAATTTAGCCCCGCACACAGCTATTACACTGATGGCTCCTTTAAACCACCCGAACAAATTAGCCCAGGCTCTTGGCGCAGAGAAAAAACTGGCTATAGCATTTATAATTCTACCAAGGAAATTAAATTAGCCAAAAGACTCCATGGACTACAAAATATCCTCAGACCAGAACTCATGGCCATTCTCAAAACACTACAAATCATCACAACGAAATACAAAAATGAACCCGCACACATATTCACCGATTGTATAAATGCACTTTACCTACTTAACACTCAAATAACGCACCCTACCCTTCATAACAGCCACCCCGACCAAATCATATTAACATCAATGGTCCAAATGTTACAAAACCGAACACAAATCACAACCCTCCATAAAGTGAGAGCCCATGCCAACATTGATGGCAACGAACAAGCAGACAAATTAGCAAAAGAAGGCCGAGAGAAAAGACACAAAAATGCCAAAGACCCACACGAACATGCCCATGTACCCCATGCTACTTTCAAAAAGAAGATTGGCCTTCCAAAGAAGATACCCCCGACAAAGGTCCAATTAGATTCTTGGGCAAATATCTCAAAAAACAAGACCTCTACAACAACCTCGATACAATCTCAGAGAATATTCCTAACATTGAAAAATGGACCAACAATATAGACATTGACAATGAATTGTCTACAAATTTCTGGAAAAACCCCATTATTTCAGACTCACAAATAACATGCTTCATTAAATTTCGTACCCGTCAATACATGGGAAACGCTCGCAAACAACTCTTCTTTGGAATTGAAAGATTTCCATCCATAACATGCCTCATATGCCCCTCAATGGACCCCGACACATGGCTCCACGTTTTACTTAAATGCCAAAACCACCACATACACTCCTTAATTGTCAAAAGACATAATAAAGCGGTATGGGAAGTCCGTAAACTAATCACCTCCTGTAACAAATTGAGATGTTTTATACTAATGAACGCCGACACTTATAACAACAATCCACAAGAAAATACGATCCCCCCTTGGCTGCTCCCATGCTCATGCGAGACTCAAAGGTGTCATTGTAATGCTAGGCTCAAACCGGACATCCTTTGTGTTAAAGGTTTACCATATAATGACCCACCACCCAATAACATCAACCAAGACTACACCATTCAATTCATTGAATTCACATATTGCAATGACAGATTTTCCCCATAAACAATCCAAAAAAAAATAGATAAATACCAACCCCTTATTGAAGACATCATTTCCCTCGGATGGAATGTGGACCCCCTAATTGTTATCACATCCGGCGCTCGTGCCACCACCTTTATTCCATCTATGAAAACCCTAGAAGATACCTTCAAAATACCCAATGAATCAATTAAAAACACCTTTAAAAACATTAACACCATCGCTACTCAATATGCCATGTCCATTTTATTACATAAACGCAAAATTGAAAACAACCAAGCCCTCCCCGATACACAAGACCCCCCTTGATTTCGCTCCCCGTTTTGATTTATTTTGATTGGTTAGTTTGTAGTTCTTGGTTGCTTGCTTGGTTGATTTGTGGTTCTTCTGGCTACTTGCTTGGTTGATTGGATGTTTAGTTGGTTGAGGTTTTGATTTGCGGGTTTCTGGCTATTCGTTACATAGTGTCTACCCTCGAAAGGGGGAAGTAGTTCCAACTTACTAATTCCTTGTCCGGTGGGCATGGTCTTAGTAGTGGAACGAACAGACACTTTATTTATGCAGGTTTCCTTCGGGAACCGGCGTTCTTCTTCATAGCTAAGTGTAGTGTCAAGCTTAGATTTGTGGGAGTTCACGCTTTGCGGTACAACTCCAAAGCTTATCAATAGTATTTTATTATATAATTTGCAAAGTAATTTAGGAAATGTAAAGTATAGAAATTAAACAAATCAAATTAATCAAATTTAATTATCAAAAATTGTATGTAGACCAATTCAGATCATTTTTAGAAAGTTAAGTAGTATCAAATTAGTTGTAAGATTGGATTACCTAATATCAAAACTACAATAAATTTGGTAAGTGAAAGGAAGTAACTATGAAATATTACTTAAGGCCTGGTTTAGTCTTAAATAAATTTCTTAACATTCACTTTAGATTAAGTAAGAAAGAAATTAGCTTTGGATTAAAACTTAAACATCACCCGAGAACCAGATATTCATACATGCATATAACCATTTTTACTTTGTAGAATACAAAAAATGTATTGAAATTCGGCAAGACTTACACCTTTGGACTGAAAATTCTTCAACAAATATCTTGTATTTGAAGGTCATTCCATTATTTGAACCTTTTCATGTTCAAATACGACACCATACATGTGGGACACTATGGACACTAGTGGCACTTTCTGACGTTTAAGAGTTAAAGATAAAATTATGAATAGATGGAATGTATACAAATATACATCTCTTATTAAGCTATTAAAGCCTTGTTGAGACCTACATAATATTTTCTATGCCTACATCACAATCAATATTTTTTAGTTTAATATTGAAGTAAGAGTACTAAAAAAATGTACAAAAGCACCCAAAAGTGAAAGGACCAAGCTTGATTGCATAGAAACCAATAATTTTTTTAATTAAGCAATAATTTAAAAAAATGTTTTTTAAAGATTTCTTAAAATGTAATGTTTAAAAAAAATAAAATTATAGAAATAATAATCAAATTATAGATAAAAAGTACAACTTTCTATTTGTCACACTGCAAGTTAATTGTTTCAGAGTTCATCTTTTGATATGAAGCTGTGAATTTTCGTGCACTGCATTTCTAGGTACAATATCTTTAATGAGTATTTAATATTTTAATGTTTATTTTTCTTTGGTTGTCAATTGGCATGAGTGCATAAACTCCAATAAATCATAACAAATAACAATCATAAAGACCAAAAACGTGTAGTACTATACATTTGCAAAAACTACACTATGTGAATGTGTAGTTTTTTCCATAGTAATGGTGACCATTGTTTTTTATTATTGCAAATTGGTTTTTGCTAAATATGATGTCTTTGAGGTTTCTTTGGTTTTCATGAGGTTGATTTTAATTGGAAGTAGTAGTTTTATGTTAGTAGAATAAGTTTTTTGTACATGACCTCTAAAAGATAATAAAACATTTATAAGGAGATTTAAACTAATAAAGGACGAAAGATTTTAACTAGAAAGTAAATTAGGTCTATCAACAAATTGCCAAATCAATTTTTGGTGGTTCATAAAACATAGGTTGTTTTAATACCTCAAATACTTTATGATAATAGTTCATCAAATCTTACCAACAACGTCCATTTGATTTTTTTTGATAATTCTAGTAGGGCTTTCATCCCCATTGCATTAATTTAAGTGTAAATAATAAACAATATCATAATTTTACAATGCACTACCAAACCAATTGTTTGGTAGTTATCATAAAATTGTAAAATATATTTATCCAATATGGAGTATAATTATGAGGTTGCTATTAAAAATAATGAGAGTCATATAATCAAAATAAATGTATTTTTTAATTTATCTTTCACATTCCACATATTCTATTAGAAAGCCACTATGATTTGTATACTTCATAGCCGTTTTTTTCTTGTTCTCCATCCTCATGGCAACTTGACAATTGTCATCTACTTAGTCTTAGTTTCTTCTTTGATTGTTATTTATTCCTTCTTATATGAGATCTACTTCTAGACTTACATGAGATGATGTAGAAACCCTTCTCTTAGTTTGGATGGTATGGATTCAAATATAATTCCAGTCAAAGTGATAAATTGTGTGCCTTGTAGGTATATTTGGTCCTGTAGGGGCTAAACATGATACACATGTCTAAAATTGTTGAAATATCTTGGAATCTTTATAAGAATGTTGAAAATAAGAAAATCGATATCCACTTTACCCCTATATGATAGAAGTCCCAAAGTGACCTTATGCAAATGTCCGACTTGTTCTTATGGTTGCAATTCTTGTGTTGTACAAAGATGCGAGATGACAAGATGTACATGGAAAAATATTTTTTTATTCTCATTGAGCATATGGAAAAAAAGTGATGCCATCTTATAGAAGAGCTTCTTGAAAGCATGCATGTCGGGCAACTTAAAAGTCTTCTCCTAGAACAGTCTCTTAAATGTCAAATTTTCAATACTTGCAAGTAATACTATTTCCGTTCATATCGTCAAAAAATATTTTCACACATTGTCACACATTGTAGGCAAGGTACCAAAAAACTTCTTTTCCACATAAAACTTAGAGGTCTTCATGCTTAACATGATGGAAATGAATTGAGACCTTGTGTAGTGGAAACACTTGACACCAAGTGAAGGCAAAGGTTGTTGTTCCACTCAACACAAGGAAGAAAGTGAACCATGTTCTCTACGTCAAACAATATACTCTTTCAATTTGTGTGGTCAAAGTTTATGAAATATTGTGAAGCGTGTTATTTAACAAGTAATTAAGATTATACAGTAAATTATCCCATCATTCAGGTTGGAAAAGAAAATACTATCTTCAAAAAGTGGATGGATGAAAATAATGCATGAAAATAAACATGGAAGATTTCAATTGAAATCCAATAAAATGTGGATCGTTTAGAGGTAAGACTCATCAATGTATATTGGTTGTAAGAGTTGTCCGATATGGAGAGACTAGTATTACACCAATCATTAGAATCTTGCAAGAAATCTTATAAACTAGATGGAACTTCTACATGTTGTGTTGATTGCTTCACATTGACATGTACAACTATGTGAAATCAACATAATATACACATGATTTATGATGATTGTTTAGCTCCTACTTCCTTGTTTTTTTGAAAAGATGTTTCAAATTCAAATAAGTGGCAATTGAAGTTGTGAATGCCATGAGGAATTGATAATTGTTCATAATAAAAAAGAAATCCACTTCACAAAATTTAGTGAAAATGCTTATTACTAATAATTTGAACCATAGGTTCTTAAGTAATATAACATCAAATCATAATTTGACAAGAAAATACTTTAAAAAAGCATTGTGGTGTTCCATAGTAGAGACACTATGTAGAGGGCCTATAGAAATTCTAGAAGAACACCTCAAAGGACTTGATAGTAGAAATTTTGAATTTTCCAAAGACCACTTATTACTAAAATTATTTGAAATGTTTGTGAAAATTTGAGTAATACATTAATGCACTTGTATGATGAATATAAGAATGAATGTTAAATATCTACCAATATCAAAAAATAAACTCAAAGAAGAGTAAGGTGACTAGTATTCATAGTCTCTAATCTTAACTTTTCATTTCATTATCTCAAAACAAGCCAATGCTACTCTTATTTGAGTTTCAATATTGCAAAGGTTTTCTAAACTTGAAAAAGATTATGATCACAAGGCTAAAGAAACTAACTCATTATTCCAACATCTCTTTACCGCAAACAAATATCACTTTACAGAATGGAGGAGTTGTATTTTGAAACTTAAAATGGCTTTTCAAATCTTTCTTTATAAGACTTTTGATTAAAAAGAGCCAACAATTTTGAACCTAGATGACACTAGGCCAACATATTTTATTTGTCAAAACATGAATGAAGAGTGTTCTTCTATCTTATATATCAACTTCTAGAAAGAACATTTTTCATAATGTTAGACTGTCTGGAATGTCATCTTTTCAAACAATAATTTACATAAAAATAAATTACAAAAAGAAACACTATGTGTGAAGAATGTTTTAGACTTTGGAATTGGACCCTATATTTTTTAAAATTTCACATATTCTTAGTAGCTCTAAATTTTGATGCTTGTATCAAGTGCTACAAGTACATTATAGAAGTAATTCTAAATATACAAATGCTACAAGTGCCATCTGAATTACTTTTATAATATGGTTTTATATTTATTTACGATAATGATATTCAAATCAATTTGTTCAACGAGTGGTTTGATTTCAAGCTGTGTAGTTTCATAGTAGAGATGCTCTTAAACTTTGTTGTAAAGAACATCTTTAGCATGATATTTGTGAGACATAATTTGAGAAATTTAGAGATTAAAAAATCAACTATTTTATTGGCCATTAAAAATTTAGAAAAACTTATATGATTTTTCATGCAAAATTATGGATTTGAATATGAATCTTAATCTTTTGAATCTTTCATATTATTATTGTTATTGGCTTATAGATTTATATAACATATTTTTGAATCATTGAATTATGTGCATGTTCACAATTATATGTAAATTGTATGACCAAAATTATTGCTTTCCAAATCAACTGGTAAGCTTTCAATTTCTTAGCAACAATCTTTTTTATTCATACATAATTCTATTATCTTATTACTCATATTTATATAACCAAGTTTGTCTTTTGAACATCATCACTCTCGAAGACAATTTTCACTCCAAAATATCCCTGAATAATGGATTTGCAATAAATCTATGATATTGAATATAAGGATTTTTTAACTAAACTTCTCTTGAATGATGAAAATTGAATATACCAAATACACATTATCTTTTATATCACCTTTTATAATGTTGCATTGCAATCCTAGATACAACCATGTTTCTGTAGTCATATAAGATGGTTTCTGCACATAATACTTTTTCAAAATTGGTTCTTCAGTTCATCTTCGTAGTGGATACATGTGATAGTGAAACTGTAGATCTTAAGTAGGTAAAAGTTAACAACATTTCCATATAGAGATAAATGCTCAATTCAAAACGCTCGTTACTTCTTACATGTAACAAGTATTATACAGTACATTTGAATAATTCATATCATGTTTATGATATTTTATATATTACATAATAGAATGTCACAATAAGATATTCTATATTATAGATGAGACCATATAGTACAATTCATCATTCCGCATTAAAACACTGTCCCAATATTCTACCAACTCTTATACTCTCACTATAACTACCATCACTCTCACCATTCTCATTCATATTATACATAAGAAATTTGATCATATTCGAATTCTAAATCATAGGCTACATTAAAACATCGTTTGGAACGCTAAATGGTGGGAATAGAATTTACTGTAGAATATCTTGTGATCAACATACTCTCATGCACACCTCCTTTTACTCAACTTCTTCATCAAAACCTAAAACTTTCTACTCTTTAACTCTTCTAAAATTCCACCACAACCTGGTGCCAAATCCATAATGACATCAAATTTCTCTACTATTTCATGAAATGAAGGCCTCTCGGATGGTACATGATGCCAACATCTATCTATCATGCTTCGAATTCATGGACATGTATCACTTGGCAGCTCTAGTCTTTTATCTTCAAGTACTATATCATAGTCCCTTGAGGGCGCCCCTTCAAAAGGTATCTTGCCTGTCAATATTTCGTAGCAAGTTATACTAAAACTATACACATCTGACTTTTCAGTACACACATTCGGCTCAAAAGAACGATTCTTCACTGCGTTCAATATCTCCGGAGCTCGCCAAAAAGTAGTTCCAATAGTCATAGCTGAAGATTCAAAATCGGCAACATCAACCTCAAAAGAATCGTACAACACATCAAAGTTATCCCCATAGCGCTGTTGAGAATCTTTTGTAGGTAGAATGAGCACATTGGAGGCCTTGAGGTCCCGATGGACTACACCTTTCGTGTGCAACCCCCTCATTCCCAAAGCAATCCGATACATGATTTCAAATCACATCAGCTCATCAAACAGCGAAGCTTGGTTGCCATTGTGCATCATTCGCACATCAATCATCTTCCGCAAATCACCCCAATACTTCTTCATCACAAACCCAAACCTTCCATCATCCAACATCACCCCATAGAGTAATAGACACGACCCATCCAAAAAAAAATATTGGATAATTTCCCTATTCTGTATAGCCTTGAGCATCCCCGGGGGCCATTGCTTATGCAAAGCTTCCAGACTCCCTGCCTCCGCTTTAAACACTTTCACAACCCGATTATGACTACCCTTCAATGCATAGATCGCTCCCTCTGCAATCTTCTCTCCCAATTCCCACCCATAATAATTCTTTGACAAGTATTGAAAGAAACACAGCGAACCCATACCATATTGTTGTCGAAGGGTCTCAAAGAAGGCCTTGTCTGCCTCCGCGGAACGCTGTTTGTCGCTCTCCGCCATCTCCGGCAGCTCACTCCAATGCACCTCCGACGATTTGATCTCCGACTCCACAGGCGTCGCATACTCACCCCTCCTCTCAATCATCTCTTGGATGCGAGCCGAGAAGTACTCCGAAGACTGTGCACGGTTGGAAGACCACGCCGCAAAACCAGGTGCACCCTCTCCACCACAACGTTGAGGTCCTTCGGCTCTGGCGGACAGAGACAAGCTCTCGATGGATGTGGTACCCTCCAGGCTCCCCTGCGCCTGAGCCTTGTGCCAACACTGCCCCATCGCCGAGACTCGAAAACACTCTCCTCACCAAGTCCACCGTAAGTCCCACATCTCGCTGTCCGAAGGCGCAGCACACACCAACTCCTCCTCAAAACTCACTATCCGGTGGCAAATACACTTCTGCCCACAGCCAGCCAGCCTAACTCCACAACTAAAAAGCAAGATGACCTCGACAAGATGGACAAGCACGAAAGGTAGGTGCAATAACAACGTCCTTTCCACAACAAGCTGGAGACGCACGAAGGCTACGAATCAAGACAGCGCCTCGCCCACACACAGCAATGGAGAAACCCGACCGACCCAAAAAGCGCACGAAAGAGAGCTCCACTGAAACCCCAGTCACATGAATCCTCACGTCTCACTCCACACGAAACACCCAGGCTCACCCCTCGCTCCAAACACTCAAGCTCTCAACTACGACGCCACAAACCCTCTCCAGCGAGTGAGTTCTCAGAGACAGCAAGCGCGCACACTTATACCCGACGGAGAGGCGCACTGTAACGCGTCTTTGAAACAGTCAGGCAACATATCTTACCGATTCCCGGCACATGGCCACCTCCGGTTGCAGAGCTGCGACAGTTTCCGGCGTTCACCCGCGCCGCTCGTCGTCGTCACCCGCACTGGACCCGGCCTCCGCTTCCTCCGGCAGTCCGCGATCATCCTCACTCTCCTCGTTCCCATCCTCGCCATCGCACTCGATTCTCGCATTCCTGGCGCCCTTGAAACCGCATCCCATCCCCACTTGCAGGTGCGTCTCACCATTGCTGCCTGCGGGTTCGATTTCTCTGATCAAGTCTGATCATTTTAGGGTTGGCAAGGTCTTTGAGTTGACTGCTTTGCTTTTTTGATGCGACGGGTGAATAGGTGCACGCTCCGGAGTTCTTATTCTGGTCTGGACCTAGCGTTTTATGGTTAATTGGTGTTGGGAATTCTATGATGGTGTTTGATTCGCAGAGCTCGCGACGCGGGTGTTGCGTTGGGAGGTTTGTGATTTGTGGGCGAGGCAGTATAGGATCGAGCCATGGAGGTTGGGCAGCGATGGAGGCCATCGTGGACGAAGCGGCTGTGGATGAGGAGCGTGATGGACACAACGGGATCGCAGGAGGCTGCGGTGGAGTCTTCCGATGCGCAGAGCGTCCCGATGTCCGAGGTCTTTCTCCTCATGCTCTCCGTCGGTGTGTCTTCTCTCAATGTGTTGGATCGATGATGTCAAGCACAGAATCATGAGTATCCTTTTTGCATGCTCCTAGAATTCAAGGATGTGTTGATGTGTACGATGTGGATCGTATCCTCCATCATTATAGGGCATGGTTTAAACATGTGTGGGGGTGGTGCAGGAGGTGGGTAGAAGGGGCAGAGAGTTGCTTTGCTATAGCGGCCTTTATGAAGAATGTGGTGAAGGAGAATTGGACGGAGGGGACGATCATAGGTTGGAGTTCCGGAACGAGGTTGTGGAAGTGGTCCTGCGCGTGGAGGGTCTCGTTGTCAAGATTCGGGCCTAAGTTTGACGTGTCGTATCATCCTCGAACAAATTCTTCTCGGGTTAATGACGATTCCATGGTGATTTCCGTGGATGTGTTTGCCGTTTCGTTTTGCGGCAGACAAGGACTCTGCGAATAAGATATCACGGCTCGAACTCATCCCGGGTTTGAAGACTGCGATCCGGAATAGCGACCTTGTGACCTTGCGGCGCGTCTGAGCTGAAGACGCTGAATGTGGTGATGGGCCCTCAAACCATGATCAAGCCTTGCTAGGTAGTCCTCCTGCCTCTCCGCCAACCGTGGACGTTTCCGTATTTCCTGCATTGGAGCCATGCATTGTCTTTTTGGTTTGTGTGTTAATTTATGGACCCGGCAGCTGTTGGAGAATCTGTACCGGAACAGCTGGAGCTCATTTGGAAGGAGCTGCTTGCGGCTGTACAAGGCATCTTCCTTCATCTTGTTCAGCACGTGCACCTTCTTTTATATGAAGAACGTGTGATGAGGCTGTGGTTTTCTTCCTTCAATCCTGTTGTCATATGTAAATTGGGTGTCGAGGTTGCAGCATCGAAGAGTGGCGGACGACAACATGCTCCCTGTTGTTTGCAAGTGCCTATTTTCTGCTGTAAGGACGCAACTTTCTTCTCGTTACCAATCCATTCCGTATGTCCATTTTCGTTGCACTACTTTCTGAAAATATAGAACTGGAACTTATTTCATTATCTTCGGCATGTCGGTTGAGGAAGTTTTCGTCGAGGCGATTGTGCAAAGTCTGTTGGATAGCATCAAAGATCACTATTACTACAGCGAGATGCGTTTTATTATAGATGGGATATATGCATTAATGCGCTCGTCACTCGGAACAGTGTGTTTACTGTCAGTTAGCTTCGTTTGTTGTTGCTTTTTGCGCAGAGTGAGTGACTTCGTGCTCTCTTCGTTGTAGAGACTTCTTCCGGAGGAGGAGCTCGATGATCATGGTTCGGTGAGATCACCTTCTTGAAGTGTAGCTAGGTAGGAGGACTTAGTTTTTTGCGGACATGGTATCTTGATCGGTGATAGTTTGTTGGTGAATGGAGCTTTGTAGGAGTTAGTGCGGTTGCGCGGGCTTCAACTGTGAGAGCTCGGAGGTTGCGGGGGAAGGCGGGAGGCGAGAATTCGGGGGGGAAGGTGAGTTGTTTGCCGTTTTTGTAGAGTTGATGGATTTAGGCTTCAGCTGTGAGTTTGTTTTGTGTGGATTCGATCGTTGTGCGGTTTTCTTGATTGGTGGGATTACAGGTGCTCTTTCTTCTGTTGCGGTGATCTACATGGGAGTAATTGGAGAGAGGGAGTGTTCTTGAGAGGTATCCCCGTGTGAAGTCGTTTCTTGGCGGAGATGCCCAATCTCACGGGCTTCTGGCCGCGCCTCACGCACCTCAGCTTACAATACAACAGGTAATAGCTCTATTTGCTGTAGAATTGGCGGTCCTCGGTAAATGACAGTCCTGTCTAAATGCAAATTCGAAGCCTAAATCCCTTTTCTTAGGGTTTTGCGATACCATTTCTAGCGTGATTTCGGAACATGTTTGATTGGCATGCACAGGTTCAATGGCACCATTCCTGAGTCAATCGGCCTTTTCGCGCGCCTTTACCTGCTTAACCTCCGCAACAACTCGTTCTCGGGTCCTATTCCGCCGTTCGACCTAGAGAATCTCAGACTCCTCGACGTCCGAGACAACAACTTGTCGGGCGCCATTCCTGCGCCGCTCACCAAGTTCGGATTCGGTGCCTTCCTCGGGAACCCTAACTTGTGCGGATTCCCTTTGGACACCATCTGTCCATCGTCTCCAGCACCATCTCCAGGCCCGGAGCCTGCAGCGGCGCCTTCAAGGGGAAGCTCTCGACTGCGGTTGTCGTGGGGTGCGATCATAGCGATCCTCGTCGGCGCCGTTGCGTTGGGGATCCTATTCATGATCGGGGTGTATCTTTGCTTCCGGAGTCGGAGGTCAGGACCCACTGAAGAGGCGAAAGGGAAAGGCGTGGCGCAGGATCAGCAACCTGGCGAGGACACGTACTCCAGTGCAGGCGCAGGCGACCCGGAGCGCACCAAGCTGATGTTCTTCGAGGGGGGCAAGCGGTACTCGTTCGACCTGGAGGATCTGCTGCGCGCGTCCGCCGAGGTTCTAGGCAAGGGCACCGCGGGCACAGCGTACAAGGCGGTCCTGGAAGACGGGATCATTCTCGCCGTGAAGCGCCTCAAGGACGTGACCAGCACGCGGCGCGACTTCGAGACACAGGTGCACACCATCGGCACGCTACAGCACCGGAACCTTGTGCCCCTCCGCGCCTTCTACTTCTCCAAAGACGAGAAGCTTCTAGTCTACGACTACATGCCCCGCGGCTCCCTCGCGGCGCTCTTGCACGGGAGCCGAGCCGCGCGCTTGGACTGGGTGAGCCGCGTCCGCATCGCACTGGGCGCCGCGCGCGGGCTGGCGTATCTGCATAACAATCGCCTGGTACATGGCAACATCAAATCCTCCAACATTCTCTTGACCCAAGGACTCGACTCCTGCATCGCTGACTTCGGCCTGGCGCAGCTGCTCACCACCTCAACTCGCGTCGCCGCGTACCGCGCCCCGGAGATCACTGATCCCACGCGGAAGCCGACCCAGCTCTCCGACGTCTACAGCTTCGGCGTGGTGAGTCAACCAAAAACACATGGATCCATACCGCCCTGACTGACCAGTGTGTATCCTGCAAGCTAGTTCTGCAGCATTGTGACTGATAAATCTTCTACGCTAGTACCAATGCACATGCATGATTACTAATATCCATGCATCTCTGGCTGCAGGTTTTGCTGGAGCTGTTGACAGGGAAGGCCCCGGCGCAAGTGAGCGACGACCAGGGCGTGGACCTGCCGCGGTGGGTGCAGCCCGTGGTGCGGGAGGAGTGGACGGCCGAGGTGTTCGACGTGGAGCTGATGCAGTACCAGAACGTGGAGGAGGAGATGGTGGCCATGCTGCAGATCGCCATGCAGTGCGTGGACGCGGTCCCCGATCGACGACCCCGCATGGCCGACGTCCTCCCCTTGCTCGAAGACGTGCACCAGTTCTCCTCCGACACTGGCGACGAGCGCCGCTCCGAGAGCATGCCCGGCAGCGAGCTCGACAAGGACTCGTTCGAAAACACCCCGTCGCACGCCGAGTCGTCGCAAACCAACCGTCCCCGAGCCTGACGACGACAAGGCCACGAAGGCTCACGAGAACGCCACGAAGGCTCACGAGAAGGCAACGAGGGCTGACGAGAAGGCAACGAGGGTTGACGAGAAGGCAACGAGGGTTGACGAGAAGGCAATGAAGGCTGATGTTACATGTTAAATAACAGCCTTCATTGTTTTCTCGTCAATTTCCCTCAGTTCCCCCATTCTCACCCAGGTATCATAATGGTATCACGTGGGTATTCCTGAGTACCGTCCGGGTTTCCTCAGGGTATCGTGATGGTGTCACCTGAGAATTGCGGTGTACCATGAGGTATCAGAATTGCGACCGGGCATCGTCTGGGTAGAATGAGGGTATGAGGCTGATATCGCCTGAACGTTTAGGGTTTAGGGTTTAGGGTTTAGAGTTTACGGGTGCGTTACCTGCCTAGATCATTGATAAGAGGTAATTGATTTTGACTGCAGTTGTGTGACTAGCGCATCCATTCATCATTGAGGTAGGTTGGCAGTGGACAGAGGAGAGATATTCGTGAATTAGGGTTTGGCTGTGAGTTTGGGTGCCTGGAATTTGCTTGACTTCACATACCCAGTGAAGGTGCTGATTCTGAATTACGCTTTGAAAATTTATTCTTGGAGGTTCGCTGTTTCTCAAGGCCGATAAGCTCCACCATGATTATGAAAATGTTTGCTATTGTGCTGGTGTCGTTATAAATTCTCTATCAGAGTGGGAAGAAAGGGAAACCTTCACCAGCCACGAGGCTGATGTGGAGATCAACCAAGTTGGTGCAGTTGTTGAGGTACTCCGAAGAGCAAAGCACAAGCGACATTCATGGACGACTGCAGAATCCAAGGCGCCACAAACCATCGCAAACATTCCGGTGTAAGTCTCCATTTGCTATATTTCTCCCCAATTTTCCATTGCGACACTTTCCAAATGCAGATTCTAAGTTCTGTGTATCATTTCTGTATATTATATTCTAAGTTCTACAGGCTGTATCGTGTCAATGCAGTAGTAGGGCATGGTAGATTTACAAACTGGTCAAAGAGCTTATCACAATCCATAAAGTGTTGTACCTGACATGCGTATCGTATGGAGTCATCTTTGCCTTTGTATTTCTCTAGAACGCATCGTGTTCCAGAAGAGGCAACCGAGAACGCACAATCCTCAACCCGGAGATCCTCACACTCCAACTTGCCTGCAGACCATATTCTGAGTGCCTGGAGGTGCCTCGCAGAAAACAACGAGCAGCGAGTGTCCAAGAAAAACCGTGAATGGCTGATAGACTCTTTCAGATGTTAACTCGACACCTACATTGTACCTGTCAGGGCCGCTCATAAATTGTGCTTTAGATCTGAAGTCCTTCAATCCACACTCGAAATTGGACAAGAGATCCCACAGCGTCGAGACACCACATTATGTATTATACAGCATATTCTAATATGAATGTATGATATCACCAGGATTATCATGAATTCAAATGGTGGCTATGGAATGTCGACTGGATTTTTCAGAATTTCCTATCGTCCTGTTTGTGATTGGCAGACGTCGGAGATTAGTGCAGTTGAAGGCCTTCTTCAAGCATCAAATACAGATATCCAAGTTAGCTTCCGTGCCAACTTCTATTTGGAAAGAGTTTGCCTTTCTATCGAACTCCAAGTTTGTGGAATTTTTATGAAGGGCAGAGTAAATTCTCGGTTGATTCTAGTATTCTAGATGTTGTTTGCAGATGCTCAAAACAGAGGTGCTTTAGGTTGTGGCTGAGCGTGAGAATGTCGTCAACGAGTTGCGTACTATGAATTCTAAGCTACAGTATTGTGAACAGGTCTGAGACTAGTCAAGTGATTCAAATAAGAAATTGTTACAATATATGGTCTTCCATCCTCCTAGGAACTTTAAAAACGGTCCAAACTCCTTGATGCCATGTTATTCTTTAGTGTTGAGAATCCAAGTGCTAACTTAACGTCTTTGTTCGATGTTACTCCTATCTCTCCGACACAGTAGTCACGATCTGACATCCTTGATTGAAGATCCTTCAGTTTTAATATCACCTTCTTGCTGTATCTTTTTCTGCAGCTACCCTTACTGCGATCAGAAGTAAAAAGAAGTTTCTCATCTGTAGCCCTCTTTAATTTCCTCCTGAAATGCAAGAGCAAATAGTTCTTCAAAAAGTTTGGTTCTCATATACATTGAATGCAGTTGGTCTTGCATTGGAACCTCCTATCGATTAATATTATTTGGTTACCTGCAGATGCTGGGCGTTAAGGAGAAAGAAGAAGAAGAAATCATGAAAGTGTACAGAGATCTGTCTGAGGAAAACCAACAACTTAGAGTGCAGATTGTGGAATGTGACAATCAGTTGCAAAGCCATCGGTACCAGATTCAGAGCTTGGAAGAAGCTTTTCAAAGGCCGCAGTCTCAAGTGAAGACATTAGATGAAGAAAATCAACAATTGAATTTTGACCTCAAGGTTATCGAGCTGAACCATTCTCAGTCTAGAAACATTTAATATTTGACGTATCGTGATCGCTTTAGTGATTGGTTTCTTCGTTCTGCATTGGAGACAAAGCAGCAATAGGTCAATGACATGCTCGCTCAAAGTCAGAAGGTATGCATCAGCAATTAATCTCTGACCGGTATAGAAAAGGTGAACAATTGTCACGGTTGCACCAATATACCACTACAGTAACTTAGCATTCATGTCATTTAAAATATGCTTATGGTTGCTAAGGAGTGATCTAATTTGTGCCTCATATAGTTCTTCAAGCGAGCTAATCCTTACCGAGTTAAAATGCCGCAGCTCGGTAATGTCTTGTACTGACGAGATCGTCCTCACTACAGGAGAGGGAAGCTATTACATCGAGAGATAGGCTAGAGCATGAGAGAGTGCGGGAGTTGGAGCAATTACTTGCCTATGTGCGAACCCAAGAACACCACCTAGAGTTGGAGAGCAAGGTAGCATAACCGTGATGGTTGGTAATTGTCAATTTTTCTTGCAACCTCTGCACTAACTTGACATTTCACCATTTTATTATGACAAACTTCGTGAACATTTGAGGACAAATTCATCAGCAAGCTGCCCTAATCATTACCAGTACTTGCAGGAATCTGGTACAAAGATCGCAATGTTGCGTGAGCGTTTTAATTCTCCAGAGGAGCAGGTTAGAGTAGACCCTTGAAACTGTGTGCAAGTTCCAGGAGGAACACAGGATAGTTTTGGTTCCTACTTTGCTGATAAAGCACGCTATTTCAGCACTAAATGCTGATAATAATCAATTTTCAGAATCATTGACTTGCAGTATGATTTACTCCAGGTCCAAACATTGTCAATCACAAGGGGTGCGCAAAATCAAAAGATTATGCGGCTACAGGCCTGTCTAAATGCCAAGGTATCAAAGTCAGTCAGTTAAGAACAAGATTGTAGCTGGATTCTGGAAAATTGCAACAAGAGTTTAGCAATCCAAAATGACAAGAAGTGGCGGTGGGACTGACTGCAGGAGACAGAAGAAAGATTGCGAGGTCGACCCGTTGCTTCTTCCCCATCCTTATCAAATCATTCTATGGACATGCAGCTTCATCAAAATGCTGCACATGTTGCTGGTTCAAAGGTACAATGCACTTGTCACACTAATGGCTGACCACAAACACGTTCGCCTTCCCAATTTTAACTGCAATCTCATTCTTCTGACACTCGCAGAAAATACTGCAGTAAAATTTACATAACATCTTCTAGAATCTGAGTACGCAACATCACAACAAATGCCAAATTTGCAAGGTTCATTAAACTTGCTCAGTCCTCAAGTTGGTCACGCGCAGCATGTCGCCACATCAGTGCAGGCTATAGTCTTCTTCAGGGAGTACGCCTTGGGTGACCACTTTTTCTTACAGCAGTTATCTTGACTGTCACAAGTGCCTAATTAAGAAGACTCTGGGATTGTATTCATGCAGGCAAAATTCCACGACCTGGAAATGAGGAACTTTTCACTTACGGGAGACCTTTCGAAGACGGCGAACCTCTACAAGGAGTGTTTCTCCAAGCTACAGAAGGCAGAACCGCAGTAAGTCATCTTGCTTGGACCTCAGCTGGAAGTTCTCACCAGCAAAATACGAATCTTTCTTGTAAAGTTTGTCACACCGTCGGAGGCCACAGGGGATCTACTCTGAAAAAGTCGAATAATTGATCAAAGAGCACAGCCTCAAGCATGTACCAACTAACAGGGGCTACTAACGACACGATTCTGCCAACTTGCACGAGCACCAGAAAACATCAAGGTCACAAGGCGAGAGATGGATCAGGAATCACCTATAGCATGAGCTCTGATAGCCAAGGATCTTGCAATGCGTCCGATGCGCTGAGCTGTTTGCTAGTGAGCTTCCGGAGAAAATCACCAGCAAGTGCTGTCCTCCCAAAAGGAATTTCTGCATCCAAGAGTTTCCCAAGACTATACATGTCTGAAAAGGGCGTATATAGATTGCCTTCCAACATCCCCGAATTCCAGTGTGAGAAGTGTCGAAATCCTTCACTCAATCTAAAAGGAGACTCTGCTACAGATTCAAGGTCGATAAGCATGAATTTCATCTCTGACAGTCGCACAATATTCGGGAGTCGGATATCCCTGTGTACCAGGCCCGCATCATGGAGGATACGAAGGGCTTGGCACACACACTGAGCCATCCACCTGCAATCCTGTTCCGACTTCAATGAGCACGAGTATCCAAGAGGACTACACTCAACCCTGTAGGCTCCATGAGCACTAACGGTGGGCCCTGTATCTGCCCGCGGAAGAAACGAACCTTCTGCAGCACCATAAGCCCTCTGTATCTCAGAAAGACTCGTCCTCTGCTCAGCACTGTAGGTATCAAAGTCTCTAATGTGCTTAACCACTCTGTCAGAATAAAACCAAATTACCCTCTTTCCATCTGGTGATTCGTCCTTAGAAAACATGGCGCGACGGCCTGGGACATATGGGACAGAGTCTGCCATTGTCTTCAACAGCTGGCAGGCATAGCCCACACTGAGTGCAAAATAGCAGCGACCACGAATATTTGACAGGTCGAGACATGCACCTACTCGGTGTACGTCCTTGGAACCGTTCTTGCCGATGTATAGCCACTGAAACATGGAGCCAGCTGCTATGTAGCCCAGAATAAAGTCCAACTCCCCATAAAACATTGGATTAAGCGGCCTTATCTTGGAAATAATATCATCTTCAGCTTTATGCAGGTCAGCAACCTTGTCTTCACCTACAAGGAAGGTGCATCCGGATGCTATGACAATTGTATCAGGCCTTGTCCGGGGTGCAATAGTTCCGGAGTAACTCCCCTGCCGCCGTTCACTATAATTAAACGAAATCTCGAGCATTGTATCATCCCGGCTATACTCTTCGAATAGTTCAAAGTATCGTTCTAGCCAGCCTCCAACGACAAATGTAGTGTTCATCTCGGTGCGTACACGCTTAGAACCAGTTGACAGGAAGCCTCCTAGAACACAAGGAAGCACTGAACCATCTGCCTCGACTAAAAACTCCGCCGCAAAGTCGGGCCTCCTTGCTAGTACCTGGTGGCAGACCTGCTTCGACACAGGAAGCTTCTGATGCGGCTCAGGGAACAATACCTTTGAGAGGTCGGCCTTATTTTTGGGGAGCTCAGGTCGCTGCGGGAGCAGCATGTGCTTAATCCAAGCTTCAGAACGGTCTACAGAATCGCCTGCTTGAGGTGGAACACAAGCAACAACCACAACAACCACAACAACCAAGTGAAACAAGAATACACAGGACACATGGTGCTGCAAGAGTCCCTTCCATACAAAGGCCAAAGCAAGAGTAACAGTCACTGTCCTTGATACCCTAAACCTAACAACCAAGTGACCAAAAAAAAAACACTCTTAGAAATTTACAAAGATAGCCCTCTTTGAAATAAGGAGCAACATTGTAGAAATCACAATGGAGAACACCAAGACAGATGACTCTAAAACTGAAGTATCCACTAATTGAGAAACGAGGCTTCAAAACGAAGCTCCGAATAACACCCCAAAGGCAACGAATCCCCTCAAGGTTCAAACGTACCACTCAGATTTAAAGATCAAGGCACGAAGGAGCACATACCTGTCGGAGCTTCAGATATTGGACGACCAGTGACCATCACGGGATCTTCTTTCGTTCCTGCTACACCCAACAACTTCTTGATCTCTGTCCAAGAAGCGACTGACCATAGGTCGCCATTTTTCGGAAGACTATAGGCACACAAATCGATTGAATCTGGCACCAACCCTAACCTTAGACCGAGTGAACGGAAGTCGATCTTGCCATCAGGAGTAGTCGCAACGGCCACCAGTATGTCCGATTTGAAGAAAACACCCTCCATAGTAGAATAAAAACAGAGGAAAGGAAAGAGCTTCTTCGCAAGCAACACTTACGAACTGCATGAAAGCACAACACAACCAACTCAGATGGCAGTGCAGCGCCGTAGAACCTCCACACAAGAAAATCGAAACAAACCCTAGGTCCGCACAAACAGAAACAAAACCCTCGGATTAACACAAATCAAAGCGACAGAAGAAAGAAACAAAGAAAGCGCAAGCAGAAATGGAAACCTAATTAGCAAATCCACGAAAAGTAAAACTTAAGAAGAAAGAAAACATACCAAGTAAAAGAGACAGACACGCCTCAAATCGCTGGAATCCGAAAACCTGGAGTACAACACGAGCCGGCCGTGAACAATAAGAAGCAGGCGATAGGAAGGGGAGTGAGTGAGATCACTGAGCGAGAGAGCAGGAGCGCGGTGAAGACAGCGAAAGAGAAAAATGAAAACAGCGAAGCGAGGGATACCTCTGCTAGCGCCTCAAGCTCTTAAAAGGCCCACGGACATCAGACTGGGGATGACTTCGGCCCCGTGGATGATAAACCACCTGCCCCCTTGGATCCACCTAGTCACTGAGTGGACTCGGGCCTCGGCCTTCGGCTCGGGCTCCTCAGCCATTAGATCATCTGCATAGATCATCTGGATACCGTTCGATCAGAAAGGAAGGGGAATGGGGCCAGCAAGGGAACGGGATAGCAATGAACAGTGGGACTCCGGTGGGCCAGCACGGTCAGGTACCCCTCCGATTATCTTCGTCTTTCTTCATACATGCGAGAGCAAGTCTGTAAAATGTGTTATTTTCACAAATTTAGTGTGGAACATCAGTTAGAGTGACTACATGCTAGTTGCATTCTTCGAATTAACATGTATATAAAGTGTTTGAATATTGTGTGTTATATGGACGTGGTAGTTTGACCATGAGAATACAATGAATAGTTTAAGTGTGCATATAGCATTGATCCTAGAAATATTTCATAAATTTAGAATCATAATAAGTAAGTCTATGTAGGATGTAATCATAAACATTTGTAGAAGAGTGAATGGAATAAGTAAAGAGTGACCTGGTTGTAAAATATAAGTGAAACTATTTGAAACATTTTTCTTAAGTTTATAAATGATTGCAAGACATTATGTCTAAAGTTGTTTATGTCTTATAAGTGTAAATGAAAGATAAAAGAAACTTACCACTTGGTTGATAAAAACTCAACATACAAGTAAGTTTATGCATTCACTGTTACCTTATTTATAAAATTCAAGGGAAAAAAATCAAGATACATGGAAGTGGTTGTTTCCATGAGATATTTTAAATCATTTTTTCATGTGTTTTAGCATTTTAAGCATGTATTTAGGCATTGCTTCATTTTCCATATAGAGGACTTGCGAGATGACATTGAATAAGAGGGGTTATATCTAAGGTTTTAGTAGTTGTTAGTGGTCTTAGGGGTGGCCAAGGGTACTTTAAGGCCAAAATTCTATTAGCAAGTCATTTGGAAATATTGTTAATTTTAAACTTTTCAAATAGATAATATTGATTTTTGATTTTCAATTGAATCATATGAATCTTTGAATATTTAATAAACTCAAACCCTTGTATCAAGCTATGATTAAATTTCCACTTCATTAATATATATCAACCGTCTATTTGAAATATCAAAGAATAACAATGTATATGTAGTGTACCAAAGTTATAAAGAGAAAACTCCAAGATAACACCTAAAATAGTACATACCACAAATAGTAAACCGTTTGTTTTTAGGTGATGACTTGTTTGTTTATATTGTCAAATGAAGACTTGTTTGTTTTTTGAATTTTTGCATCTACAAAGATTGTAATCATAATGGTTTAGGTCATACTATTAGGTATTGTCGATTTTTGTTTCGGTTCTTGGTGGATCTGTTTGCAATCGCCGTCTCCTCCTAAAAGAGGATAATCTCTATGTCAACTTTCTGGTAGTATGCTAAGCCGAAGTTTAAGACATCTTGTAGTAGAGCATAATGCACGCTGTAATTGCCATTACAAGGTGGATGGGAATTGTTGAATGGTAAGGTTGGATGACCTATAACCACCAACTTAAGCTTGTTGACCTATTTGTAGCGTTTGTATGTGAGTAAGAATTTTTTTGGGAATTCAAAATAGGATTTCATGAATATTGCAATTGTCGTGACCATTTATTTCTTCATATTGAAATTGCTACAGATTTTTTAAGTGGATAGTAAGCCGTGACCCATTCCTCGACATACAAAACTCTCTATTTCCACAGTAAGTTGTGCTAATGACCACTTGTCAAAGAGACTAAAAATCAAAGTTTGAGTGTTTTTGGCATGCCCACCCAATATATTCTCCTATGTTAGTGTCACCTCAATAAAAATCTACTCAAGTATGTAATTTTTTACACAAAATCCGAAGTCGCATTGTATAAAAATGAGGTATCCAAGGTTACCATTGCGCACGGTAAACAATGCGTGACTAATGGAAATAATGTCCACTACACTAAAATTGACATTCAGTTTATGCACACTAAATGATTTGGAAGTGCTATGGCTTTTAACTCTTGATGAAGATTTTTTTGTAGAGCAAAACTCCCTAAACTATTCAAAGTGGCAAATCGTTGTTGGCATTATGCAAAATTTTAATTATTTTAATCATTTTAATTATTTTATTTATTTACTTTATTTTATTTTATTTTATTTTATTTTATTGGTTTCAATCCACCGCACAGATTGATATATTATAGTGTCAAAAGTAAGAAAAATGGTTCATTTTCTTCCTTGCGTTGAATGGATCAACAAACTTTGACTTCACTTTGCATCAAACACACTACACGAGGTCTGAATCTTTTACCACTGTCTTTAGCATGACGTTATCTCCCTGTACAGTACACCAATTTTTAAAAGTAAAGAAGGGGTGTAGCATGTTCAAAACAAGTGTGCAAAGAGTGGAGGTTCAAACATTGTCATTCCATGTTTTATTTTTTTGTGAGCTTAATATGTTTTAGAATGATAATCCAAAAAGCCAACAAGAAGGTTTTCACCACATATTTTTGTGGTAAAAATGAAAAGTGAAAAATATATAGATTTCTAGGTTTTATGAAGAAAAGATGAAGTTTTTTTTTCCCTGTTGCCCAACAATGTGTGAAAATGTTTGTCTTGGGATAGATTGCTTCTTTACATTGAAAACAATTTTTTTTAAAAAATATTTCCAAACCAGGTAATATTCTTCATATGTATGAAAAATCTCAATGTCAATAGAAACTTCTAGCAAAACTTTTGGAGATGCCCGGAGTCCCCATTTTTGGCTTGGAGTGGTACTAATTTTCAAACCACGTATCCAAAAAAATAATAAAATCACCTCCACAAAGCTCTTATCAGAGGCTATCTTTTATAAAAATTTCAACAGAAAATGTAATTTTTTTTTTTTTCAATATTTAGGTACATGCCGGGAATCCAAATTGTCCCCAAATGACAGTTGGTCCTATAGGGGGTTAAAGTAGGGAAAAGGTCTTAATTCTTTTCAATACTGACTTCAAATATGTATTGTTATTATTATTATTATTATTATTATTATTATTATTATTATTAATATTGATGAATTTTGCGGAATATTGTGGAAAGACAGACTCTCATTTATGCGGTGGGGAAACTGAAAGGAAAAATAGTGCGAGCAGAATAAGAACTACTAATACACAGTATTTCAGTAGGATATGTGAGCTACTTCTGATGGATACGCTTGTACAAATATGTAACATCTCTCTCTTAAATTGTTGCATGTTACTTTGTTTGAATTCTGTAACAGTCCTGAACAGGGGTAGAGATGCATCTTCCACCTTCGTTCGGGAGGATAAATATTCAAAAAATTGGTCATAGATTTGCCCTGATTATAATAGAAACAACCGTTTCGTTACTTTTCTCGCAAAATCAAGTTAATCTTTTTGAACTATTTAGGACAATGCATTACAAGTGTCTAGTTAATATTTAGGACAACATCGGTAAATTTATGATCAATTTTTCTTACCTAGCCAAGGTTAGTTTCTAAACATTGTTCTACATATTCTAAGAGATTCTTGTCTGAATGGCTTGCTATATTTTGGAAATGGAATGTTGTTTCTCAATCAATAGCCCAGATATTCCTACATAATCTCGTCTGAATGGACTTTTAGTTTCTACTCATTCATTCATGGAGGTGATCTTGTAGAGTCTTGTCTGAAAGAGCTGTTAGTTTCCAATCATTGGCACATATTCTTGGAGATTCTTATATGAATGGATTGTTAGTTTCTACTCATTAATCATGTAATCTTGCAGAATCTTAAAATCTTATTTGTCTAAATAGATAGTTGGTTTTATATTCATTAAAGAATCGTATCTTCTCTTGCCTGAATGGATTGTTAATTTTTGTTAATTTCTACTAATTGGCTAAGATATTCTTGCACAATATTGTCTAATAGTGTACAATTTTGATCAAATCATGTTCAAATCATATTTTAATGAACTAGTGGAATGAGTTTTAGGAGAATAATTTGTAGAAGTAACAATTTCTACTCATAAGCATCTTTTTCTTTGAAGTTGTGTCTTTTCTATAATGGTATCGGTGGAATGATCCTTATGACCACATCAAATATTATTATAGATCTACTATTGGCTCTATGTGTTATGTTTTGGAGCAGCGACTGTGACGCACAGAAATTTGTAAAGAGTGACTCACCTTAGTGCTTAATCGTTCGTCAAGATTCTTCCTGGCGTCTTCCTCCATAGGCAATTTGGACTTCAAGGATACAATCTGTAAAAGAAATATTGATATAGTAGCGATGTTTGACTATTAATACCAGTGTGACATAAAATTTGAGCATAAAGAATGAATCAGCTTAATCTCTCTAAAATCTCCTTACAAATTATTGGGAAGTTACTTTCTAAGAATTTTCTATTTTCCAAACTATTAGAAAGTACCCAAGACGCCCTAATCGAGAGTGTTGAAATCAGAACACACATTCTAGTAAACAAAGAGTTATTAACTTGTTTAGTACTGTATCACTTTACTAGAGCCTCTGACGTAGTCATCCAAGCTAAATCTTAGGCAAAAAGTCTGCACTAAAGTGATGTGAATGAATGTAATTGAACTATGACAAAGCTGTTTATGGGAGTAACAATAATGAAAGTCACAAAAACGACATAGCTCTAGCTTCTTCATTTACGAGTATTGCCTCAGCTTGGGCACCTCCAATTCTGCCTGTTGGATCAGATTTTGACCCGATTGAAGCCTATGCTCTGTTGTTTGTAGGTTACGCTTCATAAAATGAATTTCACACTGGAGTTGTCCATTTTCGTCGTTCATTTGACCAATTCTCTCGCCTTGCGCATTTACCTTCTCAGCGAAGCAAGATTTTTAGTATACTTTAAACGAGCACTTACAGTTTGATGTCATACTTTATATGGGATGAACACATAAATCTCCCGCATTTTATTAAATTTATAGCACAGGAGATTTCTCTAACGAAGTGATTTAAATTCTCAGACATCATCAATGTGACATTTGTACTGTTTTTAAAATGTCTTTTTCATGAAGGATGGCAAATTATTATTGCTATTTTCTAGGCCGAGAAGGTGAGATAGCGCATCTTTACCTCCATGATTGTCAAAGGCATTAGTCTACAAGGAGTCGCCAATTACCACCAGTTGCAGTTGGTCACGCTCCTTAACTAAAGCATCTAACAACCCGCAGAGGTGATTGACCTCCCCCGTCCTTTCTCCACTGATCCTGTGAGATCCTACGGATCTCCATGTCCATAGCTACAACATGTTGTTCAGCCACCTGCTGATCCGCAAATGTGCTTTTCAGCTTACCAACCTTCATCACACAAGGGAGCTTGGGTCATAACCAAAGCACTGAATTCAGTTTAAAGGTGAATCTCATTGAAGGCTCTTCGATTGAGTCTTAACTAACACAAGCAACTTCATGGGCATTACCGTGCAAGAAATGCATATTTTCTCTTTTTTGACAATTGCCTCATGAATGTTAAGGAGATAGGTTTACGGCGATTTAACATTCACTATGAAATTGTGCAAAAGGGGGGAAATATTGCATTTTCGATATGGTAACGCCATCTAAGTTCTCTGCGTAAGGGGCACTTCAAGAGGAAATAGATGACACTGCTACCTGGCGGAAGTCATCTGATTAACCCTTGAGCGTCGGGCCTAAACCCGTGTCTGATTTGCGATGGATGGACCTATAACCAATGGTGCTGTTAGAAAGATCTGTAGACGTGTAGAAGATGCAGGATTAGAACAAGGGTTGTGCTAGCTTATGAGAGGGAGTAGCTTTGAATGACTAACTCGTGCTCAAGTAGAAAAGATCTGATTCAGGAAGTAGTAATTGATGATTTAAGTCAAGGCACCACATTTTTTATAACTTAGGCAGCTGATTCAAAATGCGGATAGCAGTACCAGGATAGGTGACACGGATTAGGGCTTTGCATCGTCACGAAGCACATCCAAAAATGAGTAGAGCGAGCTCATGCAATGAGCAGGAAACATCAGGAATTGGAGGAAGAAATCCTCGCAAAGAGAGAATGTGTTGGAGAGGTGCAGGGGAGGTCAGGAAGGGCAATAAGGTGGTAGTGTTCACCGTCGTGCAACCACCAAGCAACTCGATGCCCGCCATGCACTACCCCACAAAATTGGTCAGGGTCGCCGCACACTCCGCAAGCAACACTATTCATGGAATCCCTAACGTGGCAAGTATTCATAAGTGGTGGCGGATCCAAGCTTTGGCATTTCCTAACGGTTCCAGGTTTTTGGGATCTACAGATCTCAAGTCTTTTGGGGGCATTCTGTGATACGCGGTGTGATGGGGCATTTCGGGGTCTGGATCTTAGTGACACTATTTTGCTCGGGAGAATTGGTACTATAGACAGATTCTTGAGGTCGACACAGTTCAGAAGCCCATGTTGTTTGGATGGGAGAAGTGCCTAGACTTGATGGTAGCGAATCAATTGGAGAGAGTTAGCGCCTGATTCTAGTGTGACTGATCTAGTTGTAGTGTTGAAGTAGTCGATGAAGAGTGTTTGATTAATGATTTGATGTTTTTTGTGTTTGAGTTTGGTTGTCTAATTCTAATGTGACTGAGCGTATAGTGTGGTTGAAGAAGTAGTAGATGAGAATGGTTTGTTTACTTCGGATCTTTGAATTTGAGTTTGGTTGACGATGAGGAGTGTTTGATCGGTGACTGATGTTCTCACGTGAGTTGAAGCCGATTAGTAGTGTCTTTCTGTGAATACTGATGTTGGTGTCCAGATATCATATATGTGAACTTTATTTTGTGAGTAAGAGAGCGAGGGGGTGCAAACAAGTGTGGATCCTCGCAAACGGCCGCCTCAGTAGCAGTACATGTGTATACCACAGCAGCAGTACGAGGTGCGAATTCACTGCACCGACGTTTTTTGGGTATTTACTGCGGGAGAGTACTAACAGTGGGATTTGGGCTCTTTGAGTAGTCATGTAGTAACCTCAATGAGGTTAGAGACATGACCGCCTCGTGAGTAGCATACAAAATTTAGTTGCTGATTGACGCAAAGGTGTTTTTGTGGGTGGCGAGCGAGCAGGATGTCTCGTCGCAATGAAGCGGAAGACAGACTCTGAGACAAGTCTCACCAAACTCATGGGTCGGAGCTATCAGGGCGTGATCGTGTTGCGCCGACGCATGAATTTCTCCCCAACAAAAAGAAGGAGGTGTTGTGTACGTAGGCATCAACGTTGAGAGAGTAGGTTCACCGTGTCACTGCGTTGGTACTACCTGTCCTAGTCGCATCTCATCAAGATGTCGTCTCTGGAACTTTCAAGTCGACAATCACACAACAACACTCCACACACAATTTGCCTTGAATTTCTCGCCGAAATCTAATCTGGAGCTCAACTTGTACCTCTCAACACGAACCGTTATGTATATAGCATACGTGAGTACATTGGTTGCCATTTCGATCCATCAGAGCTGGATGTTGTTTGTAATATTGTTTGTGTTTAACTTGTTCTAGGGTGCTAATGATCGAAGAAATTTGTGCAGGTGCTAGTGCTTTTCAGTGATGATCCACAGTGTTGATGTGACCAAGAACAATTCGGTTCTTAGTAAGAATGCTTGAGGAAGATCCAAAATGGATTTTCTTATTCATCTTGTGTACATTGGAACGTTGTATTTCTTGGTGTGTATCTTGGTGTTGCTTTGTTGATATTTATGAAGTTCTATTTGTTGGAGGAAATACGCTTAGGTGAAGTTATGTCGGTGGGGCATGCTTGAAATATTTATGTAGCGAGTATATAGTATCATGTGTTCCGTGGCGGCATGCCAAAAACCAAAATGCACACCATGAAGAAGTCCCTTCATCTGACAAGGCATCATGCCCGTGATGCAAATACAAAGTTTTTAGAGTCAACCCCTTCCGTCTTCCAACACACGGTCTATCCAAAAATAGTGTTGCCCAATATGAAATATTTCTTTGGGCATTTGGCTTGCAAAGCCGTGGTACCCGTTTTTATCATCCTCTTTGTTACGGAAAAAAGTTACACCCTCCCACAAATAATTTTTAAAGTGCATATGGTCCAAACACTCCTTAACAACATCTACACAAAAAATTGGATGAAAATGATGAGTTTTCATCCTTGGAGGGCGATTTCCATTCGTACAGCGACCAGATTTTGGTCGTTAAGGGTTAACACAATCAACGGCGAAGAGAGCACAGTGTATTATGAGGCTAGTGAGGACATGCTTGAAGAGTAGGTATAAATTCCTTAAAAACAGTGTTAGTTCTTAAAAATATGCCTTCAGTAGAAACATGCCACAAATTATGAACCTAAATTACACAGCTTTTCATGTAGATTACACAACCGACAAATCTCTATTATTTTCTGTGGAATCTCGAAGGATCATACGTGCCAAGTTATGCATGCAATACATAAACATTCTTCCATCATGAAGCGTGCAGTTTTTGCTTGCAAGCTAAACATCACACGCCATATGTTCATCGACGAAAGGTTCATTGCATATCTACATGAGTAGAAAAATGAGTACATAGCTACAAGGGGATGATAAAAGGGGTGAGCATGAAGTACTTCGGATTTGCTTAGCCTATGAGGCGTCAGAGAGCGGCTGCCAGAGACTCCTATTGTGATGTTGGCGATGTCATTTGTGATCTGCAATTTGATGCAAGAAATCGTCAGAAGCACGGTACGTAAAGAACGGTTCAGGGTTTTCAAGTGTGAGAAAACCTTACCCATTCGAAGCCTTTACGCCCTTGCAAGGCAACACCGATGTAACTCTCGCAGAAGTTGGCTACTTGCGCAGCTAGCACACAAACAAGAGCTCCAGATTCATCCGTCTGCAATGATTGACCGCTTGTTAGATCTCAAATCAACTATCTACATATATCACGCAATCTTTGAAGCGATTGTGATCAAGGATTTGCATACGTGAGAGTTGTGAATCAGACAGATTTATATCATTCCCAACACACAACAAAGGTGAATTCACGCTCTGAGGTGGTTGAGGCTTGACATGATAGTTGTTGAATCAGACAGATCTATATCGACTACCGTATGACAGAGAGGTGACGAAGTACCAGATTGATGGAGTAGGCAACGGCTGCCAAAACAAGCGAGGCCGCCAAGCCAGCCAGCGTCCTTTCCAAGCTCACAGCTCCTTCCGTTCCTCGTGGCACAATCGAAAAACTCGTCACCAAATACCTGCTCATCGAACCAAAACTCACCATGAAGTATCGTACTCCGCCACCTCAAGTAGCACCTCAAGTGACATATTAAAGTTCACAACTCCAGAACATGATCAACTTGGACTATAAAAAGTGTGTCTAAATGTGAAACAAGTGTCTAATCTGCCAACGTAATCAATTGGAGCAAAATGTATGAACTGCATTGCCGTGGGGTTGGTTTAGGACGAAAAGACATGACTCACGTGGTTTTCCCGTAGGCTTTTGCCGATTTTGCTGGAGATGGTGTCACTGAGCTTGGTGCAAAAATTGGCGAGAAAACCTAAGAGCCAGAGAGGTGCCCACTCCATCCCTCCCACTCCTGCAATAGTAGCCGCGGCGCACACTGCTCCGGCGGTCCAGGATCCCAACACACTCCCGGGGCCCCTCCTGCCACTCCTCTTCTCCGCAATCCCGGCGGCCTCCTTCTGCTTCATCTTCACCTTGGTCGCCACCGTCCCCTAGCAAACAACGAAAATCAGAATCGTCACTAGCAAGAGAACAACCCTAATTTTCCTGGTCAACCAACTGAGCTGCTTACAAGGACGAAGTAGACAGCGCCGATGAAGATGCCCTGCCATCCGAACGCGCGCCAGGTGAGCAGCCCTAAGAGATACGCGCAAGCGTATCCTGGCAGCAACAGACCCGCCAGCAATACGGGCGCACCCCCGAGAAAGATCGCACTGGTGGCAACTGCCGCCGACTCCCAGGTCGCTGGCGACGCCGCGAGCGCCCACTTCCTACAAAGAATTTTGCAGTGGTTGTATCCTATTGGCGGTCACCAGCTAAACATGGCAGCACACTTTGAAATGGATTTCATTGGAAAATTCTATGAAATCACTTGTAATTCTATAGGTTTTCATTGATGGATAGAAGTATCCTTATTTTTTTCTCTATTTGGATAGGGTGAGGCCCTGCGAATGGGGCCTCACCCTACATAAAGGCCAAACTTTTTTTTTTATAAATATTCTGATGTGACATTGTACGGCGGGCGTTCCGCAGTTGTATGGCGGGCAAAATAACCCATAATGCCCGGGAAGAGTCCCATAATGCCTGGGAGCAAGGGGGACGAAGGGGAACAGGGCCTCATGCAATGTGAGGGTCCCGCAGTTCCTTGTACATTCAAAACTTGCGGGCTTTATGTATGCACGAGGCTTAACTTGTTGGTTATAGGAGGGGGTTTATCTTAGTTGCCCATTCCCAATATCAAATAGTGATGTGGAAGTTTGTGTTGCAAGTGAGTTGGAAAGATATCAACGGTGGATTTTTTTGCTATTGTTGAAGTAGTAGTTTACATCACTAGAATACTCAAAATAGAATGTGTATGGTGATTTGAATAGTGGCAGGCATTAGTTGTGGTTTGGATGAACAATTAACTTTGATGGGAATGGCAAGGAAAACTTGACAAACATATCAATGGACTTAGGACCAGCCTTTTTTTTGCGGGCTAGAAATAGCCAAATTGCGAAATTTAATTAAGGGTTGTGAAAAACCTTAAGGGAACTAGAGAGAAAATGGTTGCCTTTTCCGCCATGTCGCCTTCTGTATGAAGGGTCTAATTGCCACGATGCTACAGCTAAGCTAAGGCCAACCTATCTCATCGCCAGACTGTTGGACAAATTTTAGGGTTGATTTAGAGGGTGGCGCCAGTTAGCGAGAGTATAGTGTGTATTACTGCCAGATCTCGATTTTAATGTTGGGCTTGGTGCCAACTTCGCGCATTTGCTTTCAGTACTGGTCGCCTAGGTTTAAGCCAGAAAGAAGTGTTGTATTGCCAGACTTTATGACTCTCAAGGAGTGGTGTATCGCCAAAAAATATTTTCTGTTGTGCAAGTACTTTGTCTTCTGTTGCCAGATCTCTCTATCATGGAAGAATTTGTGAGGAATTTGTGTTTTCTGAAGTTCGCATCATAATTTCAGGGCCCTCACCACTCACTTAATCTGTTAATTCATGCACATAGTGGGGCGTGTAGTGGGCCGTGGGTTAGGGTTTGATGAACACATAGAAATGGCTGCAATTTGGTTTAGGTCTACACCAAACGCCGGAAGTTGTGCAGCCCTAACTCAAAGCTTGTGCATTGAATCAGACTATTTTGTTTCTGTCTGTGCTTTTCGACGTGATGGAGAATTGATTTTGTCTGTGCTCTTCTACTACCATTTGTTTCTAATTTTGCATCGGAGTATTTTTTTTGTGTTTTATGCGTGTTTTTGGTTCTCAAGTCTTGCTTGCAAAGAAATCGTTGTGAATGCCGGAAGCTGTGCAACCTGATTCAAATCTTGTGCACTGAATCGGGGTACTTTGTATATGTCTGTGCTCTTCGACATGTTGGAAAAATTGATTTTGTCTTTACTCTTCTACTACTGTTTGCTTCTGATTTTGTGTCGGAGTATTTTGTTTTTATTTGTGTTTTGTGTTTTATGCATGTTTCTGGTTCTCACTTGCTTGCAAAGAAATCGTTGTGAATGCCGGAAGCTCTGCAAGCTAACTCAAATCTTGTGCAGTGAATCGGAGTATTTTGTTTCTGTCTGTGCTCTTCGACGTGTTAGAGAACCGATTTTGACTCTGCTCTTCAACTACTGTTTGCAACTGATTTTGTTTCTGTCTGTGTTTTGTGTTTTATGCATGTTTGTGGTTCTAACTTGCTTTCAAAGAAATTGTTGTGTTGTGATCTTTGAGAGGGGCTGGGACAGATGGCGGCAAAGATGACAATGGTCCAACGATTCCGCCGGACAACGGTACTGGAGTCTTACTTTCTCAGTAGTAGGAACGCCGCGGATGCCTCCCCGATCTCGTTGCCAGAACCTGCCTTGAAGCGAGTGAGAACAACTTCAACAGTGGGTGCAAGTGCGGAGAGCTCCGCAGCAGCTTCGTCGCGTAACTCTGCATGAGTGAATCCTGCTATCAAATTGATCTGTCTGTCAGGGCTCCAAGATCTAACAGAGCTTTCACCGTCAGAGGAAGACGATGACGTCATGGAGATTGTTAACCTCGATGATGCGAAGGCTCATATCCGAAAGGCAAAGCACAAGACCTATGATGTGACGAGGAAGTGCCAAGATACTTGGTCTGTTCAACATCCATGGGCAGAGATGGTTCGCGGAGATCCGGATACGACTGTCCATCGTGTTCGATGCCGCATCTGTACTTTGGTGCACGGCAGGGACGTGACAATGGGGCCGAAGACGGACACGCTTAAGAAGCATGCGGGGAAAAGAGTTGCTGAGAAGGATCTGCCAAACTTTGGGGTGAAGAAAGGCGAGGTGTATGTGAACAAAAATTGCCGCCACTTGAAGGTTGCCGTGCACTACAGAACCCACATGCTGAATCGGCCAACCATAACTGATCAGGTCAATGTCGAGGTGCAAGGAGAGAAGGCGCGGAAGCTGCAGCAGTTTGCGACCATATTTCACTTGCTCCAAAATGGACGCCCATTGGTCGAGTACGAGAGTTTACATGAGCTCTACTCATTCTTGAAGATTCCTCATTTGAGCCGCAAACACTGGAGCGACACATCTGGCTGGACGATGGCAGAATATATCTACAAAGAAATAGTATTGCGGACGAAGGAGAACATGGCGGCTTGCAACTACTTTGCCATCACAAGCGATGAAGTCACCACTGTTGACAATGTCTCCTGGATTTCAATACATGCTTATGTTGTTAAGGACGAAGGTGGACGCCACAAGAAATTTGCAACCATAAGCCCAAGTAGCAAGGGAACTGTCGCAGGCTTCGTCATGGCTGTGACCATGGCCGATCGAATTGACACCCGTCCCCGCAACGTCCATGAGAGCGTACCGATCAATCACTGATGGATCCTTTTTCCTTGGTTCAATTCCAGCATTCCGAGAAAGGGAGAAGCAGGGAGACACTTCTCAGGAAGGGAGTTGATGAACCCTGCAGACCAGTTGGCGGTCTTTTGCAGATCTAGTAACCTCCTTGCCTTGCGCCTCATCGAATTTCTCATATCATGAATCTCACATGCAGCTCACATCATTTTCTTTCTGCTAGCTCCATGTCTTGAGGTTGGCCCGTCTCATGATCTCGCCATTGTTGAGACCCTCGTAATCTCGGCTCTTCCACTCCATCCTTCATGAGATTGGATGCATGTTGTAACATAACCGTTTTCATGTCAGCTGATCGGCTCTTCCCAACCGCCGTTGTTGTAGGTTATGTATCTTGGTGAGACCTCGTTTTTTTGCTCAAGTTATACCATAGAGTTGCTTGGGTAGGTAATGGATGGGGATTGCTATTTTGCGTGCCCAATTATGCGAGTTGCGAGCTGTGAGCCTAGGTTTGCGAGCGTAGAAATGAAAAATTATAAACTTTATGAGATAAAGTAAAAGTAACATAGCATTTATAAAGTTAGCCAAAAATTAAAGTTTAAAAATTTTGTAAGAAGTTCAAAAAAAGGAAGAAATACATAAGAAGGGTCCAAAAAAAGGTAAAGATGAAACTAAAAGATAGAAGGAGATGGCCCTATAGCCGTGGAAATTGGTGAATAGTTGGCGTTAATATGAAGAAAGTCCACTAGTAATAAGGCATAGGGTTAAAATGGAGGTGACCTAAACTAGCAAGAATATTGTAAATACCCTATGGCCATGGAGTTCGGAACCGAATATGTAGCATTTACCCCTAAAGTCGAAAGCCCTCAGAACTGCCAAAAACCCTCAAAACTGCCCTCTTTCATTGCAAGGTGAAATTTTTAAACTTTTGACAATTTTTTGAGTATAAAACCGTAAGATCTAGTACCTAACTTGTACTTGTACATGCATACCGAATCTTAGATTCAAATTCCTCACCATTTGTGAGATCGTAATGTTCAAAGTTGAAAAAAGAGACTTTTTCCTTGTTGTAGAATGGAAAACTAATGTTTTAGGGGCCCAAAAGACCATTATTGAAAGAAAATTTGACATGAGGCTCTTAATATTCTTGTCCCTATGTGTATAAGGAATATGTCCGTATAATTTTTACCCTCATAGGACCTATAAAACCTAAAGAAATGCTTAATTTTTCACATGGAGGTATGCTGAAATACAAATACAAATGCCAATTTTCAACAATGAAAAAGGCATATAAAAAATTATCGGATTGATAATCCAGACGGTGAGATCATGCTTTACTACGTCTTTTACATGTATGAAGATCAAAATTCGGGAATAAGTCAAATCTCAAATTTGGGTGAATTTAGGGTGTTTCTGCAATCTAATTGGTTTTGGGCAGATTTTGGGAATAATTGAGCATATACCGCAGTTTTGGTCAGATTTCAGCATGCCCTAACAGTGTTTTCAAATTTTGACCGTGGATATCTCCTAAAGTATTGGGAATTTTAAAGCATGACTCCTGAGATTTTAAAGCTATGGGAAACACTACAACCTGCAAAAAGTTCTAACATCATACGATCTAAATTAAATATCTGAGAGCCTGACCAGAGTCAGATCGACCACATTTTGGTCGATATTGACTTAAGGGATGAAGGTATATTCAAATCTAGATTTAGTCATTAATTAATTGTGCAAGAAAAGCAATTACAATATACTAACTAATGATGTATAAGCAAAGAAATGAAACACAGAGAAAGTGTGATCGACTGTGTTCGTTGGTCACTTTAGGGTAAGGTAATATGAAATTAAAACACTGTAGGTGAACTCAAAATGACATCAAAAGTGTAGTCAAAAGTACGAGTCCATGGAAGTGTCAGAGGAAGGTGAGTGGACCCAATTCTCCACCTCTGCTTCATCATCAATGAAACAACAGACACGACTGTCGTAACTAGGAACAAATGAAGACGAAGCTGGAGATTGTGCTAGAGCCTGGATAGTTGCAGCCGCCGCATCCCAAGGTGCCATGTCGAAGTCTTCGTTAGGAGATATCTGTTGCTCAATCAACCTGTCCATGGTGAGCACAATTTAGTTACGGAATGAATGAACACTTGTAGCACTAACAAGCATCGCATCATCAAACTTACTTACTCAATCTAGTTCGCTTCGTAACTACCCGAATGGGGACGTCCACGTCAATAAGCGGTCGAGCCTGCGCAATAGAGGGAACACAAGGTACTGGTGGACGCACTTCAAGAAAAGGCTTCAATTTCGCGTTGAAAACTAAAATATCATCATCGAGTGCAACAATATGCCGGTTCGTTGATTTGCAGGCACGAACGGAATTCCCTGCATTCGAAAAAAAGAAGTCAATGATGGAAGACAAACATAAGCTAGGGATTAGTGACCATAGATGCATGGAGAATGAGAAAGATGAGAACTTACCAACAGAGGCAAAGGCGTCCAGGACAAGAGAGGCAGGTTGTGTCAGTGCCTCGATGAACATCTCAATGAAGATAGCGTCTTTTTCACGAGGGCCCCTCCACGGAACCGAGCCGTTCATCGACTGAGACTCCTTGGACGTAAAATTAAACAACACATCCGAATCACCAACTCCGACGCCCAACTCGGAGTGCTCATCATTAATAGCAATGTGATAGCAATCAGCTCCAAGCTTCTCATGAATGAAGAGTTGAATTTTGAAGCGCTTGCTCTGGAATCAACAATACACAGCAAACGGGATGAATTTTAAGACCGGAATTCAGAAGTTGAGGGATAAAAATAAACCATGATATACCTGAACGTGAGGAGAGAAGAACGACGATAAGGGGAGGTCATTAATGCCCCACCACTCCCGAATTGGCTGAAATCCATAAGCAGCTGCAAAGGACAGCACATCAGCTTTGATATGAGGGACGTCGGGTACGAACAAAAGAACAACCCCCTTTGCGTTGAGGAAATGCTCAGCAAATTCAAAAAGCGTCTCTGTATCCTCGACGGCATACTCATTCCAAAGTGGGATGTGGTCCATTCTCTCGGAGACACCTGGAACTGACATCCCATCTTTAAGATCTCCGATAATCAAGTCGAAGCCGCTATGTGGGCAATGCGCTGAAAGAGACATTGTCGTAGCCTCTTTCATGACCTGAAAAAAAATAAACAGGAGGTTTCAGGGCACAGATAACAAGAAGGAATAAGAAGATTTTAAAAGAGTAAAGGAAGGAGGGCACATATTACGAGAAGAGGAAAGGAAGAAGGGAACATATTAAGAGAAGAGGAAAGCAAGGAGGAAATAGATTAGGAGAGGAAAGAACTGAAAATAAAGAAACAGGAAAGCATCGTAGAGGGCATGAAATTGGACTGCCGATATCGGCAGTGGTTAAGGATATTCATGGTATAATATATTCCTTCACATAAGGTTGCTGCAGACAATTCATGTCAGTGGCCTACCCCAAGTTGCTGAAGGTTAGAACAAATATTATGTAGTACTCGAAAATCGCCGGCAAGCAGAAAAATGGAACAACAGTTTGAGACAGCTTTGCTCCACCAAAACAAATAGCTGGTGAAGGAAGATCAGAAGACTGAAGAGAGAATGAGCTCCTCAATATCATTTGAAGTACAAAATCCGCATTCTAACCTCAACGGTAAAGAGATATAAGAATATATATATCAACCACATTGGCAATACGAATTGCATGTAGTAACCTTAACATGGCAAGAGTAACAAATATCTGAGAGATAATTGGAGCGAATTAGTTGAAAAGAGTACCTCAAGGGAGAAATCGTTGAGTTCTCGAAGAGTCGGGTGAATGTTTGGAAGAGCCTCCACAATCTTTCTGATGCTGGAGTTGGTTACGAAAACAAGAGACTGAATCCAGGTGCTTGCCTTGGTCTTAGACTTTTTTGAAACCGCACGTTTCTTGAGCCGGTCAGAGATGATTGAGACGGGGAATGCTTGATCAACTTCAAAATCTTGAGCTACAGCAGGAGGGCAAGATGCCGAGGGCAGCGGATTAAACTCCGAAGGGAGCTCTGACGAGACCACATTGAAATCCGTATTGACAGCTGCTGGTATCAACGATTCCTCCATTCTCTTGAGGTTGGACCCTGCAACGGCGACCTCCGCTAACCTTTTGATATTGGCTTCCGCTTCAGCTGCCGCCATTTTTGCAATTACCGCCTCTCCCGCCTGAGCAGCCTTTTTCTTTGCCTCCTCTTCAGCTTTTCGCTTTGAGACGCGTGGCTTCTTTGATGTGGCTTCAGCAGCCGGCTGGAGAACCACCACTTCCATGCCAGTCAAAGTTGGCTGAATACCGTTCCTCAGCAAAATCTCAAACGAAGGAGGGCATTTCACAGGGCAGTCTAAATACCAACCGCAAGTTGCGTAGTGCTCATGACCCCACCTCTTCGCAATCTCATCCATAATCATGCAACTGTCACTTCTCCTGTCGAGGTATCCAGGAAAGAATGCGGGAGTCTTTGATACTGCATGCCGAGGGAGAAGGACAAAGTGATAGTACCTGTAGAGAACTCTAGAAACCGCCTCGGCCAATCCAATCTGGTCTTCCGGTTGTTTATTCTTATGAGTTTTGTTGACCTCGAAATCTTGAACAAATGCCAAATTCCAGAGCTGGATTCGCATCTCCTCAACATAATCTGCAAGACTCTTGACAACTCCTTCACCTGCAGGGTGATAGTTGATGGTGACATTGAGATCTGACAGCGAGGCTGTGAAGAGGTCTTCAACTTCGTTAGCAATTCGAGAACCGGAGAACACAACATTCAGACAACAGTATATTCGTCGAAAAAATTGACAGTGAAGTGCAGCAAAAATGCTTATTTGTGCCCACCAAGTAGCCTTGTGCAGCCACTCGGGAAACGAGTGATCGGCAAACTTCGACCGAGGAAACCGAACCGCTGCACGAAGAGATGCAGGCATATTCCAGCGCTGCAACCACTTGACCTTCGTAGTCGAATCCATGCTTGATGTTGCAAGGTACCACAACTTCTCTTGAGACATTTCGGGATCATCTTCGTGGTTCTCGTAATGCTTTCGAACTTCTTCAAGAAATAGCGGCGTGAGCCTTGGATCAGCTATCGGAAGCTGCTTCATAACTTCAGACCGGCGGTCCTTCCTCACCTTCGCAACAGCTCTTCCAATAACCTCATGAAGCTTAGCAGAATTCCACTGACTCGACTTCTCCGGAAACTGTTCCTTAAACTTCCTTATAGCATGGGCTACAGCGTCACCTAACTCTTGCTGCAATGATGATCAAGTGTCAATTTCATTCATGAGGAAAACAAATACTTATTACGTAGCCCTACTCTCTACAGAGTTGCCGATGTCGGCGCCTTCGGAAAAGAGCAAAAACTACGACGAAGACTCTTCTAATAATGCCACCATACAAAAGTTAATTAAGAATAACCTGCAAAATGAGGAGTACCTGATAGAGGACACCAATAAGAGCATCAACAGTCAATGTGTACCAGGTGTGATTAGCAAACTGCTGCTTCTTCCCCACGTTAGCTAGGTCTTCTTTCGAAACTAAGTCTTAAAAAAACTGTAGAGGCTGAGCAGCGATACCTTGCATGCGATACAACTTGTGAACAAGGTTGAGTTTTACGTGTCCAGTCTGGTTCCTCCTGCATTTCAGATACAAAACAATAAGAATCATCGAGAGCTAAAGAGTTGGTTCAGAAGCTTTGTTTTGAAGCTTACCAGTTCACTTGGTGAAGCGCAGTTTGGAGACGCCCCACCTGCCCATTTACCTCAAGAATGATTGACTCCACCTTGTAATGCCAAGCACGATCGCTGCCATGATCTCTATTAATAATTGGTAACCACGAAGCCAGCCTGTGATTCCCGTCCCAAACAAAGAACATCTTTCCCAGAAACTGCTTCCATGCATCATCATTCATCAAGTCACTCTCAAACTCTTCATTTGCCCTAACCCACATTGGGCTCCATTTCGCTATTATATCCTGGGTGACTTCCATCGATCTGCCCTCATTATCATTCACAGCAACGTAGAAAACACCGTGTCCATCCATATAACCTGTGCTTACAAACTGAGCCCCAAGAGCCATAACATCATTTTTCAGTGATGGCCTTACAGTAGCCAGGGGCAGCATTCGGCATAATGGAATATTGAACTTTGATTTGGATCGAGGCTTAAACCGAAGCTCATCAAGGATTTGACTTGTGTTCGCTGACTCCATGACGACCAACTTGTCCATCTCTCTACCGAGCTCCTCAGCAGACATCGCATTAGCGGCATCCAAGTAAACGAGATCCTCTTCTTCGCCAGTAAATCCAAAGTCCGAAACATTAACCAGAGAGCCCGCTCCTAAAACGTCAAAGCCAAATCAAAATACGTTGAATAGGCAATCAAACATGAACTGCGAAACCGAAGGACCTCAAGCATTGACGACCACAAACATAGAAGGCTAAGAGCAATAGGATGAACGACCTGCTGCGGGTGCACTTCCCGAGTCTTCACAATCCTTCGAACCTGAACATGAAGTCATCATCAGCGATTTGCTAAATGTCCTGACTAACAGAAACGGCGAATGCGAGTGAATGGCGAGATGACAGTGCAATCAGCAGCACTCATTCTGACGAGGTGCGACTGAGGGAGCTGCAGTTCTCTTGTGCAGCCGATGACGGCAGCCCTAGGGTGGACGAACATCCCTTCGTGGCAAGAACTGATTGCGAGGGCTACTGTTCCACCCAAGTGCTGCCGACATCGGCTGCCCTCGAGTGCCTCGGAGTTGCCCAACTGTAATGGCGGAAATATACGATAAATAATAATGTGTCAACCAAAATGCTCCAACATATTTTTCCAAGTGTCTAATCTGTTGTGACCACAATATCATTTCTTGAGACCGGTTGTTCAAACATACAAGCAATGATGCTCGGGCTCTCTTCATCTCCATTGCCGTCCCCGAACTCGAGACTTTCCAATTCATGTTCTCTTGCTGTCAAATCATGTCAATACAGATCATTAGTCCTCACATAGATCACAGAATCTACTTATTTTTAACTTGCATAATCCTATTACCGAAATCAACTTATCCAAACCAATCATACTTGAAGCGACAGATGTCTTACGTTCTACGGCTCACTATGAAGTACGCCACAGCGGGGCTGCTGTGTGGACAGCCCCTCCACCATGGGGCTGCCGACATCGGCAGCCCCCAGGTGAAGGAGCTTCCCGCGAGGGAGGCATCCTCACCTGGGGACTGCCGATGTCGGCAGCCCCATGGTGGACGGGCTGTCCACACAGCAGCCCCGCTTCGGTGGAGCTGTCTGTGAAGACAGCCCCTCCACCATGGGGCTGCCGACATTGGCAGCTCGCAGGTGAGGGAGCTTCCCGCGAGGGAGGCATCCTCACCTAGGGACTGCCGATGTCGGCAGCTCCATGGTGGAGGGGCTGTCCACACAGCAGCCCCGCTTCGGTGGAGCTGTCTGTGAAGACAGCCCCTCCACCATGGGGCTGCCGACATCGGCAGCCCCCAGGTGAAGGAGCTTCCCGCGACGGAGGCATGCTCACCTGGGGACTGCCGATGTCGGCAGCCCCATGGTGGAGGGGCTGTCCACACAGCAGCCCCGCTTCGGTGGAGCTGTCTGTGAAGACACCCCCTCCACCATGGGGCTGCCGACATCGGCAGCCCCCAGGTGAGGGAGCTTCCCGCGAGGGAGGCATGCTCACCTGGGGACTGCCGATGTCGGCAGCCCCATGGTGGAGGGGTTGTCCACACAGCAGCCCCGCTTTGGTGGAGCTGTCTGTGAAGACAGCCTCTCCACCATGGGGTTGCCGACATCGGCAGTCCCCAGGTGAGGGAGCTTCTATCAAGGGAGGTATCCTCACCTGGGGACTGCCGATGTCGGCAGCCCCAGCGCGGGAGCGCTCTCCACAGCCGCAGTCACTCGAACCCTATTCGTGGTTTAGGCGAAGCTGTGAAATTTTGACTACTTTCAATTTTTAACAAGTCTCAAAGCTTATCAGAGCAACACCCGCAACGACAATACACTGATCCGGCGCATCAATGCGAGTTAGCTGAATTAAAAAAAAACAGCATTGGAGTAGGAACTAACCCTCTCCGACGGCATCCGAGCTTTCATTGGCCTCTCCATCTTCACTCTGCAGGCGCCTCCGGCCATCGCCCGCTCCTTCCATCATTCGTAGCTGACCCCGACCTGCAGAAACACATAAAATGATAAGAGAAAGCAATAGTCAACGAAAAAGCTGTGCCCTTCCTTAGTAAGCGCCTTGGGGTAAGTCTAAAGGTCTAACTGAAGTCATTGGCACGGTCAGTCCTAAGTCGGAGGTGCAACTATACCCTAAGCCGGAGGAAAACAATACCCAGACTGCGACTGATCAATGTTGTAGCTCTTGAAAAAATGTGATGACAAGACATTCAGCTACGCGCAGTATAATCACGGATTTTCTCTCTTACCCTCATTAGTCATCATTGGTTCAATCTTACCATCACTTCTACAATCTTCATTCCCAGCCTCGCTCGAACTCCCACTTCTGCTGCCTCTCAAAGTTTCTGAAATTTTCCGTTCGGTCCCGGCCTCGGCTAATTGTCGCAGCCCTGATGAACTTGCTCCTTCCGTCTGAACCTCGTCCAACCCAGACTTCTCAAACGCTAATACTCTTGTTGTGTTTCCCACCTCCGCTAGTCTGGCGCTGGATCTCATCTCCCTCATTAGCCGTGATCGAATCAACTGCTTGCGATTCGAAAAGAAGAGAGTCTGTTTTTTCTGCTTCCTTGGCATAGTCCTTGTTTACGACCTCACCTTAGTTGTGAGGGCTTTCCCTTTCTTCTGATGATATTTATTGATCGGTTGTAATAATATCTATAGAATCTGGTTCGTTGTCCTAATCACCTGAATCAAATCCTTGGCACAACCAAAGCTGACGGACACAATTAATTAGGCACGCTTCCATCATCATGGTTCTTAGTTAACGATGTTATTTTTCATCTTTTTGTTTATGGTATCCACGAATAAATTTCCGTAGTTTACAAAATGTTGGCCACGAATAAATTACCGTCACACAGCCGTATGATAGTTGGTAAATATTCTTAGCCACCATTTTCAGATCGTACTTCTATAGAGTGATAAAAGTTATCACCTGAAATCATGAATGATGAAATTTCCACTGAGGCGGCGGCAAATCTCAACCACTGTAGTCTTAATTTGACACAAACTTCTTCATTATTAACTTCTCCATTATTAACGCTGCTTTACTTTAGAATTCTTAAGTCCATCTCTAGCAACCTTTCCTTTCGACCCTGTCTCTGCAAAATGCATCATTGTCCGCTGCACACAGTCATTATCTTATGCAACTCTCTAATTCTTTAGGATCACATGGCTCTCTCAGAGGATTTGATATCTGGATAAGCAGTAATTCATGGTGTTGGTGATAATTTACCTGTTTCATTTCCGGTTCTTGAAGATGGTCTCGCTGTAGTTTCCGGGAATCGATTAGCTTGTCGATTCCACTTCGTAGAGGAGAGTTTGCATGTTGACCTTGATGTGGTGGACCCGCTCACTAGCAAAGTCACCCATACCGTTGCTCAGATGCCCAGCTCTTCTCAAGGATCGAAGACTTGGCGCTTAGCGGTGGGAACCTATAGAGTCTACGGGACTGTGGACAGTGGTTTCAGCAATTCTTTGTCTAAATTTACTCCTGCTCGTTCCTGCGCTGCAAATGATGTGACTCCGCTCCTTAGTAGAGTAAAACTTGAGCCACCTGACAACCTAGTTGTCCTCCTAAGTGATGATTCAGACAGTGATGGCATCACCCCTGGTTCCCTGCCTAGCGTTCGCAAACCGATAGATCGAGTCATTGTTCCTCAATTTTCTCCGTTTGACCCTACAGGTCCCACCATTAGCAAACCCCCTGTCGCCCCTACGGAAAGTGTGGTAGATTGTCTCCGACTTCTTAGTAGCCGTCGTGGATCAAAGTCAATTTTGTCAAAACTAGATTACAATGCCATTCCAATTTGCAAGGTTGATTTCCTCCCTCCCCAGTTCGATGGAGATGTCATCTTTGAACTTCCTTCTTTGGGAAAGTACCTTTCATCGTCAAAGGCTGGGCAGCTGCATGGAATGGATAAGCGGGATGACGGCCATGCATGGACTCGAACTTCCACTTCTCACATTAAATCCGAGTTTCACCTCACCTTCCGAATGTCTACTTGTCTGGGCGAGCTGAAGTGTGCTAATGAATCATGTGATTATCTCAATCGTCCGAATAGGTTGTTTCCTGTCAATGAAACTGAGTGGGAGGGCAATTCTGCTTCTCCATTTGTGCCTGGATGTGATCCTCCTTGTCATTCCACCGTTGTCTGTACTGTGTGTCAAGTTCCGCCCACATGTTATGGGTCTTGCGATGCGAAGATATATTACGTCCTTGGGGAAAACCATATGACTCGTGCTTGCATCCATTTGGGGACGCATGGTCATGCTGTGAAGAAAGGAAACTACAGGGACTCGTCATTGAAGCTTCGTTCCCTCATCAGCGACCAGGTGGAGCGAACTCCCGCAGGAACAAATTCGTCTATTGTGCTAGAAGCTAGTAAAGAGTACCTTGGAGAGTTATTGTTACGCCCTGATGGTATTCCCATGAAGACTTTTGCATTTGAAGAGCTTGTCCCTGTCTTGGACAAGTTCAAACTGATGTCCTCTCCTAGCATTCGGAACGAGGTGACAACGTTCCGTTACCTTCGTCGTTTTGGTGTAATGGATAGCATAACCAAACTTCGGGGATCCAGCAACTGGGCCTTCATCCAGGAGAATCGCTTTCCTGGTCAAGGTACTGACTCGGATAGAGTCTTCATATTTAAGATGGCCGAGGTTGGTCCGGGGTGTGGAGCTGATTTAGTTAAACGAATGCAACCAGGAGGTGATTTAGAGGACTCCTGGATGATGTTTGACCATGTCAAACAAGTGAAATTTGACCATGTCAAACAAGTGAAATCTTGGACCACAATGGCTTGCCATGTGTACGACTCTAGTTACTGTCAAATCATGACCATTGCTGTCTGCGATATGCAGTCCGAAGATGTGGCAGCGCAGTTAGTGTTCTGGAAGAATCTCAACGCCATTTGTAGCAGACATGACCTTCCTAGTCCAAATTTCAAGGGATTTATGGCGGATAGCGCTCAGGCGAACTAGAATGCTGTTCGAATTTGCTACGGAAGTGGCGATCCAGCCGTCCCCATGGAGTCCAGAGAGAGAACTTGTCTTTTTCATTGGGTTCAATCTCTGGAAAAGCATACTAAAGCTGATATACGAACTGACCTTCAGGATCAGCACCGAAGGCTTTGTAAGCAATACAAGAATTCCAATTCTTTGGAGGTGGCTCAGAGCAGGTATTTGGCAATAAAGGCGTGGTGGTTGTCGTCTGGCGCAACAACTGATGAAGGTCTTCCAAGACTGGACCTGTGGCTAGCTTTTTGGCATTACCGATATCGGCAGTGGGGAGGATTCATGGAACTGGTAAGTTTCATAATCCACTCTTTTTAAACACTGCTTTCTAATCTGTCATCAGAGACAATGAAAATGGACGCCAAAGTCGGCAACCTGCTTCGTCATTGTACAATTACATATATTACCGTAATTTCAATTTCATTTCTGCATTATAGCCGATGTCGGCAACTCCTTCATGGTAGACCAGCCTACATACATTGGTATGGCCATGTCAATCACTTCACCAATTAAAACATTGCCAATGTCTCTGTTTACGGAACAGTGTATTCGTCTAATGAATGTGCATAACATGACTTTACTCTTCCGCTTTTTTAGTAGTTGTTACTTTTGTGACATAATCACGTCTTTAATGACTTCCTGCTTTGGTATCTAATGCCATACTGTTCTTTCGATTTATTCTAACTCGTGAACTATAATTGTTCCGATTTCTCTACAGAACCTCACTAAAGCTGAACTTGCTGAGATGCCATCGTGTAATTTGGCCGAATCAGTTCATAACAAATGGTTGCAGCAATCTGGGAAGAGAGGGAATGATTTGTACGTTGCTGCAGTCGACGACATGGTTTGTGCTTTCATGCAGGTTGTAGCTTATTACCAATTCTTAAAAGGGGAGAAGCCACGTACAGGTCCCAGAAAGGAAGAACTCCGGCTCCGTACTGCCCATCGCACCGCCCAACGTTCAGGAAATGCCAAGGTCCTTCATGCCGCCCTCGCCAACATGCCTGGTGCTGAAGAATTCTGTATTCGCAATCCTCACCTTGAAGGAGAAGAAGAATTTGTATCCTTGAAGAGAAAAGTTGATCTTCCTCTTGGATCTGAATTTGATTCGCATCGGCCGGATAAGATCCGCATCTCCCGCCCTCGAGGTAAAGCAATTCGCATTGATCAAGTGATTGTCGACCTTACTGCTGAGGATCCTCTGCCGTCCTTCCATCACTCTCCGGAGTCTCCTGCAGGACTTCATTTATCTCCACCTACAACTTCAGCTCGCGTTTCACATGTGAAGAGTGTAGAAGAGAGAGTATGTGATGAGAATGACTGGCATATTGCGAGGCTTCCGAAGACATCTGCTAGGAAATGTTTTGCTCTACAAGCCGGTACGAGGAAGAAGTGTGTTGCCACGATTGTGCGCAATAATCGACCTACAGCTGCCCCTACATACACTGGTCTTATGGACAATTACAAGAAGACTCGGTTGGAGAGGCATCAGTTCTTCTTCTGCAGCGACGACATTCATCGTTGTGTTATGGGCACAAGGCGCAAATGGGTTAAAAGTATGCCACCTCCTCCAGAGTTCTGGCCTGTTCAGATGGGCACTAACCTTAGCAAAACAGAGATACTTTCCCTTGAAAATGCCGGGTTTTGTCTTGTTCAGCGTCAGGTTTTATCTCCTCGACAGCTGTTTGGTGAAGGTATCTCTGTGAACCTAAACGATTACCCTACTCCTCCTGAAGCTGATGAGCATCCAACCAAGCGTTTTGGGAAAAACATTCGAAGGAACGAAGCTGCTCCAACTACTCGACACCATAACAGCTGCGCTTCTGCTCTCTCTGTAGTGGGAAAACTCTGCGCAATTCTGATGGTCCCGCCTCCAGCATTGGGTTGCATTGTCACTCTAGAGTCTCGAAACATTTCCACAATTTCACGGTATTTTGTTACAGTCGGCCAGTTTCCAAGCTGCGACTGCCTATCGTTTACAGAGATGTCCAAGAAATCACTCGGCAAACGCGGTTCATGGACTTACTGTAAGCACTTGTATTACGTATTCAACATTGTATGTGGTTTAGATCCGGAGGTAGATGTGTTCATCCACGCACCTAGTTTCAGCTGGATTGAGATCAAAAGAATTCTTCAAATTCTGGTGCTTAAATTTTACAGTGCATAGCTGCCTTTTCCTGTCTCTAAACCTTGTACTGAGTCACTCCTTCCGTTGGAAAGGCGGTGAGACTAAAAGGGCCACCTCCACACTCTGAACTACATCTTGTCAATCTCCAATTCTAGTCTTGCAAATTTGTGTGAATACAGGTGATTCGCAGCGTCTGATTATCTTCCCTGTAAACTCTAAACCTACTTCAACCTCAACCCTATACCTAGGTCCGCTTGTGATTTTATTTCTTTATCCTCTCTCACAATTGCCCTAAACTTCTCAAACTCACTGACTCTCTTAAACTCGCAGTATTTGCTATCTATCACCCTTAAGGATCTTAAAATATTTATCTTCTAATTGAACCATTTCTTATTGGAATCCCATGAGACGTGGGGGCCTTTTACTCTTACCCCAATTCTATCGTTATCCATAACTATCGCCACAACCTACCCTCTGATCTGTATCTCTAGTTACTGTACCCTAAATCCTAAATATCAGTACCGTTACTCTGAATTTCTAATTCCTAAATCGTATCCTAAACCTCAACTACAACCTCCTTGTCCTCCACTCTTACACAACAATTTAATCTATACTGAGCCCCACTTTAGAGCTTTATGTCCTCACTAATCTTGTCTAGTCTTAACTGGTAGAGCAAAAAATCCACGGCCGTAGGCTCCTTAAAATAATATCATCCAAATTGTCAATTTTACAACCTCTTCCGTTCAATTTCTACACCGTCCCCCACGGTAATAGGTCCCCTGATTTTTAGCTATCCACCATTTCCACCAAAAAAATCCCAATTACACTTTTGCTTTTTTTTGGCCTTTTTCAAATTTAGAACAATGTATTTTCCCAAAGGCTCGCAACCGTAGGCTCGCGGCTCGCGGCTCGCAAAGTTGGGCACGCAAAATAGCTTGGTCCGCGGGAGGTTTTGGAATTGATAACTTTCCACATTTTTCCAATTCGTAGGTAAAAGACCTTGCATCAATGAATATCTAAATTGCTGGAGTAGCTTGGATTCTTTTTTATAAAAGTAATTTTTTAAATTGCTGGAGTGTCTTGTTATTTTTGAATTTATAGGAAATTTTTATCTACTTCATTTTAAAACAACAGAAGTCATGAGGTGGGCTTATGCAAATGTCGGGCGCATTTCCATGGTTGCAATCTACATCTACAATTCTTGTACCCTTCAAAGCGGCAAGAAGACAAGAGGTACTTGTACGTACAAAATCAACCCGAAGATGAATCTCACCTAAACCAACAGGTACTTGTCATTGTTTGTGAACGTTCACTAAACGCTAATACAATCTAACTACACCAATCACCGCATTTAGTGTATTGCACACTACATACAAACCCATATACTAAATGTAAATTTACAATTAATGTAGTGACACAACAATACACTAAGTCTAAAATAGTACACTATATGCAAATTCTAGTAAAGATTTGAAGGATATTTTTCGTACATGTGCACATTTAGTGTACGGAAAGCATGCTCTTAAATATCTGGGGAGAACAAAGTGGCAAAATGGGAAGAAATAAGGAATGGAGTGAAAACATAAAAAGTATGATATGAAAATAATTTAAGAAACTGGAAAAAAAGAAATTCAAGTGCAAGGAAAAGAAAAGTAGAAATCCAAATTCATATTTAAAAAGAATTCAAATATAAAATTACTTACGGCAAATTGGGAACCTTTTGTCCTTTAAAGAGGACGATATTTGGCAATGATTTCCCAAAGGTGGGGAAATAATTTATTGACCGACCAAGTGCCATCTAAATCCAAGGACAAACGAGTTTTAATCATTGCGTTTCGGGCATATAAAATGTTACCACATTGAATCATACGATTGACGTCATTTATTGCATTTGCAGCCATGTGAAGAAGAAAAATTCTTTACCCGGGTTGGTAAGTTTATCGGAGCACTGACCATCGGAGAGTGTTTTGCCAAGTGTTGTCGGGGATGAGTTCAATTTTTTTTGCCTCCCACCCTCTCGTCGAAGCGTCCTTGATTTTGGGAATCACGAACGTATCCGCCGGTTGTCAAAAGTGAGTTGCACACGGTGGAAAGTATTTCAAAATTGTTCTTTTCAATGCCAAAACGGCCACTATTGTACCCCTTATATAAATTGTGGTATAGAATTTGGTAGGGATGTGTGTATCAAAATTTGAACTTGGAAAATTGCTTGAGAAATTCATGCAATATACAACTTGTCTTTTAGCCAACTTATACAACTTGGTCTAATTTTTTATACTTTTTCAAATTGTTGTAGAAATTGTGATTTGGGCGTTAGAAATGTGTTCAAAAAATATCAAGGGTGAACAATTCCCACCATGGAATATCCAAAAGTATTCCTCACCCAATTGTCAAGTATTTTGTTGAAAATATAGCTCTATGATCTTAGTTTTATAGGTTTGTGCTATTGTGAACCCTATTACTTGCATAGCTAAGTGTAGTGTCAAGTTTAGATTTGTGGTAGTTCAGGCTTTGCGGTACAACTCCAAAGCTTATCAATAGTACTTTATTATATAATTTGCAAAGTAATTTAGGAAATGTAATTAAACAAATCGAATTAATCAAATTAAATTATCAAAAATTGTATGTAGACAAATTCTGATTATTTTTAGAAAGTTAAGTAGTATCAAATTAGTTGTAAGATAGGATTACCTAATATCAAAACTACAATCAATTTGGTAAGTGAAAGGAAGTAACTATGAAATATTATTTAAGGCCTGGTTTAGTCTTAACTAAATTTCTTAACATTCACTTCAGATTAAGTAAGAAAGAAATTAGCTTTGGATTAAAACTTAAACATCACCCGTGAACCATTTATTCATACATACATATAACCATTTTTACTTTGTAGAATAGCAAAAATGTATTGAAATTCGGCAAGACTTACACCTTTGGACTGAAAATTCTTCAACAAATATCTTGTATTTGAAGGTCATTCCATTATCTGAACCTTTTCATGTTCAAATACAACACCATACATGTGGGGCACTATGGACACTAGTGGCACTTTCTGACATTTAAGAGTTAAAGATTAAATTATGAATAGATGAGTTGTATACAAATATACATCTCTTATTAAGCTATTAAAGCCTTGTTGAGACCTATATAATATTTTCTATGCCTACATCACAATCAAATTTTTTAGTTTAATATTGAAGTAAGAGTATTAAAAAAATGTACAAAAGCACTCAAAAGTGAAAGGACCAAGCTTGATTGCATAGAAATTAGTAATTTTTTAATTAAGCAATAATTTTTAAAAATGTTTTTAAAGACTTCTTAAAATTAAATGTTTTAAAAAAATAAAATTATAGAAATAATAATCAAATCATAGATAAAAAGTACAAATTTCTATATGTCGCACTGCAAGTTAATTGTTTCAGAGTTCATCTTTTGATTTGTAGCTGTGAATTTTTGTGCACTTCATCTCTAGGTACAATATCTTTAATGAGTATTTAATATTTTAATGTTTATTTTTCTTTGGTTGTCAATTGGCATGAGTGCATAAACTCCAATAAATCATAACAAATAACAACCATAAAGACCAAAAAAGTGTAGTACTATACATTTGCAAAAACTACACTATGTCGTGTAAAGAAAGATCGATAACCACAATAGATCGAGAGTCCTAACCAACATCAAATAAACGAAAAACATACACTAAAACAAGTATACGTAATACACCCTCAAGGAATCACATGTGTTTTCCACAAGAAGTCAAGCGACACGCACTCCACAAGGGGAGAATCAACGAGTGCAACTAAAGTAGATAATGCGGAGCTTTCACTAATGATAAACCATCACTTACAAGCAAAGAACTCACTAATCACTCTCTAACCTTACTCACAAAGCTTGACTTGACAAAGACGTCAAGTCAAGGACGTCTACGGCGCTATACGCACACGCATACAACCCTAAGTGGATGAAAATCATCCACGGATGAAAACGGTGCGCCGCCGTTCGTCCCTAAACACACGTAGATTAGTAACAAACTAATCTACGCTAAAATCTACGATACGGAGAGACCCTCGACGCCACGTCCCGTGACAGCTGTCGTGTAAAGAAAGATCGATAAGCACAATAGATCGAGAGTCCTAACCACCATCAAATAAACGAAAAACATACACTAAAACAAGTATACGTAATACACCCTCAAGTGCCCCTCCTAGCGGATAAAGAGACCTTCTATCCAGCTAGGACCAAACAACATTAATAAGACTAAACGCCACGGTGATGTCGCTGCAACAACTGTACGCATCCAGCCAAAGATGTCGCCATCGTCGAATTAATAAGCATATGAAGAAGTAACAAAGAGATGGTAGGGCGGGTGCAATGTGAGCCCCATCTTTAATCGCCTTAGACAATTTTGTTGCCAATCCCTTGGTCAATCTCCACGTTGCCTATCCCTGAACCGAAACCAGGAACTCCAACTGGATAGCAACACACCACATAATGACAAGTCTATGAGGAATTCAAGCCGTTTCATCGGGTGAAACGTGACTCGAAGACCTCCGACAACGAGGGCAAGTCCAATCCCCGGACGGTAGAGTAGAAAAAGGCGGCGTCAAGCAAGCCATATGCCAACCACGCTGGCAATGGTCACAAAGCAACATAGTAGCCGCACCCTTCTTCTCACCACACACAAAACACGGAAGACCCTGAGGCACAACGGCCAATTCAGGATGCACGGAGCCATCAATGGGCAAATGGCAGGGCGCGCAGTTTTTGGAGTGCTCACGACACTCCCGGCCATCTTTGCCTTCCAGCAACAAGATGCCACTAGGCAACACATCCTTCACACGAAGAATGGTGCGCCCAGCCTTGACGTCCAACGTCGTAGGCGCCTCACGTTGCAAATAAACGTAATCTCCAGTGGAGAAACGCCGCAACTGAGGTCGATAAGCGCCGCTGCGAATGCGAGCGTACCGTAATGTGTCGCGATGCTGAGCAATGGATAAATTCTCCATGGCCATTGGCATGGCCCGCTTGAAGAACTCCGCTCGGTCACGCAGACACTAGATCCAGACCTCTGGATCATCCAAGTCCACAACTGGGGCCAACTTCTCCCGTACAAAACTGGGTAGAATCGGCTCCCGTCCGTACAACAACTGATACGGACTGAAAGCGGCCAAAGAGGCCTGCCGGCTAAATCGGTATCCCATGGCGATCCATGGTATCATCAGATCCCAATCACGGTGGCCACCCTGAAGTAATCCATATTTCCGTAGTCCACGCTTGACGGTCTGAACCACACGCTCCGCCAAACCGTCCGCTTCCGGATGATCTCTAGAAGTGGTACGGTGGTCAATCAAAGCCTTGGTGCACAAAGCCTCGAAAGCACCAATGAACTCACGTCCTTGGTCAGTCAACACCTCAGCTGGGGCTCCAAAATGAGCGAGCACCCGGTCAAGGAATGCCATGGCCGCCAACTCCGAGGAGTTCTGTGGTAATGCCACAAGCTCAATCCACTTGCTGAAGTGCTCCACCATCACCAACACGTACTTGGCTCCACGTGGGATGACAACAAGTGGCCCGGCAAAATCCAGAGACCAACGATAGCCCAAACCCATGATGGGCAAAGGCTGCAACTATGGTGACAATGTGTTGAAGCTGGATCTGACCCGATCACAGACTTCACACCGTGAAACGTACATGGCCACCTGCTGATACATGCCGGTCTACCAATATTGACTGCGCAACATCGAATGAGTCCGCCGCACACCAAAATGACCAAGGTCTTCGTGTACTTGCCGTACCAACGAAGCCCTCTGATCCGGTCTGGGAACTATGTGCCTAGTTCCATCCGGCCACAACCGAAATAGAAGGCCGTTCTCTCAACAGAACCCCGCTATCCGGTGTCCAACTCGATCGCGCTCCATGGCCGAAAGAGCGGGCGGAAGTGTGCCATGTTGGAGCTTGTGCAAGACTGGAACGTCTTCCCACACGTCGCTAACAACCTGGGCCTTGTCTGGTTCCTCATCCGCTGCCATATCAGGCAACGTCGATGTGGATCCAGACATCAATGTGAGGTAGGTTGCTGCATGCCACCCCAGGACTGACTCCCTGTCACAGTCCCCATGCCACCTGGCACCAGTCAAATCCTCCTCCGATGGACTTGGATTGCGAGATAGACCATCCGCATCCAAGTTCGTGATGCCCGCCCGGTGTACAACCTCAAAATCATACTCCTGGAGCAACAAAGCCCACCTGGCAAGCTTGCCAGTAAGCTTGTCAGACTCCATGAGCCACTTCAAAGGCTGGTGGTCGGTCACCAAAGTAAAACGCTGCCCATACAAGTAGGGCCTAAAATGAGCTATGGCCCAAACCGCGGCCAAGGCCTCCCCCTCATAGGACGAATAGTTGGACTCCGCGTTGTTGTTGCTCCTAGAAGCAAACGCCACAACGTACTCCCGTCCCTCATCATCCTTTTGAGTCAACATGGCTCCCAATCCTACTGCACTCCAATCTGTGTGCAAGTGGAAAGGCCGTGTAGCATCTGGACGCCGCAGTACAGGCGCTGAACCGAGCTTCAGCTTCAAAGTAGCAAACGCCTCCTGCTGCTCCCGTCCCCAAGTCCATGGTTGATCCTTCCCCGTGAGAATAGTCAACGGCTTGGCAATCAAGCTGAAGTTCTTGACAAACCGGCGATAGTAATTCGCCAGGCCAAGAAAAGCTCTGAGCCGCGACACGTCCATTGGGGCTGGGATCTTCTGCAGTGCGTCAACCTTTGCCTGCTGCACGCCAAGACCTCCTGGAACAATCATATGTCCCAAGTATGGCAACCGGTCATGGAAGAATTTGCATTTTCCATGGTGCAAGCGCAATCCCCACTGCCGTAACCTCTCAAACACCGCCTGAAGATGCCTCACATGCTCCTGTGGGCTGCTACTAAAAATGATAACATCATCAATGTAGCATCGGGCAAACGGTAAATCGGTCAACACCCGGTCCATCACCCTCTGAAACTCAGCGGGTGCGTTCTTGAGGCCAAATGGGAGAAACTTCCAATGGTAGAGCTGATCTCTCCCATCCAGATCAACTCCCCAGAACGCGGTCTTCACCCGGTCGTCCACCATCAATGGTAACTGGTGGTAACCGGATCGCAAATCCAGAGTACTAAATACTCTGGCGTGTCCCACCGCATCAAACAACTCCTCTGGCGTGGGCATGGGATACCGATCCGACTTGGTCTTACGATTGACCGGCCTATAATCCCCACACATCCGCTTCTCCGTCCAGTTGCCAAAGATGTCCTTCTTCGATGGCATCACCGTGGCACAAGCGTACTCACCGTTAGAGAGCTCAATCAAGCTGGCGGCCAACAACTCCTGACAACGAGTCTGAACCCCAACTTTCTCAGAGAGACTGAGCTTGTACGGTCGTCGGAAGATCGGGTGGTCATCCTCCAACTGAATGTGAATTGGTTTGCCTCTATAGCCCTCCAAATCATGGAGACTAAAGGCAAAACAACTACGATACGAACGTATAAACGCTCGTACCCTTCGTGCCTCGGCACCAGTAAGATGCGGCCCCAAATCCAAAGGCCAATCATCAAACTCCGTGGTTTCCTTCTCCACCGTAGAAGACTCACCGCGTACTGGCACGGCCGGTGATTGCTACTTGGTAGCAGAGAGGGCATTAATGCCCCCACACCCCTCACTCACAGGATCTACAGAAAATCCCGTGTCGTGATGATAAAACTGGGAAAAGATATCCCGAGCATCCTCACGGCCAAAGTCCTCTGCCAAGGCTGCAAAGACACGCTGAGCACGAAGCTCCTCAGCTGCATGCCTCTTCAAACGAAAAAGCAACTCCGCTTCCTCGATCTCTGTGAGATGTGGCACCGCTGCCCCCTGACCATCAGAGTCTGGCCCCAGCACGCGTGGATGGTCACTTGAACGGCGTTGAGCGGCAAAACAGAGGCCACATATCCAAACAAGGGTGTTGAGGTCAATGGCTTGACCCAACAAATAACGGCGTTGGCCCTCAGAGATATCCGGTGCGGCGGTGGTGCCTGTCAAAAAGCCCATCGCCCGCTCCCTCTCATCGGCAGAAGGCTCCTCGAAAGTTTGGGAAGAAGAATCCCAAACCATGCCCGGACCGCGTGACCTGAAGGCAAAAGAGCCTGGATAGCACATCAAAGTGGGAAATGCCCCCCGAGTGAAATCAACGCGGTTGACCACCGCCAATGGTGGCTCATCATCCTTCGTAACCTCCGTGGAAACACGGTGGTCGTCTAAAATGTCATCGACCTCACGGCGCACGGGCCGTTGCACTTGAGCAAGTGCAGAAGTGAGCGTCGTGGATGATGCCATGTTGGTCCAAATCCAACGTGGCTGATGGACGTAAGATCCCAACGCTGCGGCATCAACAAACATAGAGGGACCAAGAAGGTGATGGATGTACGCCCCATCCTCACGCACTTTCGTCCGTGTATCCCCCAATGGGGGTACATTCTCAAAAATGTACCCCGGTGGTGTCGATTGGTGGGTAATCCACCACTGGACGAGTCTGAGCAAATCCGCAAAGAGACCCGACCGTGGATCATCCAAGCCACGTCCACTTCCCACCCGTGAATGGCCTTGGCAAGGCCATCCGGCAATCACCAAGTCCACGTGACCTAACCGGCGAAGATCATCCTCACTGATCAACGTCACATCACGTGGCAACTTGCCAAAACACCCTCGAATCGCAGAAGATGGTAACTGCTCTGGATACAACGCCAGAAGACGCTGAATGTGATGGTGAGCGGCACGGTTGGCTGCAAAGCCACTATCCACATGGATATATCGTCGTATCTTGAGCCCGGCCTCCAACACAGCCGCGAGCCCCGTACCGATACCGGCAAATAACTCCACAAGGGTAATACCCTCATCCGGTGGTCGCCACTGAATAGTACGAGCCAACAACGGAGTGGAAGAGTCCACTGAAGGCAGTGGAGCATCAAGAGCATCCACGATCTCTCCACTACGACAAGTGAGATCCAACGGTGTCCCCCACGGCGGAAGCGGATCATTGCAATGACGGGCAGGGATCGCGAATGGTGGGTGCTCGCGTGAATCCTCGACCACAGACATAAATGCATATGTCTCCTCCAAAAGTGAAGAAGCACACGGCAAGTCTGATGCCAGAGCACTACACCCAAACATAGCGTCTGTCGTCGAAATCACCGCGCCAGCTGCGAAGACTACGGGGATGAGCTCCTTCCTGCCATCACCGGCAGACCACCCTGGCCTAATCCAGGCCTCCTCCGTCCAGTTATCCACCCCAAATCCAAGTGGATATAGCGCCTGCTGGCCCACCAAAATATCGTAGTTGGTGGCGCCAGTAACAGCGCACTGAAGGGAGACATGGGAGAACAACGGACCAGATCCTACGCCAAACATCAACTGCAACGGATGTCGGGTGTAGCCCATGGCCTTCTCCGTGCCCCCAACCGATGTAACAATCGTGAACGGACAAGGCTCGAGGTCCAAAGCACCTAGACCCAAATCCTGGGCTAGCTGCTTGCCAATCATCACTGGCTGAGCCCCGGAATCCAACATAACACGTAGGGAGGTAGCTCGAGTGGAGTTGCCATCCGTACGGCCTACCACCATGACTCCATTGTCATTCACCAAACGTTCCACCCCTGGACGCACACTACGTCGCTCCCGTGCCGACCGGGCTGCAACGTCAGACAAATAAGCGACTCCAAAGATCAAGGCCCGATCCCCGGACGACTGCTCCATAGGTGTGGAAGTGGCATTGGCCTCAAACACGGAAATAGCCTCCGCCGCCAACTTGGCCCGCATTGCCACCAAATCCTCCTCAATAGGTGGAGCAGTCACTGCCTGTGACACCTCCAACGACGGAATGGGCACCTTGCCTTCCAACATACTACCCGCCAAGTGGAATACACCGGATGGTTGAAAATCCGGTGTGAGAAAGTCCACACCAGCAAACACCGGTAATTGCAACACCTTATACGCCAAGGTGTGTGCAACATCTCCAGGACTGGAAGAAACCGGTGGGACCGGAATCGAAGTGGGAGCGGCAGTAGAAGTAGCCGCATCCGCGATGCTGAACGTAAGAGGTAGCCGGGACTGACCAATGTGGTCCGGCAAACCCGCATGGCGTGAACGGCCGCTACTACCCGGCACAGTGGAAGGGGGTGCCACCGCCTGTGTAATGGTCTGAGCACGAGTGGCAACCGCTGCCACCACCTCCCCCGAAGCGCCATACAAGTAGCGATCTAAGGCTGAAGATGAGCCCTGACCCGTCACCACAGGCCGTGTGTCTGCTACTTGCCCCAAAGAAGCCATCGCGCTCATCTGCTTCTTCAATTCGGATTGAAGTGACTTCACGGCATTCGATCCAACAGCCGAAGATCCTGGGCGCTTCTCTGGGTGAAGAAAAAAGCAGTTCTCATCACTGTGGCCAGGTTTGCCACAATGAGAGCATGTCACAGGCTTCTTCCCCTTGCTCCCAGTCTTCTCCGTAAACTTGGCCGCCTCGGTCTTGGGCTTGGCCTTCCTCGCCACTGCCTCCTTCTTCTTCGGACAATTGGGGTCCCCCTTGGTGTGACCAGCCTCTCCACAAGTCCAACAATGCACTACCTTTTCAGGTTGTGCTTCTGCCAAGCTACCAATTGCCGTAGCAAGCTTCTTGGGCTTCGGAGCATCCATGAGCGACGTGACCAAGTCTGTGGCCTCGCTCACACCCAACGCCCGGTCAAGCGCTTCCACCTCGGCGAACGCCTGAGCCAAGGTCGCATTGCCGTGGTACCGGAAGAGCAAATGCGGACTGATCAACTCTACCATCCGCTTATCGAGCTTGGAGATAAAAATCTTCACAAGTTGGCGCTCCGTGAAGACATCACCAGCCTCCGCCGCCAACCGCGCCAATCGTGTGTACATGGTGCGTGGCGTGTCTTCCTTCTCACGGCGGAAGTCCTGGATGCGGTGCATCTGATCGCGCCGAAACCCCCCATACTCCACCTCCAAATGTGCCATGAACTGCGCCAGAGGATCGAAGGCTGGCGGGTTGCCAACCGCCACCAATGCCGCACGTGTGGCTACGGCCAAACGAGACATGGCCCTCATGCCAGCTCGTTCGCCCACAATGGCAACACCTTTGCCCTTGGAGTCCTCACCGAGGAAACTCTCCTCCTCCATGGGCTCCTCGGTGGAAGTCGAGAGTTGGGCAACCGCACTCTCCTTGAGTGCAGTGACCAACTCCACACTGCTGGCGCCAATACTCCTCAACCGGGCGCAACTCTGCCTCGTGCTGCGTGGTCCACCTTCCATATGTCTGAAGTACCTCCAGCTCCAAATGCTGGGGCAAAAGCTCGAACGCGTACCAATCGTTGAACGACGGCGTCCGCTGGCGCTTCTCCTTCATCCAAGTTTGGAATCGGAGACGCCAATCGGGTAGGGAGATGCCCCCAGCCCGTCCCGAGAACCTGTCTCGCACGACATGACGGTGATCGTCCTCCATGTCGTCAAACGTGCCCACACTCCAGACCCGAAGCCTACGGTCGGTATCCAACGCCGAAACAGGCTGAAAAGCCTCGTCGGTATCCGACCCTGGCCCAAAGTCTGTGGTGGAAGCACTCTCCGAGTGGTTTGGTGAGGGAGAGCGGTAATACCGACTCCGGATACTCACCATAAACAAAAACCACCTCGGGATCTATCTACGGGTACTATCTAAAGGGTAAGGGTACGAACGGGCAACCTGCACCTGCAAAATCACCAAGCTGTGTCGATCACCGGTCATCACCTCCGGCTACCACAGGTCCAACCACATCCCCCCACATAGAAAAGTCTTGCCGGCCATAAATCCGACTTCACCCCTACAATACCCTATCACAAACTGGAACAACAAGAAATGGGGCCACCGGAAAACACCGGCAACAAGCCCGCAACACGGGGGAGGTACCGCACAAGAATCCAGAAATCAAAACCGGATCCTCTCCCCCAACAACATAAAAGCAGGAAAATGAAAGAGACAGCGCCACTGGCACACGCCTGCAGTGGATGCCTCAAAGTCGCAAAACCTGCAAATCAAAGAAAAACACTAAAAGTGTTTCCCCCTAACGTCTAAAACTAAGGGAGTAGCGGAGATTGACCGTGGTGTTTAAAAAACACTATCCATCCAATGAAATCACATACATTGGTGGATAATCATGACAAACGCCAAACTAACGCTAAAATTAGGTCAAATGGCGAAATCCTAACTGAAAGCATAAATGTCACTCACATTCGAGTAACAATGCCTTTGAAATCTACTCCCAAAGTTTAGCACTATTTTTTTTTTTTTTTAAAAAGATCACAAAACATGTGATTGTTTTCGTGACGTCCAAAAACTAGCCAAATACTTTTTTTTTTGTAAACTAGAAAATTTTCACATCACTAGTCTTACAATTTCTTCACGAATCCAAATCCGTTGTCGGAATCGCAAAATACTCAAAATTGCAAAATCTAAAATTCTAACATCCAACTCCAGGGACTTTCTGAAATTTGGTGCAAAAACTAGCACAATTGGGATCCACGGCACGGTTTCAAGGTACCTGTGGATTTGGAGCCCGTGTTGCAAATGTGCCCCTCCCCCTTTGCCCGCGCTAGTCCTTTGCCCGTGATCTCCGATGAGATTCGCTGACCCATCCACGGTGGGCCCTGCTGCCGCATTACTCGTGGGAGCCTTTTACCGGCTCATGAGTCCGATGGGCTGTCACTCCTGGCGCAGGGTCTTCGATCCTCGAATCTCGGCCTTCTAAAGTCAAGCTACGAGCTCCTCGTCCAATGGGATGCTCCCACCAGCCCCGTGAGCTGGCGCTCGTTAGGAAATCAACCCCGCACCCGACTCTGTTTGATAATCTCTTCACGCGGTTCTTGTTCCCGATCCACTACGTTCTCGCGCTCGCTTCGGCGTTCCCAGCTCTCAAACGTGTTCCCAAGCTCCTCGTGCTTAAGCTCACAGGCTGTCCACGACCTTGCTCCAGGCCTCTGACGAACTCCAGCAGCTTCAAACGTGAGCTCCAACAACTTCTACGGCAAGCTTCAAATATAGCTAAACTAATAGCAAACAACTTCTAAGTTTTGCAACCCACACTTTCTCTCATTTTCACATTTTCTACAACTTTTCAAACGCAAAATGGTGGAAACATAAGAGCACTATGGGTGGGTCTTTGTCAAGTGAATCACATGTGTTTTCCACAAGAAGTCAAGCGACACGCACTCCACAAGGGGAGAATCAACGAGTGCAACTAAAGTAGAGAATGCGGAGCTTTCACTAATGATAAACCATCACTTACAAGCAAAGAACTCACTAATCACTCTCTAATCTTACTCACAAAGCTTGACTTGACAAAGACGTCAAGTCAAGGACGTCTACGGCGCTATACGCACACGCATACAACCCTAAGTGGATGAAAATCATCCACGGATGAAAACGGTGCGCCGCTGTTCGTCCCTAAACACACGTAGATTAGTAACAAACTAATCTACGCTAAAATCTACGATACGGAGAGACCCTCGACGCCACGTCCCGTGACAACTATGTGAATGTGTAGTTTTTTCCATAGTGATGGTGACCATTGTTTTTGATATTGCAAATTGGTTTTTGCTAAATATGATGTCTTTGAGGTTTCTTTGGTTTTCATGAGGTTGATTTTAATTGGAAGTAGTAGTTTTATGTTAGTAGAATAAGTTTTTTGTACATGACCTCTAAAAGATGATAAAACATTTATAACGAGATTTTAACTAATAAAGGACGAAAGATTTTAACTAGAAAGTAAATTAGGTCTGTCAACAAAGTGCCAAATCAGTTATTTGGTGGTTCATAAAACATAGGTTGTTTTAATACCTCAAATACTTTATAATAATAGTTCATCAAATCTTACCAACAACTTCCATTTGAATTTAATTGGTAATTATAGTAAGGCTTTCATCCCCATTGCATTAATTTAAGTGTAAATAATAAACAATATCATAATTTTACAATGCACTACCAAACCAATTGTTTGGTAGTTATCATAAAATTGTAAAATATATTTATCCAATATGGAGTATAATTATGAGGTTGCTATAAAAATAATGAGAGTCATATAATCAAAATAAATGTATTTTTTATATATCTTTTACATTCCATGTATTCTATTAGAAAGCCACTATGATTTGTATACTTTATAGCCGTTTTTTTTGGTTGTCCATCCTCATGGCAACTTGACAATTTTCATCTACCTAGTCTTAGTTTCTTATCTAATTGTTACTTATTCCTACTTATATGAGATCTACTTCTAGACTTATATGAGATAATGTAGTAGCGCTTTTGTTAGTTTGGATGGTATGGATTGAAACATAATTGCAGTTAAGGTGAAAAATTGTGTGCCTTGTAGGTACACTTGGTCCTGTACACATGACTATAATTGTTGAAGTATCTTGGAATCTTTATAAGAATGTTGAAAATAAGAAAATCTATATCTACTCAACCCCTAAATGACAGAAGTCCCAAAGTGGCCTTATGCAAATGTCCGACGTGTTCACATGGTTGCAATTCTTGTGTTGTACAAAGATGCAAGATGACAAGATGTACACGGAAGTTTTTTTTTTAATCTCATTGGACATTTGGAAAAAAAGTGATGCCATCTTATAGAAGAGCTTCTTGAAAGCATGCATGTCAGGCAACTTCAAAATCTTCTCCTAGAACAGTCTCTTAAATGTCAAATTTTCAATACTTGCAAGTAATACTATTTCCGTTCATATCGTCCAAAAATATTTTCACACATTGTCACATATTTTAGGCAAGGTACCAAAACACTTCTTTTCCACATAAAACTTAGAGGTCTTCATGCTCAACATGATGGTAATGAATTGAGACCTTGAGTAGTGCAAACACTTGACTCCAAGTGAAGTCAAAGTTTGTTGTTCCGCTCAACACAAGGAAGAAAGTGAACCATGTTCTCTACGTCAAACAATATAAATACGCAATTAAGCAATCATGCACTTGGCCATTTAAAAGTGCACTTGGGTACAACGGCGGCCATTGCGAATAAAAGTGGCAAAATTGAAAAAAAAAAAAAAAAATCAAAGAAAAAAAATGTTTTCCAAAAAAAAAGAAATTGATCTTCTGCAACAATATTACGTACAATCATGGTTGTCCATATTGGAAGCGATTTTTTGGCATTTCCAACTAATTTGTGGTGGCCCCTCGTTAATACTAGATAAATGTGTATTTAATATAGTTTCACAATATTTCAAAGACAAATTTGAAAGATTGTAGTATATAAACAGGCGTAATTATAAGAAAACATACTTTATGCAAGGGTTGGCAGTTGATTAGAAGATATTCTACGTAGTACATAATGCATACAATGGTGAAAACTAAAAATAGATGCTTCAACAATTGGACTTAGCACCAATAGTAAACACAGCTTTACTCTAAAGGATTAATGACATAACGTCTAACATCACCCTTAGAATATACTACTCTTACACATACACTATATATCAATTACCATACACAACTAATATACTATCAAAAACGCACACTATCTACTCCATAGAATTTAAGGCTGCTTGCAAACGGTCGTCATCGATAGCTTCGGTTTGCATTGCAATATATTGTAGGATGTGAGCCTTTGCCGATTGAAGAATGCGAATCCTGCTTTCAACCTGCACTCCAAATACATTGCGCTTTCTCCACCCGCTGGCCCCGAACATGGTTCTTTCCATTGTGTAGCCCAGAAAAAATGCATGCATCTTTCTCTACCCAACTATGGCTCTCCCTAGATGGCTTCCAGAATGAATCCATGCAATTTGCATACCGTTGTGCAGAAGACCCATGTCCATCAACAACCCCCCTTTGGATGATGGGCCAATACCAACAAATCTTAATCTTAAGTCTCCATTAGTTTTTTCCTTCCTCAATCACTTTCCCCACATAGAATGGTACACCGCCTTCTATCTCTGCTCGATCAACACTCAAAGCTACAAATTGTCCACAACGGATATCAGATTGTGGATTAAATGGTGGAAATGGGTCGTGATTACCTTCATACATTGCTCCTTCTTCGGCGCGTTCCTCAACATAGTTGCGCTCTGTTTGTTGTGCCCTACGCACTGCTTGATTAGAGGGTCTTCCTCTACGAGGACCAAAGTATCCTCGAGCCTCGGCATTTGGAAGCATGGCCACTACCTGCTTTACGACATTTACCTCGCGATTTTCTTCACTTGCACCATCCATTACATCCAAAGATGCGCTCCCTGTAGGTCCGGTGTTGGAGAACTCTGAAGGCCAAAACGGTGAGGTACGATGTTCATTGCTACGATCTTTGTGTGGAAATTGAGCTAAATAGAGTTTCAATCTTTCAGCCTCTACTTTTGCCTCACAATTCTTGTCCTCATGCTGCAACCTTTGAATGCACCTTTGTTTATATGCAACGAAGTCATCCAACGCCTTCAACTCCCGTTCGTCCGCTCTAAATACTTCCGCAAACGGTGGTCGTTCATCCCTATTTGGCAACAACCTCAAAGTTTTCGCCCCTTCCTCCGGTCCCTATGGATACTTGCAATAATACTTGTGTTGTACTCGAACCTCACGAGTCCCTTCTCGATTGTCCATATAGAATTGCATGTGGTGCGGAAATGTTATGCCCACCAATGAATTTCCAATATTGTTATGCCCACCAATGAATCCCGTCAATGCGGAAATGTTATGCCCACCAATCAATGCCCACCAAAGATAGTTCCACCTCCTGAAAAAACCCCAATCCCACCAATGTAGCACATAGAGCAAACATATAAATGTTTTTGTTCTCACGCGTGCAGTTGTCGGCCTGAATTCGCGGTGTTGGTGGCAAAAAGCCCCTCCTCCGCAGCACATCTCCAATCACGTACAACAATGTACTCACGACTTGATTGCTATCGTGTTTGTGGTGAGCCCCAAACCACACGTCGCAATATAAACCAATCCCATGTACAAGAGCACCACACATATGGGTCTTCACAAACCGGTGCTCAATGTTCTTCACAATCTGATGCATCCTCGGTACCATGGTCGTGTTTTGGTCCATGCCATCCACTATGATGCACATGTACAACTCAGGGCTAATATAACACGACCTCTTGAATATCCAATAATGCCTATGTTCTTCCATCTGGTTGCGCAGATGCAACATAAACAACTCCATTATCTTTATCCTTGCATCCACATTGGTGGTTCCCTCCATGGCACATTTATACTCCCAACAATGATAACACTTTGAGAATCTCGAGAATGGAGGTACCTGAACGTGGGGATATTTGATGCCCCACATCCTCCGGAACGAACTCATAGAAATGAATTCTCCATTACAAATTCTTTTGACCTCTTCGTTCACGTAATTGAATACATCAAATTTAATTGTATTCATAGGAAGGAGAATGAGAGGGGTCACTTCGTTTCACTCTTACGGCGAATACAACAATGAGGTTGAGGACAACCAGCTTCATCGACAAACGATTTAAAGCAAGCCTCTGCTACAGACATTCTAGTACTCTCTCTTATCGGATCTGAAAGGGTATTGCCGTGAATCGATGTCACTCTTCCAAATATTAGATAGTCCTTCTTCAATTGCTTAAAGTGCCTCTGCAAATATCCAACCCCAAGAGCGTAGCAAACATTGCAAACTTCTTTCCCATCTAACTTTGTTGCAAACTTGTCTCGACGAGTTCCTTCCGTTCTTGTGTAAAAAAAAATCAGCATTTGTCTCATCCACGTACTTCGAACTAAGAACTCATTACCCCATGCATTATATCGCATGTTCAATAGATACCGTGCTGAAACGTCCCTCAAACAATTGCGTTTGCATCCTCCTTGTGCCATTGCAATTTGCACGCTTCTAAGGGATACCTTAGATGGTGTAGCTTCTGTCAATGATGGCTCTCTTGAATCTCTTCTTCTCCTATTTTGCATAGAATATGGAGGACGTGGTGGTCTAACATAAGCAAATCTATCTACATGGGGCAAATCTTCGATGTTTGAAAGAGTAGGCTGGGAAAACGACAAATTTTCATCTATGGCGTTTGAAGCATGACTACTGTGTCGAGACCTCTCGGTAGATCCTGGTGTGTTGATGAACTCAAGAAAATCAAATTCTAGGGCCATAACCTGTGTAGGCGCTATCTGTGATCCAATGTCACCATGGACACTTGTAATATCAGGTTCTACAGCCACTACATGTAGCAAAGACCGATGCCAACGAATGATCAAGCCCACACACATGCCAAGGCGTTCTCCTACAATCTCTCTGGTCCTATGCAATGCCCTATCTACTCTAGTGATACGCACTGCCACCTCGAATGGGAACAACTTCCATCCATTCAATTCCATGCCACTTTTGAATGCATGCTCCCTGGTTGCTAAGCCCACCACATCTCCTTTTTCAGAAAGCAATTCTACTGCCCTTTCCAATTCAGATGTCCTGATCCCATCAGATCTCTGTTGAATTTGCCTTGCTTGTGTTGCTCGTACTAATCGAGCCCCCACAGAGCTATTGGAATGCATATTATCCATTGGGATGTGCGGCTGTATCGAAGGAGTCTGAATTGTGTGGCTCTCGATTATCACTATTGAAAAAATAGGAACATTATGGCTGCACATTAGTCAAAATACATGTACTAATTTTTAACCTTCAAAACACCATTCATCTGATAAAAGATATGTTTCTAAACACATGTTTATTGTTCAAAATTTCATGATAACATTGGACCTTTCGATAAAACAACTTTGAAATGAAAGAAATAGGAATTAGTAGAGCATGAACTCCTTGCACGGAGTCTTTAACCCTAAAGGTACAATGACAGTCTTACACCAAAAACACTTCAAAATTGTTGGATTCTAGTGCGATGAACAATGAACGAAACGAACAAGGATAATTTCTAGTTTTGACCGTAAGATCTCAATTAAGACTTGTTAAATAATGTATTAACAAAATTTCCTAAACTTTGACTGCACGGATTGAAAGATTATAGTGTTTGAAGTCAAGCATATGGTCATTTTCTTCCCTCGTGCAGTAGATCAGCAGAGTTTGACTTCACTGGGTGTCAAATTTTTGCACTACATAAGGTCTAAATCCATTACCATCTTGTTAAGCATGATATTAGTTCCTTGTACACCAATTTTAAGAGGTACTAGACGGGTGTAGCATATTCAAAACAATTGTGCAACGAGTGGAGGTTCGAATTTTGTTAATTCACACTTTAATTTTTTGTGAACTTAATATGTTTTAGATTGATAAATTAAATGGCCAATAAGAAGGTTTTCACAACATATTGTTGTGGAAAAAATAAAAAGTGATAAATTAAAAATATCTAAGTTTTATGTGGAAAAGAAGAAGTTTTTTTTTACCTTGCCCAACATTTAGTGACAATGTGTGAAAATGTTTGACTTGGGTTGGTATGCTATTTTTCACTAAATAGAAGAACTTATTTTGACAATATGAAGGAAAATAATATTACTTGCGAGTGCTGAAAATTTATTTTATTTTTTGGATTTGTGGTTTGAACCTCCACTCCTTGCATACTTGTTTTGAATATGCTACACCCCTTTTTACCCCTAAAAATTGGTGTTTCGGGAAATAACATCCTGCTTAAGACAATGGTGAAAGTTTTAGACCTTGTACAGTAGGGTGACATTCAAATTGGCGTTTGGGCAGTTCCAGGGATGGTGTCCCACACTGCTGCCAACTTTGACGCCCTCCACAGGGCTGAAAAATTGTTCTTTTACCCTGAAATTTTGGGAACAACATCACCTCTATGTTAAAAACATGCATACCAAATTTCAAGTCCAGAGGACTTATAAAACAAAAGATATTAAAAATTAACCACCACGGGGTAGCTGTGAGAAAAGTTTCTCAATCGCCAACTTTGACACCATCCCAAGGATTGAGGAAATTTTTTTTGCCCATGGAGTTTTTGGAGTGAGAACACCTTTATGTTGATTACATGTGTGGAAATTTTCAAGTCCAAAAAATGCACAAAAAAAATCACATCCCAAATCTACCAACATGTGTAATTGTGAGAAAAAAAGGGAAAAACCATTTTACTACTTCCAACTTTGACACCCTCCCTAGGATTGAGGGTTTGTTATTTCAACATGAAATTTTTGACACATGGTAACCTTTATGTTGATAACATGTGGAAAAATTTTCAAGGCCAAAAAATGTATTCAAAAGAAGATATTCAAAATCTACTAACATGGGGGTTAGTTGTGAGAAAAGTTTCACAACTGCCCACTTTGACACCCTCCCAAGAATTCAAAAAAGTTTATTTGTCCATGAAATTTTGGGTATGAAGTCACCTTCATGTCAAATACAAGTGTGGAAAATTTCAAAATCCAAAAGATTTACACAAAAAACATATACCAAGTCTACCAACATGTATTGTTGTGACAAACAAAGGGGAAAGTTTACCACTACTTCCAACTTCAACACCCTTCCTAGGATTGAGTTTTTGTTGATACATAATGAAATTTTGGCCACAAGATCACCTCTATATTGGTAACATATGAGATAGATTTCAAAGCCAAAAGATGTATATACAAAAAAATTATTCCATATCTACCAATGTTTGTAACAATGAGAAACTATATTGAAGGGGCATATTGAGAATGTCAAATTATCTTTGACACCTCGTACTCTTCATTGATTTTATTCATGTGACTAAGCTACCAAACATAAATGCATCTTGAAAAGATCAATGAAATCTACATGTAGAATTGCAGAGTTGTTTTGTGTAGAAGAATCCACTTGTCATAAGGTTTGGTGTGCATTATGCACGTATGACGAGTTTTCTCCTCCAAATATCTGTTGAGCACTATGTAAAGGTAATGTTGTGTGTATTTTGTCATGTGATTTGTAATAGAGTGAATGTTGAGATGGTATTGAGAGTGAATGTTGAGATGGTATTGAGTGGACATATTAGATATGGGCTGAGTGTTGTTGACTGATTGAGTAGACAAATCACATATGGGCTGATCCATTGAGTGGGCATATCACATATGGGCTGATTTATTGAGTGGATATATATATTTTTTTTGTTGAGTGTTGTTGACTAGTTTACTGAGTGTTGACGAATCACATGTGGCATGAGTATGTCCAAGAGTATTTTTTGGTTCACTAAATTGATGCACATGCCATGGTTATCATCTAATGCACATGCCATGGTTATCACCTAATGCACATGCCAATGTGAGTGTTATGTTGTTGATTGATTTATTTAGTGCACATGCCATAAGGTAGGTCCTTTGTGTTTATTGAATTATATAATCCAATTGCCATAGGTTGAGTGTTATATTGATTACTTATTGAAGAGCATTTAGTATTGTATCATCATAAAAAATAGTCTATAATGGCAATTTCAGATGAAATCCGTGCTCGCATTATAGGTTTGAGTGAGGGAGGAAATACAAGAGTTCAAGTTGCAGCCATTACTGGAGTTTCTGTTAGAACAGTTCAGAGGTTAGTAAAAACGTTTAAAGAAGATGGAACTTATAAGCGCAAACCTTGCGGTGGAAGTCACGCTAAAAAACTTAGTGAGAGAGATGTGAATAATATTGTGCGTTATGCAAAAACTCATCGTCGTTCCTCGGTCTCAGAGATTATTAATATATGCCGTACTCAAGTGTGTAGACGTACAATTCAAAGGGTATTACATAAAAGTGGTATTTTTAGTTGAATTGCAGTTAAAAAACCTTTCTTGACATCCCATCACATGTGTCAACGGTTAGCTTTTGCTCAGAAGTACCGTGGATGGAGTCCAAAAGAGTAGGAGCGTATCGTTTGGACAGATGAATCTACTTTTGAGATTGGAAAAAGTTCTCGGCAAATTCATGTTTGGAGAAGTGCATATGAGCGTTATTCATCAATTTGTATAGTTCCTACTTTTAAAAGTGGACGGACATCTTTGATGATTTGGGGTGCATTTGCTGGAGGACAAAAGTCACAACTTGTCTTTATGCCAAAAACTCAACGTTCTGCTAAAGATTTTGTTGAAGTGGTCTACGATGGCGAATTGATTCATTTCTTGAGTAGACTTCCAGAAGGAGTGCTAATGGAAGATGGTGCACCTGTTCATCGTAGCAAAACATGTGAAGAATGGAGACAAACCCACCAACTCGAAAAGCTCAATTGGCCTACAAACTCTCCCGATCTCAATCCAATCGAGAATGTCTGGAGGATGCTAAAAGATGTTGTGCAACATGGCAAGGAATGCCCTAGAAACTTAGAAGTGATGAAGGTAGTTCTTGAAAAAGAGAGGAATTTGGTTAGTGGTACAAAGCTCCTTCAACTATGTCATTCTATGCCCTCAAGGTTACAAGCGGTGATTGATGCTAATGGAGGACATACAAGTTGGTAGATATGGAATAATTTTTTTTTGTATATACATCTTTTGGCTTTGAAATCTATCTCATATGTTACCAATATAGAGGTGATCTTGTGGCCAAAATTTCATTATGTATCAACAAAAACTCAATCCTAGGAAGGGTGTTGAAGTTGGAAGTAGTGGTAAACTTTCCCCTTTGTTTGTCACAACAATACATGTTGGTAGACTTGGTATATGTTTTTTGTGTAAATCTTTTGGATTTTGAAATTTTCCACACTTGTATTTGACATGAAGGTGACTTCATACCAAAATTTCATGGACAAATAAACTTTTTTGAATTCTTGGGAGGGTGTCAAAGTGGGCAGGTTGTGAAACTTTTCTCACAACTAACCCCCATGTTAGTAGATTTTGAATATCTTCTTTTGAATACATTTTTTGGCCTTGAAAATTTTTCCACATGTTATCAACATAAAGGTTACCATGTGTCAAAAATTTCATGTTGAAATAACAAACCCTCAATCCTAGGGAGGGTGTCAAAGTTGGAAGTAGTAAAATGGTTTTTCCCTTTTTTTCTCACAATTACACATGTTGGTAGATTTGGGATGTGATTTTTTTTGTGCATTTTTTGGACTTGAAAATTTCCACACATGTAATCAACATAAAGGTGTTCTCACTCCAAAAACTCCATGGGCAAAAAAAATTTCCTCAATCCTTGGGATGGTATCAAAGTTGGCGGTTGAGAAACTTTCTCACTGCTACCCGTGGTGGTTAATTTTTAATATCTTTTGTTTTATAAGTCCTCTGGACTTGAAATTTGGTATGCATGTTTTTAACATAGAGGTGATGTTGTTCCCAAAATTTCAGGATAAAAGAACAATTTTTCAGCCCTGTGGAGGGCGTCAAAGTTGGCAGCAGTGTGGGACACCATCCCTGGAACTGCCCAAACGCCAATTTGAATGTCACCTTACTGTACAATGCAAAAATTGATACAAAGTGAAGTCAAAGTCTGCTGATCTACTCAACGTAGGGAAGATAATGAACCATTGTTTTGACTTTAGAAACTAAAATATATCAATCCGTGCGGTGGATTGCAACCATTCTTTAGTGGCATGTTTATAAGAAGTTTATTTAAAGATCTTACGGTTGAAAATCCAAAATTCACTTTAGAATGTGATTTTCATGTCTCTTTTTGGCAGTGGCATTTTTAGAACGAAAGAGGTCGTGGTGCTTTAGGGGTTAAATATGGTACACCTCTTCTACATCCCTAAACATTGGTGTACAATGGAACTAATATCATTCTTGACATGATGATAATGAATCTAGATCATATGTGATGCAATTTTTTGAAACCATGTGAATCGAAACGAAGGGAAACTAGTCAACCTAAGGAAAAAAATGAATGATGTTGTCTACAGGCTATTACTGATACCATTGGAACTTGTTACAATCGCTAATAAAAGAAAGGGTTTGTACATCCACTTAAAGGTTATTCTATAAACAACATAGTACAAAAGATCAATCAAGATTCAATCCTAAACTTGTATAAAAATAATTGTTTACATCAAGATACGTTGCAGGTGTTAGCAGTACACGCAACAATGTTTCATGGCGTTCAACATTAAAGCACCATTTTGTCGCTGTTGTTGAACTTGTTTTTCAAGTCTTAGAAGAAATCTGCAAACCATGCATAAAATTTATATGGTCATTTGTTAAAATTATATGATAAAAAATCCCAAGTATCTTCATATTACATATAGCCCAAAAATTTAATATAAAATATAAAAAGTTAAACATAAGAAGAAATAAAGCAAAAGGTCCAAAGTTTTAAATTTAAATTTGGACTCATAAACTTGAGGCACAAGTCTCCAACATGTATAAAGGGTTTCAATACAAACCCTATAGGTCACTTCTCTTCCCAATTTCTTAGGTGAGCTCTCTTGCAATCACAACCTCAAGCTATGTGCATTTATTATTTCAGTAACTAATATCTATTAGGTATGTGGTGTGCAGATTCGAGGAGGAAATCTGCGCTTCCAAGGAATTTTGTGAATTTCTAAACTTGGTAAGCTTCTCAGCCCTGATTCAAGTTGGATAAGAGGGAACTAAAGGTTTAGTTTGCTAAAGGTCGTCAAAAGATAGTCCATACTATAGGTTTAGCCAGTACCAATCTTTGCACACAAATGAAAACACCACTTCAGTAAGTTCGAAACTGCAAATTCAATAGAAGTTGAAGTTTATACAAGATGAGAGTCAACACTAGAAAGTGTAAACTGCGACTACTGATACACTGCCATTGAGAATTGAAGTCGTGAGTCAAGCTAGTGTTGTGGCATTGAATCCCTAAGTGCAACTATACCATCAGCCATAAACTAAAATCCTATCCGCCGCAACAACCCAAACCCTAGCGCCGCATCCAGGAACCCTAAACCCTAGCCGCCGCAACCAACAACCCAAACTCTAAAAGCCAAACCCTAGCACCGCGTTCACATGACGTTCGCGTGACGCCTCCCGGAGTAACTGTAGACTAGAGGTGTGCGCGCGCACACCCCCAACTGCTGCTGCTCCTCCATCCATTCCAAATGTCCTGGCCAAAAATCCAAGGAAGGAGCTCGCGAACTGCAGCATGCCAACTCTTGACGACGGAGAGAAAACATAAATTGGAGCAGCCTAGCGTGGGAGCCTGGCGCTGCAGCTGCGGCCTGGTGCGCAGGATCGTCGTTGATGTCTTCTACCACTTGCACCTGGCGGCCTCGCACCTGCAGCTGCGGCCAGGCGCTGAGGCGTAAGGCGGCGGCCTTGCGCTGCGGCCCGGCAATCAGGCGAGCTGCCTGCAGAGGAGCTTTTCCAGGCTTACCAATATTTTTCCCTCTCCCTCTCCCTCACTCTCCCTCACATCTCTCCTCTCTCACCCGCGCCCACTTCTCATTCTCTCTTCCAAACCCTAGCTGCCCACCACTTCTTTTTCTCACACCTTCCAAAACTTTCCTCCCCTCTCTCACACCTCCCCTCCATACCTCTCCCTCACAACTCTTCTCTCCCCACCCTCCGCCATCACAAGCCCCTCTTACAAACCCTCATGCCTTGCACAAGCCTCTCCCTCCTCCAAACCCTCTCCCTCACACTTACAGCCTCCCAACAACTACTCCCAGGGGTGTGCGCGCGCACACCCCTCGTAGGACTACCCAAAGTTGCAAGGATTGATATCCTTCAGTGATACCCTCATTTTCAAAATCCTAATACCAAACCCTAATTGATACCCTAAGTTGATACCTCGGTTGTAAGCCGGGTATTGGTACCTACGAACTTATACCCTGGTGGTGATACCCTCACTATTGATACCCAAAGTACCTTGGTGCATAAATGATGTTGAAAATATCTCAACCAAAAATCGTTAAAAATGCTTGGTTTAGTGCATTTAAAAAGGAAGACAGAATATGCTTTTTTTTGTAGTTTTAACCGTAGGATCTCAATCCTTACTCATTAGATAATAAACTCACAAAATTTCGTAAAGTATTACCGCACGGATTGAAAGATTATAATGTTTGAAGTAGAGAAAAGGCTCATTTTCTTCCCTGCGTTTACTAGATCAGCAGACTTTGACTTCAAGTAGTGTCCAATTTTTGCACTATAAAGGGTCTCAATTAATTACCATAATTAAGCATGATGTTAGTTTGCTGTACACCAATTTTGAGAGGTAGACAAGGAGTGTAGCATATTCAAAAAAATTGTGCAATGAGTGGAGGTTCAAAAATTCACAATTCACGTTATATTTTTTTGTGAATTTGATATTGTTTGAAATGAGAATCCAAATGGTCAATAAGAAGGTTTACATCACATAATGCCGTAGGAAAAATCAAAAGTGAATTATTCAAAGATCCCAAAGTTTTATGTGGAAAGGTAGAAGATTTTTTGGTACCTTGGCCGAAAATGTGTGACAATGTGTGAAAATAATTGACTTGGATTGATATGCTATTTCACCATAGAACTAACACCATGCTTATCACAATGGTATTGGATTTAGATCTTGTAAGGTGCAAAAGTTTTTAGAGGTCAACAAAGAGTGTAGCATATTCAAAAAAATTGTGCAATGAGTGAAGGTTTAAAAATTCTCAAATCACGTTATATTTTTTTGTGAACTTGATATTGTTGTAAATGGGTATTTAAATGGTCAATAAGAAGGTTTACATCACATAATGCCGTAGGAAAAATCAAAAGTGAATCATACAAAGATCTCAAAGTTTTATGTGGAAACGTAGAAATTTTTTTGGTACCTTGGCCAAAAATGTGTGACAATGTGTGAAAATAATTGACTTGGATTGATATGCTATTTAACCAAAGAACTAACAACATGCTTAACACGATGGTATTGGATTTAGATCTTGTATAAGGCAAAAGTCTTAGAGGTAGACAAGGAGTGTAGCATATTTCAAAAAATTGTGCAATGAGTGGAGGTTCAAAAATTCTTAGTCCATACTAATAGTGACTATTGTTTTGTAATGATATACAGGTTTTCTGAGTGTTGCGTTATGGCACCACCAAATATTGACAGAATTTGGGAGAGCCACGGTTGGTGGATCGCGGAAGTGGATGAGTCGAGCGCCTTCTTATGGATGACGGATTATCTCTTTGAGCTTGGGAAGCGTACATCGGCGTAGGGGAAGAGTTTTGGCAAAATCCACGCAATCACTCTTCCACGTGATGATATGGTATACGTTACTTGCACAGTGGGTCCAGGTCAATCGGAGGTGAAGACTTCTCTTTCGAAGAAGTTGCTTCTGGCACCTGTCCCTCTAAATCTTCTTCAAAATCCACGTCAGGTGAAATTCCTCAAATCATTGCAGACGTTTTGGTTAAACATCTCTCTTGCGATACGTACTGCTAGATACAACAACGTCTTAGCCTGTTTAGCGTTATCACTGGAGATGGTGCTGAAGGCTAAGAAGATTATGGAGGAATATATTAGATATGAGGCATTTTGGGAGAGGGACCCATCACGTGCGACAACTCAAGCCCCACCAGCGGAACCAGAAGATATAGAAGTTTATCAAATTCTTGCTGAGCCGTTGCAACTAGATTGGCGACCACTGGAGGGGGGGAGGGGAAATGGAGGCCAACATCCCACCACAACTTCTGAGATACAGACATTACCGAATCCTCCATTAACAAGTAGACGTCATACGAAGAGGCCACGACGTGTTGATAGTGATGTAGCTTCTGGTTCAAGAGAAGGCCCATCAAGTTTGGATCCTAGCGGGAGGAGGTTGATTGGGAGAAGTGCAAGATCGGGTGGCAGGATTCCTAGGTCGGGGCTTAGGACGTCTGATGGTCATCGTAGGGCCCCTACATCTACACCGGGAGATTTAGCTGATTTGTCAGCCATGGCGCTGGAGGAGGAAGATATTTATAACCTTCCAGACAGTATACCAGAGGATTTTGAAGACAATATGGAGATACCACAAGACGTTCATACTTCAATGTTTTTAAAAGCACCAGTGCCTATAACGGAGGAGATTGCAAAAGGATCAGTGTGGGGGAATTTAGTGTTTAAGGCACACATAGACCGCATTGTCTGTGTGAAAGATCCGGAAACGAACCACCGGGTTTTATCAGAGAAGAGGGTCATAGAAGTATTCAACCACTTACGAGACTCAGAATCCGCGACTCGGGTGAGTAGATTGGTACTTCGACCGATCAGATACATCGTGCATATTACCACCGATGATGGTGTCGTTGAGAAGGAGGAAGTGCCATTTCCATTGGTAGGAACTGCACGAGAGTTTGAGGGCATGTTTATTGCACACGGGAGTGCTTCTACACAGGGTGCCATGGGATCCCAGCATTCTTGGCTTCAAGATCGTATCATTTGGGAATCAGTGGATGGGCAACACATAGTAGCAGCTTGTAAGTTTGCACAGCAGCAGTGGAGAGTTGGTACTATGCCTTTAAATGAGTACCTGGACACGTTCGAGCGGCGGGAGGCCTCTTTTGTGGCATATGATGATCGCCGGTTCTACATTGAGAAGTCTACGCGGATCAACGTGGCGGAGTTCTAGAGACAGTCATATTCTACCATGGAGGAGGATTTGAGGAAGCTCCGTCAGATTTAAGATCTATACGGGAGGCCTAACAGCACACTACGTGCGAACGATGCACGCAGGGCTGTTGCTTTGGTGAGTGCGGCAAGTGTAGTGCATAAATAGCCGAAGGGAGATGGAATTGTCACGGTGAAGATGTTGGCCAAAAATATGGAGGATCTGATCAATCATGCATGGAATCCAAGCAATGACTGCTTTGAAGCTATCATTTAAGTATGCAAAGACTATGAAGATGGCATTCTCTTTTACAGCAAGGAGGATGAGGACAAGTGGAAGGCCATGGCGAGGAAGAAAGAGTTGGATCCAAATGTGGACGTACAACCAACAAGAAAGGAGATGACCTTGAATTGGTTGAGGCCATTAGGTAGGGTTTCGAATCCATATTATCTTCGGTTGGCAAAGTCTGCTGCAGCGAAGCCGGTGAGGGAGGATGGAGTAAGACCTCGTCAAGCATATTACTTCGACGGTGTAAAAGACAAGAATCCACATCCTCGTACGATTGCCGGTATGGTTGACCGATATCAGAGACGAGAAGATATCAAAAGCTTTCCAAAGGTATCAAAGGTATCAAGTTGTGTAGGGAAGTATTTTCTGAGGAATAATGCACAACTTGATACCTTTGGAAAGCTTTTGAATGCTACCACGAAAAAAGCTTAGACTACTCCTGTGTGGAGGAAGGTGTCTAAACTGGAAGACATAGGCTACCTCATCCCTCCTTCCATCAGGTTTCATTACGGTGATATTGCAGCAGGGGGGCATGGATACATTAGACTGTCCGTGGATGTGGGAGGATTGGCTACTACTAATTGGGAATGGCAGATGGAAGTCAAGAGGCTAGGCCAGAGCGATACACAGAATCTTCTTCCGATTCGGTGTAGAAGAGGGTTATTCCGCATCGACTACATAGAGCTAGGGAAATCATATTTGTGGGTGATTGATTGTCGACGTGGCGGTGGGAGGCATGGAGATGGTCATTGGGGAGACGCCCAGTTATCCGCAGTTTTTGCACAGCTGACATTATGGATGGCAAATATTGAACGATGGAACGTCATCTTCTTGTTACCAGCGACCGTGTATGCCAACGAAGAATTTTTCACGAAGGTGAAGCTTTCAGAGGGATGTACTATGCGACGTGGATGTTGGGCATTTGATCCGAACTCGGTTAATCCTTATGCTCTCGATTTTACAGAGAATGGGCCTCTAAAGCAAGTAGTACAATCGATTGGCAATGTTGTGATTTGTATGCAGCACCCTATGGGTACATCTCCTGGCCCGAACTATGTTTCTAGAGACGTTCCACTTCCACTTATTTTCTTGGATCACTGGAGTGAGGCACGTCAACCCTCTGAAGTTGATTCATTTGAGAGATCTCCATCAGAGCTCGAAAGACTAGTGGGCTCATACTTGCCCCGTGGTTGGGGTTTAGTGGCATGTAACATATCTACGGCCATTCCCACGATCCTTGAAGGAGATTTCCAGGAATCTGAGGTTTTCATCATTGACGATTGTACAGGCTGAGTTTCATTCCTGTACAATCAGTTGTCCGACAATTTCCGAGGACAACTGTTGGTCAGCACTGGTGGAACAAGTACTGGTTGCAAGATTGTACCTGAGACCGAAGAGGCGGTTGGTGGAGTGAGAAATGAAGACGACAATGACGTTGGAGGTGGTTTACATGAGAGATTGCCACATTCAGGTACCACTGAAGATTTCTCATCTCGCAGTGGTTCAGACGCCGATGAAGATGGAGTGAACGAGTCTCCTCCAAGAGAGAGGATTCCATCATCGTAGCGGGCGCTGGGAGATACTTCAGGGTAGACGTCTGCAACACCTACAAAGAGGATGTAAGATACCGGTGTAGTAGATGTTAATTTGGCGGCAGGGGTAGGAGGGGGGCGTACATTTGATGGTCCTAGGCTGGACATGGAGGAAGAAGAATTGAATTCATGTGAATTTTTTTCGGTGTAGAGGAGGATTCAACAGCCTTTGATGCCTTCTCAATCAGAGCCTGTATCGGAGACACAAGAGACGTTCGGAGGTACTTAGAGTGATACCGGACCAGGTTTGCCTTCCGTTCCAAGATCTAGCGTATTCGAGGACATCATTGCATTTCAGGGGGCCTTCTCATCAGAGCGAGAGTTGTCCTTCAATACAAAGGATGGCTTTTTCTACAATGAAGATAGCGTAAGGCATACACGGGAGGGTGTTCCTAGCAATTACCGATATGTTGAGTGTGCGTCCATTGGCATCGAAGATGTGGGAGATCGTCCAGTGTAGAATCATGAACTGTCCGCTATGGTAGGTAGCGCCATTGGACACGTGAAAGGAGTCGTTGCGCCAGAAGATGAGCTCTGAGCCCTGGAGCTATATACTATAGTAGAGCATGCACGCAATTTAGGTGGCAAGTACGTTAGTATAATGCAGTTTGAGATGTGTCTATCGTTCGGTGGGTGGAATATATTTATATATTGGGTGGTCCATATGATATGTTTGATTTTAGAATTCCTCAGCAATAGTGTGGAATTTCTTGATTATGTATGTTTTTGCATTATAAAATACAGTGAGGTACTTTACATTGTCTTAGGAAATTGCATATAGATTTTTGTATCTCTAACAAATTGAATTTGTAGTGCAGTACTCTAAAATCCTATAATAACTCATAACACATTTATAATCTCTTCGGGCACATGATCATAATTTAGTAGCAAGATTTGCAAACTAGATTAGAAATCATATATTTTCTAAAAATTTAAAAAAAGGTAGGGAATGTAAAAAATATATTACTGATATGAACATGAAGATGCCAATGCATGATACGACAAACATTAAAAAAATTTGACAAAAAACATATTATTTTTGCCAAATTTTGATTTAAAAAAAAGTTATGAGTAAATAACTTGCGGCTTTCTACCAGCAACCAGTGCACTTGGCTAAGTGCATAATTGCTTAATTGCGTGTTAATACTCTTTCAATTTGTGTTGTCAAAGTATATGAAATATTGTGAGCGTGTTATTTAACAAGTAATTAGGATCCAACATAAATTATCCCCACATTCAGGTTGGAAAATAAAATATTATCTTCAAAAAGTGGATGGATGAAAATAATGCAAGTAAATAAACATGGAAGATTTCGATTGAAATCCAATAAAATGTGGATCGTTTAGAGGTAAGACTCATCAATGTGTATTGGTTGTAAGAGTTGTCAGATATGGAGAGACTAATATTACACCAATCATTAGAGTCTTGCAAGAAATTGTATAAACTAAATGGAACTTCTACATGTTGTGTTGATTGCTTCACATTGACATGTACAACTATGTGAAATCAACATAATTTACACATAATTCATGATGATTGTTTAGCTCCTACTTCCTTGTTTTCTTGTAAAGATGTTTCAAATTCAAATAAGTGACAATTGAAGTTGTGAATGCCATGAGGAATTGATAGTTATTCATAATAAAAAAGAAATTGACTTCACAAAATTTAGTGAAAATGCTTATTACTAATAATTTGAACCTTAGGTTCTTAAATAATATAACATCAAATCATAATTTGACAAGAAAATACTTTAAAAAAGAATTGTGGTGTTCCATAGTAGAGACACTATGTAGAGGGCCTATAAAAATTCTAGAAGAACACCTCAAAGGACTTGATAGTAGATTTGAATTTTCAAAAGACCACTTATTACTAAAATTATTTAAAATGTTTGTGAAAATTTGAGTAATACATTAATGCATTTGTATGATGAATATAAGAATGAATGTTAAATATCTATCAATATCATAAATCAACTCAAAGAAGAGTAAGGTGATAATATTCATAGTCTCTAATCCTAACTTTTCATTCCATTATCTCAAAACAAGCCAATTCTACTCTAATTTGAGTTTCAATATTGCAAAGGTTTTATAAACTTAAAATAGATTATGATCACAAGGCTAGAGATTCAGTTAATTCATTATTACAACATCTATTTGTAGTGAACAAATATCACTATAAAGAATGGAGGAGTTGTGTTTTGAAACTAGAAATGGCTTTACAAATCTTTCTTCATAGGACTTTTGATTGAAAAGAGCCAACAATCTTGAACCTAGATGACACTACGCCAACATATTTGATTTGTCAAAACATGAATGAAGAGTATTCTTCTATCTTATATATCAACTTCTAGAAAGATCATTATTCAAAATGTTAGATTGTCTAGAATGTCATCTTTTCAAACAATAATTTATACAAAAATAAATTACAAAATGAAGGAATATGTGTCAAGAATGTTTTAGACTTTGGAATTGGACCTTTTATTTTTGAAAATTCTACATATTCTTAGTAGCTCTAAATTTTGATGCTTGTATCAAGTGCTACAAGTACATCATAAAATAAATTTTCAGATGCATTATAAGTTCTTTTACTTGTATCAAGTGCTACAAGTACATTATAGAAGTAATTCTAAATATACAAATGCTAGAAGTGTCATCTAAATTACTTTTATAATATGATTTTAAATTTATTTACAATAATGATATTCAAAACAATTTGTTCATCGAGTGGTTTGATTTCAAGTTGTATAGTTCAAAGCAGAGATGCTCTTAAACTTTGTTGTAAGGACATCTTTAGCATGATATTTGTGAGACATAACTTGAGAAATCTAGGGATTATAAAATCAACTATTTTATTGACCATTTAAAATCTAGTAAAACTTGTATAATTTTTCATGCAAAATTATTGATTTGAATTTGAATTTGAATCTTTTGAATCTTTCATATTATTATTGTTATTGGCTTATAGATTTATATAACATATTTTTGAATCATTGAATACTGTGGATATTCACAATTATATGTAAATTGTATGACCAAAATTGTTGCTTTCCAAATCAACTAGTAAGCTTTTAACTTCTTAGCAACAATCTTTGTTATTCATACATAATTCTATTATCTTTTACTCATATATATATAACCATGTTTGTCTTTTGAACATCATCCCTCTCGAAGACAATTTTCACTTCAAAATATCACTGAATAATGGATTTGCAATAAATCTATAATATTGAAAATAAGGGTTTTTTAAAATCTAAACTTCTCTTTAATGATGAAAATTGAATGTACCAAATACACATTAGCATCTTTTAAATCACCTTTCATAGTATTGAATTGCAATCCTAGATACAATCGTGATTCTATAATCATAATAAAATGATTTCCGCACATTATACTTTTCCAAAATTGGTTCTTCAATTCATCTTCGTAATAGATACATGTGATGGTGAAAATTGTAGATCTTTAGTAGGTAAAAACTACCAACATTTCCATATAGAGATAAATGCTCAATTCAAAACGCTTGTTACTTCTTATATATAAATAATATTATACAATACATTTGAATAATTCATACCATGTTTATGATACTTTGTTTATTACCTAATAGAATGTCACAATATAATATTCTATATTATAAATGAGACCATACAGTACACTTCATTATTCCGCATTACAACATGTCCCAATACTCTACCATCTCTTACACTCTCACAATAACTACCATCACTCTCACCATTCTCATTCATATTTTGCCTAAGAAGTTTGATCATATTTGAATTCTAAAGCATAGGCTACATTAAAACATTGTTTAGAGCGCTAAATGGTGGGAATAGAAGTTACTTCAGAGTATCTTGTGATCATCATACTCTCATGGATTTTTATCACACTTACTTTTACTCAACTTCTTCATTTAAACCTAAGACTTTCTCCTCTTTCACCGTTCTAAAATCCACCATAACCTCGCCTCTGAAGGGCTTGAAATGTCTTCACTATTTCATAAAACGAAGGCCTCTCGTTTGGCACTTGATGCCAACAACTATCTATCATGCTTCGAATCCACGGATGTGTACCACTTGGCAGCTCTGGTCTTTTACCCCCAAGTACTATGACATAGTCTCTTGGGGGGACCCCCTCAAAAGGTATCTTGCCCGTCATTATTTCATAACATGTCATACCAAAACTATATACATCTGACATTTCAGTACATATGTTTGGCTTGAAAGAACGATTCTTCACTGCACCCAATATCTCCGGGGCTCGCCAAAATGTAGTTCCAATAGTCATAGCTGAAGCCTCAAAATCGGCAACAATACTTTGAAACCTATCGTACAATGGATCAAATGCATCGCATGAACTAGTTTGGTTATCTTCTCTTCTAGGTTGAATGAGCACATTGGAGGCCTTGAGGTCTCGATGGACAATACCATTCCTATGCAACTCTTGCATTCCCAATGCAATGTCATGCATGATTTCATATCCTGTGGTCTCATCAAAGGGCGATGCTTGGTTGCCATTGTGCATCATTCGCCCATCAATCATCTTCCGCAAATCACCCCAATACTTCTTCATCACAAACCCAAACCTTCCATCATCCAACATCACCCCATAAAATAATGCACACGACCCACCCGATAAAAAAAACGGGAGGACTTCATTATTCTGTATAGCCTTGAGCATCCCCGGGGGCCATTGTTTATGCAGAGCTTCCAGACTCCCTGCCTCCGCTTTAAACACTTTCACAACCAAATCATCCTCACCCTCATCACGCTTCACTCCATAGATTGCACCTTGAGCTCCCTCTGCAATCTTCTCTCCCAATTCCCACCCAAACCCAGTCAAGGAATAGAAGAAATTCGAATTAGCCTTATCATATTGTTGTCGAAGGGTCTCAAAGAAGGCCTTGTCTGCCTCCACGGAACGTTGTTTGTCGCTCTCCGTCATAACCGGCAGCTCACTCCAATGCACCTCCGACTCTTTGATCTCCGAATCCACAGCCGTCGCATACTCACCCCTCCTCTCAATCATCTTTTGGATGCGAGCCGAGAAGTACTCCGAAGGCTGTGCAGGGTTGGAAGGCGACGCCGCAAAACCAGGTGCACCCTCTCCACCAAAACGTTGAGGTCCTTCTGCTGTGGCGGACAGAGTCAAGCTCTCGACAGATGTGGTACCCTCCAAGCTCCCCTCCGCCCGAGCCTTGTGCCAACACTGCCCCATCGCCGAGATCTCGAAAATACTCTCCTCACCAAGTCCACCGTAAGTCCCAGATCTCGCTGTCCGAAGGCGCAGCACAAACCAACTCCTCCTCAAAACTCACTATCCGGTGGCAGATATACTTCTGCCCACAGCAAGCCAGCCTAAGTCCACAACTAGGAAGCAAGATGACCGTGACAAGATGGCCAAGCACGGAAGGTAGTTGCAAGAACAGCGTCCCTTCCACAACAAGCTGGAGACGCACGAAAGCTACGAATCAAGACAGCGCCTCGCCCACACACAGCAATGGAGAAACCCGACCGACACAAAGAGAGCACGAAAGAGAACTCCACCGAAACCCCAGTCACAAGATTCCTCACGTCTCACTCCACACTAAACACCCAGGCTCACCCCTCGCTCCAAACAACACTCAAGCTCTCAACTACGACGCCACAAACCCTCTCCAGCGAGTGAGCTCTCAGAGTCAGCAAGCGCACACACTTAAACCCGACGGAGAAGACGCACTGTAACGCGTCTTTGAAACAGTCAGACACCATATCTTACCGATTCCCGGCACATGGCCATCGCCGGTTGCAGAGCTGCGACAGTTTCCGGCGTTCACCCGCGCCCCTCGTCGTCGTCACCCGCACTGGACCCGGCCTCCGCTTTCTCCGCCAGTCCGCAATCATCATCGACGTTGCACTCGATTCTCGCATTCCTGGCGCCCTTGAAGCCGCATCCCATCCCCACTTGCAGGTGCGTCTCACCATTGCTGCCTGCGGGTTCGATTTCTCTGATCAAGTCTGATCATTTTAGGGCTGGCACGGTCTTTGAATTGACCGCTTTGCTTTTTTGATGCGACGGGTGAATAGGTGCACGCTCCGGAGTTCTTATTATGGTCTGGACCTAGCGTTTTATGGATAATTGGTGTTGGGAATTCAATGATGGTGTTTGATTCGCAGAGCTCGCGACGCGCGTGTTGCGTTGGGAGGTTTTGTGATTTGTGGGCGAGGCAGTATAGGATCGAGCCATGGAGGTTGGGCAGCGACGGAGGCCATCGTGGACGAAGCGGCTGTGGATGAGGAGCGTGATGGACACAACGGGATCGCAGGAGGCTGCGGTGGAGTCTGCCGATGCGCAGAGCGTCCCGATGTCCGAGGCTTTCTCCTCATGCTCTCCGTCGGTGTGTCTTCTCTCAATGTGTTGGATCGATGATGTCAAGCACAGAATCATGAGTATCCTTTTTGCATGCTCCTAGAATTCAAGGATGTGTTGATGTGTACGATGTGGATCGTATCGTCCATCATTATAGGGCATGGTTTAAACATGTGTGGGGGTGGTGCAGGAGGTGGGGAGAAGGGGCAGAGAGGTACTTTGCTGTAGCGACCTATATGAAGAATGTGGTGAAGGAGAAGTGGACGGAGGGGACGATCATAGGTTGGAGTTCCGGAACGAGGTTGTGGAAGTGGTCCTGCGCGTGTAGGGTCTCGTTGTCAAGATTCGGGCCTAAGTTGTACGTGTCGTATCATCCCCGAACAAATTCTTCTCGGGTTTCTGACGATTCCATGGTGATTTCCGTGGATGTGTTTGCCGTTTCGTTTTGCGGCAGACAAGGACTCTGCGAATAAGATATCATGGCTCGATCTCGTCCCGGGTTGGAAGACTGCGATCCGGAATAGCGACCTTGTGACCTTGCGGCGCGTCTGAGCTGCAGACGCTGAATGTGGTGATGGGCCCTCAAACCATGATCAAGCCTTGCTAGGTAGTCCTCCTGCCTCTCCGCCAACCGTGGACGTTTCCGTATTTCCTGCATTGGAGCCATGCCTTGTCTTTTTGGTTTGTGTGTTATTCTATGGACCCAGCAGCTGTTGGAGAATCTGTACCGGAACAGCTGGAGCTCATTTGGAAGGAGCTGCTTGCGGCTGTACAAGGCATCTTCCTTCATCTTGTGCAGCTCCTGCACCTTTTATATGAAGAACGTGTGATGAGGCTGTGGTTTTCTTCCTTCAATCCTGTTGTCATATGTAAATTGGGTGTTGAGGTTGCAGCATCGAAGAGTGGCGGACGACAACATGCTCCCTGTTGTTTGCAAGTGCCTATTTCCTGCTGTAAGGACGCAACTTTCTTCTCGTTACCAATCCATTCCGTATGTCCATTTTCGTTGCACTGCTTTCTGAAAATATAGAAATGGGACATATTTCATTATCTTCGGCATGTCGGTTGAGGAAGTTTACATCGAGGCGATTGTGCAAAGTCTGTTGGATAGCATCAAAGATCACTATTACTACAGCGAGATGCGTTTTATTATAGATGGATATATGCATTAATACGGTCGTCACTGGCAACAGTGTGTTTATTGTCAGTTAGCTTCGTTTGTTGTTGCGAATGCGCAGAGTGAGTGACTTCGTGCTCTCTTCGTTTTAGAGACTTCTTCCGGAGGAGGAGCTCGATGATCATGGTTCGGTGAGATCACCTTCTTGAAGTGTAGCTAGGTAGGAGGACTTAGTTTTTTGCGGACATGGTATCTTGATCGGTGATAGTTTGTTGGTGAATGGAGCTTTGTAGGAGTTAGTGCGGTTGCGCGGGCTTCAACTGTGAGAGCTCGGAGGTTGCGGGGGGAGGCGGAAGGCGAGAATTCGGGGGGAAGGTGAGTTGTTTGCTGTTTTTGTAGAGTTGATGGATTTAGGCTTCAGGTGTGAGTTTGTTTTGTGTGGATTCGATCGTTGTGCGGTTTTCTTGATTGGTGGGATTACAGGTGCTCTTTCTTCTGTTGCGGTGATCTTCATGGGAGTAATTGGAGAGAGGGAGTGTTCTTGAGAGGTATCCCCGTGTGAAGTCGTTTCTTGGCGGAGATGCCCAATCTCACGGGCTTCTGGCCGCGCCTCACGCACCTCAGCTTACAATACAACAGGTAATAGCTCTATTTGCTGTAGAATTGGCGGTCCTCGGTAAATGACAGTCCTGTCTAGATGCAAATTCGAAGTCTAAATCCCTTTTCTTAGGGTTTTGCGATACCATTTCTAGCATGATTTCGGAACATGTTTGATTGGCATGCACAGGTTCAATGGCACCATTCCTGAGTCGATCGGCCTTTTCGCGCGCCTTTACCTGCTCAACCTCAGCAACAACTCGTTCTTGGGTCCTATTCCGCCGTTCGACCTAGAGAATCTCAGACTCCTCGACGTCGGAGACAACAACTTGTCGGGCGCCATTCCTGCGCCGCTCACCAAGTTCGGATTCGGTGCCTTCCTCGGGAACCCTAACTTGTGCGGATTCCCTTTGGACACCATCTGTCCATCGTCTCCAGCACCATCTCCAGGCCCGGAGCCTGCAGCGGCGCCTTCAAGGGGAAGCTCTCGACTGCGGTTGTCGTGGGGTGCGATCATAGCGATCATCGTAGGCGCCGTTGCGCTGGGGATCCTATTCATGATCGGGGTGTATCTTTGCTTCCGGAGTCGGAGGTCAGGACCCACTGAAGAGGCGAAAGGGAAGGGCGTGGCGCAGGATCAGCAACCTGGCGAGGACACGTACTCCAGTGCAGGCGCAGGCGACCCGGAGCGCACCAAGCTGATGTTCTTCGAGGGGGGCAAGCGGTACTCGTTCGACCTGGAGGATCTGCTGCGCGCGTCCGCCGAGGTTCTAGGCAAGGGCACCGCGTACAAGGCGGTCCTGGAAGACGGGATCATTCTCGCCGTGAAGCGCCTCAAGGACGTGATCGCCTCGCGGGGCTCCCTCGCGGCGCTCTTGCACGGGAGCCGAGCCGCGCGCTTGGATTGTGTGAGCCGCATCCGCATCGCACTGGGCGCCGCGCGCGGGCTGGCGTATCTGCACAACAATCGCCTGGTCCATGGCAACATCAAATCCTCCAACATTCTCTTGACCCAAGGACTCGACTCCTGCATCGCTGACTTCGGCCTGGCGCAGCTGCTCACCACCTCAACTCGCGTCGCCGCGTACCGCGCCCCGGAGATCACTGATCCCACGCGGAAGCCGACCCAGCTCTCCGACGTCTACAGCTTCGGCGTGGTGAGTCAAACACATCATGGATCCATACCGCCCTGACTGACCAGTGTGTATCCTGCAAGCTAGTTCTGCCGGAGCAAGTTCGCTAGTAATTGATCTGCAGGAGCAAGTTCAATCAAGTGACTTGGTCGACGAGAGCGTTGTGAATGATAAATCTTTTACGCTAGTACCAATGCACATGCATGATTACTGATATCCATGCATCTCTGGCTGCAGGTTTTGCTGGAGCTGTTGACAGGGAAGGCCCCGGCGCAAGTGAGCGACGACCAGGGCGTGGACCTGCCGCGGTGGGTGCAGTCCGTGGTGCGGGAGGAGTGGACGGCCGAGGTGTTCGACGTGGAGCTGATGCAGTACCAGAACGTGGAGGTGGAGATGGTGGCCATGCTGCAGATCGCCATGCAGTGCGTGGACGCGGTCCCCGATCGACGACCCCGCATGGCCGACGTCCTCCCCTTGCTCGAAGACGTGCACCAGTTCTCCTCCGACACTGGCGACGAGCGCCGCTCCGAGAGCATGCCCGGCAGCGAGCTCGACAAGGACTCGTTCGAAAACACCCCGTCGCACGCCGAGTCGTCGCAAACCAACCGTCCCCGAGCCTGACGACGACAAGGCGACGAAGGCTCACGAGAAGGCCACGAAGGCTGACGAGAAGGCAACGAAGGCTGACGAGAAGGCCACGAAGCCTGACGAGAAGTCAACTAGTGTTGACGAGATGGCAACCAGGGTTGACGAGAAGGCAATGAAGGCTGATGTTACACGTGAAATAACAACCTTCGTTATTTTCTCGTCATTTTCCCTCCGTTCTCCACTTCGCACCCAGATATCACAATGGTATCACTTGGGTATTTTTTGGTATCGGCCGGGTTTTTTCAGGGTATCGGGATGGTGTCACCTGAGAATTGCCGTGTACCATGAGGGTATCAGAATTGCGACCGGGTATCGTCTGGGTAGAATGAGGGTATGAGGCTGATATCGCCTGAGCGTTGCATGGAGATCAGTCGGGAAGCGTTTAGGGTTTTAGGGTTTAGGGTTTACGGGTGCGTTACCGGCCTAGATCATTGATTAGAGGTAATTGATTTTGACTGCAGTTGTGACTAGCACATCCATTCATCATTAAGGTAGGTTGGCAGTGCACAGAGGAGAGATATTCGTGAATTAGCGTTTGGCTTTGAGTTTGGGTGCCTGGATTTTGCTTGACTTCACATACCCAGTGAAGGTGTTGATTCTGAATTACGCTTAGAAAATTCATTCTTGGAGGTTCGCTGTTTCTCAAGGCCTTTCAAAAAAAGCTCCACCATGATTATGAAAATGTTTGCTATTGTGCTGGTGTCGTTATATATTCTCTATCAGAGTGGGAAGAAAGGGAACCTTCACCAGCCGCGAGGTTGATGTGGAGATCAACCACATTGGGGCAGTTGTTGAGGTACTCCGAAGAGCAAAGCACAAGCGACATTCATGGACGACTGCAGAATCCAGAGCGTCACAAACCATCGCAAACATTCCGGTGTAAGTCTCCATTTGCTATATTTCTCCCCAATTTTCCATTGCGACACTTTTCAAATGCAGATTCCAAGTTCTGTGTATCATTTCTGTATAGTATATTCTAAGTTCTACAGGCACTATCGTGTCAATGCAGTAGTAGGGCATGGTAGATTTACAAATTGGTCAAAGAGCTTAGCACAATCCATAAAGTGCTGTACCTGACATGCGTATCGTATGGAGTCATCTTTGCCTTTGTATTTCTCTAGAACGCATCGTGTTCCAGAAGAGGCAACCGAGAACGCGCAATCCTCAACCCGGAGATCCTCACACTCCAACTTACCTGCAGACCATATTCTGAGGGCCTGGATTCTTTTTAATAAAAGTAATTTTTAAAATTGCTGGAGTGTCTTGTTATTTTTGAATTTGTAGGAAATTTTTATCTACTTCATTTTTAAACGATAGAAGTCGTGAGGTGGGCTTGTGCAAATGTCGGGCGCATTCCCGTGGTTGCAATCTACATCTACAATTCTTGTACCCTTCGAAGCGGCAAGAAGACAAGAGGTACTTGTACTCACAAAATCAACCGGAAGATGAATCTCACCTAAAGCAACAGATATTTGTCATTGTTCGTGAGCGTTCACTAAACGTCGATACAATTCAACTACACCAATCACCGCATTTAGTGTATTGCACACTACATACAAACCCATATACTAAATGTAAATTTACAATTAATGTAGTGACACAACAATACACTAAGTCTATAATAGTACACTATATGCAAATTCTAGTAAAGAGTTGAAGGATATTTTTCGTACATGTGCACATTTAGTGTATGGAAAGCATGCTCTTAAATATTTGGGGAGAACAAAGTGGCAAAATGGGAAGAAATAAGGAATGGAGTGAAAACATAAATAGTATGATATGAAAATAATTTAAGAAAATGGAAGAAAGGGAATTCAAGTGCAAGGAAAAGAAAAGTAGAAATCCAAATTCATATTTAAAGAGAATTCAAATATAAAACTACCTACGGCAAATTGGGAACCATTTGTCCTTTAAAGAGGACGATATTTGGCAATGATTTCCCAAAGGTGGGGAAATAATTTATTAACCGACCAAGTGCCATCTAAATCCAAGGACAAACCAGTTTTAATCATGGCTTTTTGGGCATATAAAATGTTATCACATTGAATCATACGATTGACGTCATTAATTGCATTTGCAGCCATGTGAAGAAGAAAAATTCTTTACCCGAGTTGGTAAGTTTACCGGACCACTGACCATCGGAGAGTGTTTTGCCAAATGTTGTCGCGGATGAGTTCAATTTTTTTTGCCTCCCACCCTCTCGTCGAAGCGTCCGTAATTTTGGGAATCACAAACATATCTGCCGGTTGTCAAAGGTGAGTTGCACACAGTGGAAAGTATTTCAAAATTGTTCTTTTCAATGCCAAAACGGCCAGTATTGTATCTCTCATATAAATTGTGGTCTAGAATTTGGTAGGGATGTGTGTATCAAAATTTGAACTTGGAAAATTGCTTGAGAAATTTATGCAATATACAACTTGTCTTTTAGCCAACTTATACAACTTGGTCTAATTTTTTATACTTTTTCACATTGTTGTAGAAATTGTGATTTGGGCGTTAGAAATGTGTTCAAAAAATATCAAGGATGAATAATTCCAACCATGGAATATCCAAAAGTATTCCTCACCCAATTGTCAAGTATTTTGTTGAAAATATAGCTCTACAATCTTAGTTTTATAGGTTTGTGCTATTGTGAACCCTATTACTTGCGTAGCTAAGTGTAGTGTCAAGTTTAGATTTGTGGTAGTTCACGCTTTGCGGTACAACTCCAAAGCTTATCAATAGTATTTTATTATATAATTTGCAAAGTAATTTAGGAAATGTAAAGTATAGAAATTAAACAAATCAAATTAATCAAATTTAATTATCAAAAATTGTATGTAGACCAATTCTGATTTTTTTTTAGAAAGTTAAGTAGTAACAAATTAGTTCTAAGATTGGATTACCTAATATCAAAACTACAATAAATTTGGTAAGTGAAAGGAAGTAACTATGAAATATTATTTAAGGCCTAGTTTAGTCTTAACTAAATTTCTTAACATTCACTTCAGATTAAGTAAGGAATAACTTAGCTTTGGATTAGAACTTAAACATCACTCGAGAACCATAAATTCATACATGCATATAACTGTTTTTACTTTGTAGAATACAAAAAATGTACAGAAATTTGGCAAGACTTACACCTTTGGACTGAAAAATTCTTCAACAAATATCTTGTACTTGAAGGTCATTCCATTATCTGAACCTTTTCATGTTCAAATACAACACCATACATGTGGGACACTATGGACACTAGTGGCACTTTCTGACGTTTAAGAGTTAAAGATTGAATTATGAATAGATGACTTGTATACAAATATACATCTCTTATTAAGCTATTAAAGCCTTGTTGAGACCTATATAATATTTTCTATGCCTACATCACATTCAATTTTTTTTAGTTTAATATTGAAGTAAGAGAACTTAAATAATGTACAAAAGCACCCAAAAGTGAAAGGACCAAGCTTGATTGCATAGAAACCAATAAATTTTTTAATTAAGCAATAATTTAAGAAAATGATTTTTATAGGTTTATTAAAATTTAATGTTGAAAAAAAATAAAAGTATAGAAATAATAATCAAATTATAGATAAAAAGTACAACTTTCTATTTGTCGCACTGCAAGTTAATTGTTTCAGAGTTCATCTTTTGATTTGTAGCTGTGAATTTTTGTGCACTACATCTCTAGGTACAATACCTTTAATGAATATTTAATATTTTAATGTTTATTTTTCTTTGGTTGTCAATTGGCATGAGTGCATAAACTCCAATAAATCATAACAAATAACAATCATAAAGACCAAAAACGTGTAGTACTACACATTTGCAAAAACGACACTATGTGAATGTGTAGTTTTTTCCATAGTGATGGTGACCATTGTTTTTTATTATTGCAAATTGGTTTTTGCTAAATATGATGTCTTTGAGGTTTCTTTGGTTTTCATGAGGTTGATTTTAGTTGGAAGTAGTAGTTTAATTGTAGTAGAATAAGTTTTTTGTACATGACCTCTAAAAGATGATAAAACATTTATAACGTGATTTTCACTAATAAAGGACAAAAGAATTTAACTAGAAAGTAAATTAGGTCTGTCAACAAACTGCCAAATCAGTTATATGGTGGTTCATAAAACATAGGTTGTTTTAATACCTCAAATACTTTATGATAATAGTTCATCAAATCTTACCAACAATGTCCATTTGAATTTTTTTGGTAATTCTGGTAGGGCTTTCATCCCCATTGCATTAATTTAGGTGTAAATAATAAACAATATCATAATTTTACAATGCACTACCAAACCAATTGTTTGGTAGTTATCATAAAATTGTAAAATATATTTATCCAATATGGAGTATTAATATGAGGTTGCTATAAAAAAATAATGAGAGTCATATAATCAAAATAAATGTATTTTTTATTTATCTTTTACATTCCACGTATTCTATTAGAAAGCCACTATGATTTGTATACTTTATAGCCTTTTTTTTGGTTGTCCATCCTCATGGCAACTTGACAATTGTCATCTACCTAGTCTTAGTTTCTTATCTGATTGTTACTTATTCCTACTTATATGAGATCTACTTCTAGACTTATATGAGATAATGTTGTAGCCCTTTTGTTAGTTTGGATGGTATGGATTGAAACATAATTGCACTCAAGGTGAAAAATTGTGTGCCTTGTAGGTACACTTGGTCCTGCAGGGGCTAAACATGATACACATGTCTAAAATTGTTGAAGTATCTTGGAATCTTTACAAGAATGATGAAAATAAGAAAATCTATATCTACACAACCCCTAAATGACAGAAGTCCCAAAGTGGCCTTATACAAATGTCCGACATGTTCACATGGTTGCAATTCTTGTGTTGTACAAAGATGCAAGATGACAAGATGGGCACGGAAGTTTTTATTTTAATTCTCATTGGACATATGGAAAAAAAGTGATGCCATCTTATAGAAGAGCTTCTTGAAAGCATGCATGTCGGGCAACTTCAAAATCTTCTCCTAGAACAGTCTCTTAAATGTCAAATTTTCAATACTTGCAAGTAATACTATTTTTGTTCATATCGTCAAAAAATATTTTCACACATTGTCACACATTTAAGGCAAGGTACCAAAACACTTCTTTTCCACATAAAACTTAGAGGTCTTCATGCTCAACATGATAGTAATGAATTGAGACCTTGTGTAGTGCAAACACTTGACACCAAGTGAAGTCAAAGTTTGTTGTTCCACTCAACACAAGGAAGAAAGTGAACCATGTTCTCTACGTCAAACAATATACTCTTTCAATTTGTGTGGTCAAAGTTTATGAAATATTGTGAGCGTGTTATTTAATAAGTAATTAAGATCCAAGAGTAAATTATCCCCACATTCAAGTTGGAAAAGAAAATATTATCTTCAAAATGTGGATGGATGAAAATAATGCATGAAAATAAACATGGAAGATTTCGATTGAAATCCAATAAAATGTGGATCGTTTAGAGGTAAGAGCCATCAATGTATATTGGTTGTAAGAGTTGTCAGATATGGAGAGACTAGTATTACACCAATCATTAGAATCTTGCAAGAAATCTTATAAACTAGATGGAACTTCTACATGTTATGTTGATAGCTTCACATTGACATGTACAACTATGTGAAATCAACATAATAAACACATGATTTATGATGATTGTTTAGCTCCTACTTCCTTACTTTTTTGAAAAGATGTTTCAAATTCAAATAAGTGACAATTGAAGTTGTGGATGCTATGAGGAATTGATAATTGTTCATAATAAAAAAGAAATCGACTTCACAAAATTTAGTGAAAATGCTTATTACTAATAATTTGAACCATAGGTTCTTAAATAATATAACATCAAATCATAATTTGACAAGAAAATACTTTAAAAAAGCATTGTGGTGTTCCATAGTAGAGACACTATGTAAAGGGCCTTTAAAAATTCTAGAAGAACACCTCAAAGGACTTGATAGTAGATTTGAATTTTCGAAAGACCACTTATTTCTAAAATTATTTGAAATGTTTGTGAAAACTTGAATAATTCATTAATGCACTTGTATGATGAATATAAGAATGAATGTTAAATATCTACAAATATCAAAAAATAAACTCAAAGAAGAGTAATGTGACTAATATTCATAGTCTCTAATCCTAACTTTTCATTTCATTATCTCAAAACAAGCCATTGCTACTCTTATTTGAGTTTCAATATTGCTAAGGTTTTATAAACTTGAAAAAGATTATGATCACAAGGCTAAAGAAGTTAATTCATTATTCCAACATCTATTTATAGTGAACAAATATTGCTATTAAGATTGGAGGAGTTGTGATTTGGAACTTAAAATGCCTTTACAAATCTTTCTTTATTAGAATTTTGATTAAAAAGAGCCTACAATTTTGAACCTAGATGACACTACGCCAACATATTTAATTTGTCAAAACATGAATAAAGAGTGTTTTCCTATCTTATATGTCAACTTCTAGAAAGAGCATTATTCAAAATGTTAGATTGTCTAGAATGTCATCTTTTGAATCTTTTGAATCATTCATATTATTATTGTAATTGGCTTATAGATTTATATAACATATTTTTGAATCATTGAATATTGTGCATGTTTACAATCATATGTAAATTGTATTAACAAAATTGTTTCTTTCCAAATCAACTAGTAAGCTTTTAACTTCTTAGCACCAATCTTTGTTATTCATACATAATTCTATTATCTTATTATTCATTTTTATATAACCATGTTTATCTTTTGAACATCATCTTTCTCGAAGACAATTTTCACTTCAAAATATCACTGAATAATGGATTTGCAATAAATCTATGATATTGAATATAAGGGTTTTTGCAAATCTAAACTTCTCTTTAATGATGAAAATTGAATGTACCAAATACACATTAACATCTTTTAAATCACCTTTCATAGTATTGAATTACAATCCTAGATACAATCGTGATTCTATAATCATAATAAATTGGTTTATGAACATTATACTTTTCTAAAATTGATTCTTCAATTCATCTTCGTAATAGATACATGTGATAGTGGAAACTATAGATCTTTAGTAGATAAAAATTACCAACATTTCCATATAGAGATAAACGCTCAATTCAAAACGCTTGTTACTTCCTACATATAAATAATAATATACAATACATTTGAATAATTCATATCATGTTTACGATACTATGTTTATTACCTAATAGAATGTCACAATAAGATATTCTATATTATAAATGAGACCATACAATACACTTCATCATTCTGCATTAGAACATGTCCCAATGCTCTACCATCTTACACTCTCACAATAACTACCATGATTCTCACCATTCTCATTCATATTTTGCCTAAGAAATTTGATCATACTTGAATTCTAAATCATAGGCTACATTAAAACATTGTTTAGAGCGCTAAATGGTGGGAATAGAAGTTATTGTAGAGTATCTTGTGATTATCATACTCTCACAGATTTTTTCAAACACCTACTTTTACTCAACTTCTTCATTTAAACCTAAGACTTTCTCCTCTTTCACCATTCTAAAATTCCACCATAACCTCACCTCAAATTCCTTGAAGGGGAAGAAATTTCTCCAATATTTCATGAAACGAAGGCCTCTTGGATGGCACATGATGCCAACAGCTATTTATCATGCTTCGAATCCACGGATGTGTATCACTTGGCAGCTCTGGTCTTTTACCCCCAAGTACTATTTCATAGTCACTTGAGGGGACCCCCTCAAAAGGTATCTTGCCCGTCAATATCTCATAGCATGTCATACCAAAACTGTACACATCTGACATTTCAGTACATGTGTCTGACTTGAAAGAACGATTCTTCATTGCATCCAATATCTCCGGGGCTCGCCAAAATTTAGTTCCAACAGTCATAGCTGAAGCCTCAAAATCCGCAACAAAACATTCAACCATATCGTTCAATGGATCAAATGAATCCCATGAACTAGTTGGGTTATCTTCTCTTCTAGGTTGAATGAGCACATTGGAGGCCTTAAGGTCCCTATGGACAATACCATTCCTATGCAACTCGCGCATTCCCCATGCAATGTCATGCATGATTTCAAATCCTGTGGTCTCATCAAAGGGCGATGCTTGGTCGCCATTGTGCATCATTCGCCCATCAATCATCTTCCGCAAATCACCCCAATACTTTTTCATCAAAAATCCAAACCTTCCATCATCCAACATCACCCCATAGAATAATGCACACGACACCCCCGTACTAAACATGGCCGCAGGTTCACTTTGAATAGCCTTGAGCATCCCCGGGGGCCATTGCTTATGCAGAGCTTCTAGACTCCCTGCCTCCGCTTTAAACACTTTCACAACCATTCCATCATCATCACCCTCATCACCCTCACGCTTCACTCCATAGATTGCACCTTGCGCTCCCTCTGCAATCTTCTCTCCCAATTCCCACCCTTGATCTGACAAGTAATTAAAGAAATTCATTCTACGACCCTGATCATGTTGTTGTCGAAGGCTCTCAAAGAAGGCCTTGTCTGCCTCCACGGAACGCTGTTTGTTGCTCTCCGCCAGCTCCGGCAGCTCACTCCAATGCACCTCCGACGCTTCGATCTCCGAATCCACAGCCGTTGCAAACTCGCCTTTCCTCTCAATCATCTCTTGGATGCGAGCCGAGAAGTACTCCGAAGGCTGTGCAGGGTTGGAAGACAACGCCGCAAAACCAAGTGCACCCTCACCACTACAACGTTGAGGTCCTTCTGCTGCGACGGACAGAGTCAAGCTCTCGACAGATGTTGTACCCTCCAAGCTCCCCTGCGCCCGAGCCTTGTGCCAACACTGCCCCATCGCCTAGATCTCAAAAACACTCTCCTCACCAAGTCCACCGTAAGTCCCAGATCTCGCTGTCCCAAGGCGCAACACACACCAACTCCTCCTCAAACCTCACTATCCGGTGGCAAATACACTTCTGCCCACAGCCAGCCAGCCGAAGTCCACAACTAAAAAGCAAGATGACCTCGACAAGATGGACAAGCACGAAAGGTAGGTACAATAACAGCGTCCTTTCCACAACAAGCTGGAGACGCACGATGGCTACGAATCAAGACAGCGCCTCGCCCACACACAGCAATGGAGAGCCGACCGACACAAAGAGAGCACGAAAGAGAGCTCCACCGAAACCCCAGTCACAAGAATCCTCGTCTCACTCCGCACAAAACACCCAGGCTCACCCCTCGCTCCGAACACTCAAGCTCTCAACTACGACGCCACAAACCCTCTCCAGCGAGTGAGCTGTCAGAGACAGCAACCACGCACACTTATACCCGACGGAGAAGACGCACTGTAACGCGTCTTTGAAACAGTCAGACACCATATCTTACCGATTCCCGGCACATGGCCATCGCCGGTTGCAGAGCTGCGACAGTTTCCGACGTTCACCCGCGCTGGACCCGGCCGCACTAAACCCGGCCTCCGCGTTCTCCGGCAGTCCGCGACCATCCTCACTCTCCTCGTTCCCATCCTCGACGTTGCACTCGATTCTCGCATTCCTGGTGCCCTTGAAACCGCATTCCATCTCCACTTGCAGGTGGGTCTCACCATTGCTGCCTGCGGGTTCGATTTCTCTGATCAAGTCTGATCATTTTAGGGCTGGCACGGTCTTTGAATTGACCGCTTTGCTTTTTTGATGCGACGGGTGAATAGGTGCACGCTCCGGAGTTCTTATTCTGGTCTGGACCTAGCGTTTTATGGTTAATTGGTGTTGGGAATTCTATGATGGTGTTTGATTCGCAGAGCTCGTGACGCGCGTGTTGCGTTGGGAGGTTTTGTGATTTGTGGGCGAGGCAGTACAGGATCGAGCCATGGAGGTTGGGCAGCGATGGAGGCCATCGTGGACGAAGCGGCTGTGGATGAGGAGCGTGATGGACACAACGGGATCGCAGGAGGCTGCGGTGGAGTCTGCTGATGCGCAGAGCGTCCCGATGTCCGAGGTCTTTCTCCTCATGCTCTCCGTCGGTGTGTTTTTTCTCAATGTGTTGGATCGATGATGTCAAGCACAGAATCATGAGTATCCTTTTTGCATGCTCCTAGAATTCAAGGATGTGTTGATGTGTACGATGTAGGTAGGAGGACTTAGTTTTTGCAAATTCGTTGCGGACATGGTATCTTGATCGGTGATAGTTTGTTGGTGAATGGAGCTTTGTAGGACTCAGTGGGTTGCGGGGGGAGGCGGGAGGCGAGAATTCGGGGGGAAGGTGAGTTGTTTGCTGTTTTTGTAGAGTTGATGAATTTAGGCTTCAGGTGTGAGTTTGTTTTGTGTGGATTCGATTGTTGTGCGGGTTTCTTGATTGGTGGGATTCCAGGTGCTCTTTCTTCTGTTGCGGTGATCTTCATGGGAGTAATTGGAGAGAGGGAGTGTTCTTTAGAAGTATCCCCGTGTGAAGTCGTTTCTTGGCGGAGATGCCCAATCTCACGGGCTTCTGGCCGCGCCTCACGCACCTCAGCTTACAATACAACAGGTAATAGCTCTATTTGCTGTAGAATTGGCGGTCCTCGGTAAATGACAGTCCTGTCTAGATGCAAATTCGAAGTCTAAGTCCCTTTTCTTAGGGTTTTGCGATACCATTTCTAGCTTGATTTCGAAACATGTTTGATTGGCATGCACAGGTTCAATGGCACCATTCCTGAGTCAATCGGCCTTTTCGCGCGCCTTTACCTGCTTAACCTCCGCAACAACTCGTTCTCGGGTCCTATTCCGCCGTTCGACCTAGAGAATCTCAGACTCCTCGACGTCGGAGACAACAACTTGTCGGGCGCCATTCCTCCGCCGCTCACCAAGTTCGGATTCGGTGCCTTCCTCGGGAACCCTAACTTGTGCGGATTCCCTTTGGACACCATCTGTCCATCGTCTCCAGCACCATCTCCAGGCCCGGAGCCTGCAGCGGCGCCTTCAAGGGGAAGCTCTCGACTGCGGTTGTCGTGGGGTGCGATCATAGCGATCATCGTAGGCGCCGTTGCGTTGGGGATCCTATTCATGATCGGGGTGTATCTTTGCTTCCGGAGTCGGAGGTCAGGACCCACTGAAGAGGCGAAAGGGAAGGGCGTGGCGCAGGATCAGCAACCTGGCGAGGACACGTACTCCAGTGCAGGCGCAGGCGACCCGGAGCGCACCAAGCTGATGTTCTTCGAGGGGGGCAAGCGGTACTCGTTCGACCTGGAGGATCTGCTTCGCGCGTCCGCCGAGGTTCTAGGCAAGGGCACCGCGGGCACCGCGTACAAGGCGGTCCTGGAGGACGGGATCATTCTCGCCGTGAAGCGCCTCAAGGACGTGACCACCACGCGGCGCGACTTCGAGACACAGGTGCACACCATCGGCACGCTACAGCACCGGAACCTTGTGCCGCTCCGCGCCTTCTACTTCTCTAAAGACGAGAAGCTTCTAGTCTACGACTACATGCCCCGCGGCTCCCTCGCGGCGCTCTTGCACGGGAGCCGAGCCGCGCGCTTGGACTGGGTGAGCCGCGTCCGCATCGCACTGGGCGCCGCGCGCGGGCTGGCGTATCTGCACAACAGTCGCCTGGTCCATGGCAACATCAAATCCTCCAACATTCTCTTGACCCAAGGACTCGACTCCTGCATCGCTGACTTCGGCCTGGCGCAGCTGCTCACCACCTCAACTCGCGTCGCCGCGTACCGCGCCCCGGAGATCACTGATCCCACTCGGAAGCCGACCCAGCTCTCCGACGTCTACAGCTTCGGCGTGGTAAGTCAACCAAAAACACATGGATCCATACCGCCCTGACTGACCAGTGTGTATCCTGCAAGCTAGTTCTGCCGGAGCAAGTTCGCTAGTAATTGATCTGCAGGAGCAAGTTCAATCAAGTGACTTGGTCGACGAGAGCGTTGTGAATGATAAATCTTCTACGCTAGTACCAATGCACATGCATGATTACTAATATCCATGAATCTCTGGCTGCAGGTTTTGCTGGAGCTGTTGACAGGGAAGGCCCCGGCGCAAGTGAGCGACGACCAGGGCGTGGACCTGCCGCGGTGGGTGCAGTCCGTGGTGCGGGAGGAGTGGACGGCCGAGGTGTTCGACGTGGAGCTGATGCAGTACCAGAACGTGGAGGAGGAGATGGTGGCCATGCTGCAGATCGCCATGCAGTGCGTGGACGCGGTCCCCGATCGACGACCCCGCATGGCCGACGTCCTCCCCTTGCTCGAAGACGTGCACCAGTTCTCCTCCGACACTGGCGACGAGCGCCGCTCCGAGAGCATGCCCGGCAGCGAGCTCGACAAGGACTCGTTCGAGAACACCCCGTCGCACGCCGAGTCGTCGCAAACCAGCCGTCCCCGAGCCTGACGACGGCAAAGCAACGAAGGCTCACGAGAAGGCCACGAAGGCTGACGAGAAGGCCACGAAGGCTGACGAGAAGTCAACGAGGGCTGACGAGAAGGCAACAAGGGCTGACGAGAAGGCAATGAAGGCTGATGTTACACGTGAAATAACAGCCTTCGTTGTTTTCTCGTCAATTTCCCTCAGTTCCCCCATTCGCACCCAGGTATCACAATGGTACCACGTCGGTATTGCTGAGTACCGACCGGGTTTTCTCAGGGTATCGGGATGGTGTCACCTGAGAATTGCCGTGTACCATGAGGGTATCAGAATTGCAACCGGGTATCGGCTGGGTAGAAAGAGGGTATGATGCTGATATCGCCTGAGCGTTGCATGGAGATCAGTCGAGAAGCGTTTAGGGTTTAGGGTTTAGAGTTTACGGGTGCGTTACCGGCCTAGATCATTGATTTGAGGTAATTGATTTTGACTGCAGTTGTGTGACTAGCACATCCATTCATCATTGAGGTAGGTTGGCAGTGCACAGAGAGGAGATATTCGTGAATTAGGGTTTGGCTGTGAGTTTGGGTGCCTGGATTTTGCTTGACTTCACATACCCAGTGAAGGTGCTGATTCTGAATTACGCTTAGAAAATTTATTCTTGGAGGTTTGCTGTTTCTTAAGGCCTTTCAAAAAAAGCTCCACCATGATTATGAAAATGTTTGCTATCGTGCTGGTGTCGTTATATATTCTCTATCGGAGTTGGAAGAAAGGGAAACCTTCACCAGCCGCGAGGCTGATGTGGAGATCAACCACATTGGGGCAGTTGTTGAGGTACTCCGAAGAACAAAGCACAAGCGACATTCATGGACGAATCCAGAGCGTCACAAACCATCGCAAACATTCCTGTGTAAGGCTCCATTTGCTATATTTCTCCCCAATTTTCCATTGCGACACTTTTCAAATGCAGATTCCAAGTTCTGTGTATCATTTCTGTATAGTATATTCTAAGTTCTACAGGCACTATCGTGTCAATGCAGTAGTAGGGCATGGTAGATTTACAAATTGGTCAAAGAGCTTAGCACAATCCATAAAGTGCTGTACCTGACATGCGTATCGTATGGAGTCATCTTTGCCTTTGTATTTCTCTAGAACGCATCGTGTTCCAGAAGAGGCAACCGAGAACGCGCAATCCTCAACCCAAAGATCCTCACACTCCAACTTGCCTGCAGACCATATTCTGAGGGCCTGGATTCTTTTTAATAAAAGTAATTTTTAAAATTGCTGGAGTGTCTTGTTATTTTTGAATTTGTAGGAAATTTTTATCTACTTCATTTTTAAACGATAGAAGTCGTGAGGTGGGCTTATGCAAATGTCGGGCGCATTCCCATGGTTGCAATCTACATCTACAATTCTTGTACCCTTCAAAGCGGCAAGAAGACAAGAGGTACTTATACTCACAGAATCAACCGGAAGATGAATGTCACCTAAACCAACAGATACTTGTCATTGTTCGTGAGCGTTCACTAAATGTCAATACAATCTAACTACACCAATCACCGCATTTAGTGTATTGCACACTACATACAAACCCATATACTAAATGTAAATTTACAATTAATGTAGTGACACAACAATACACTGAGTCTAAAATAGTACACTATATGCAAATTCTAGTAAAGATTTGAAGGATATTTTTCGTACATGTGCACATCTAGTGTATGGAAAGCATGCTCTTAAATATTTGGGGAGAACAAAGTGGCAAAATGGGAAGAAATAAGGAATGGAGTGAAAACATAAAAAGTATGATATGAAAATAATTTAAGAAAATGGAAGAAAAGGAATTCAAGTGCAAGGAAAAGAAAAGTAGAAATTCATATTTAAAAAGAATTCAAATATAAAATTACCTACGGCAAATTGGGAACCTTTTGTCCTTTAAAGAGGGCCATATTTGGCAATGATTTCCCAAAGGTGGGGAAATAATTTATTAACCGACCAAGTGCCATCTAAATCCAAGGACAAACCAGTTTTAATCATGGCTTTTTGGGCATATAAAATGTTATCACATTGAATCATACGATTGACGTCATTAATTGCATTTGCAGCCATGTGAAGAAGAAAAAATTCTTTACCCGGGTTGGTAAGTTTATCAGACCACTCACCATCGGAGAGTGTTTTGCCAAGTGTTGTTGCGGATGAGTTCAACTTTTTTTGCCTCCCACCCTCTCGTCGAAGCGTCCTTGATTTTGGAAACCACGAACGTATCCGCCGGTTGTCAAAGGTGAGTTGCACACGGTGGAAAGTATTTCAAAATCGTTCTTTTCAATGCCAAAACGGCCACTATTGTACCCCTTATATAAATTGTGGTATAGAATTTGGTAGGGATGTGTGTATCAAAATTTGAACTTGGAAAATTGCTTGAGAAATTCATGCAATATACAACTTGTCTTTTAGCCAACTTATACAACTTGGTCTAATTTTTTATACTTTTTCACATTGTTGTAGAAATTGTGATTTGGGCGTTAGAAATGTGTTCAAAAAATATCAAGGATGAACAATTCCCACCATGGAATATCCAAAAGTATTCCCCACCCAATTGTCAAGTATTTTGTTGAAAATATAGCTCTATGATCTTAGTTTTATAGGTTTGTGCTATTGTGAACCCTATTACTTGCGTAGCTAAGTGTAGTGTCAAGTTTAGATTTGTGGGAGTTCACGCTTTGCGGTACAACTCCAAAGTTTATCAATAGTATTTTATTAATAATTTGCAAAGTAATTTAGGAAATGTAAAGTAAAGAGATTAGACAAATCAAATTAATCAAATTTAATTATCAAAAATTTTATGTAGACCAATTCTGATTATGTTTAGAAAGTTAAGTAGTATCAAATTAGTTGTAAGATTGGATTACCTAATATCAAAACTACAATAAATTTGGTAAGTGATAGGAAGTAACTATGAAATATTATTTAAGGCCTGGTTTAGTCTTAACTAAATTTCTTAACATTCACTTCAGATTAAGTAAGGAATAACTTAGCTTTGGATTAAAACTTAAACATCACTCGAGAACCATAAATTCATACATGCATATAACCGTTTTTACTTTGTAGGAAACAAAAAATGTACTGAAATTCGGCAAGACTTACACCTTTGGACTGAAAATTCTTCAACAAATATCTTGTATTTGAAGGTCATTCCATTATCTGAACCTTTTCATGTTCAAATACAACACCATACATGTGGGACACTATGGACACTAGTGGCACTTTTTGACGTTTAAGAGTTAAAGATTAAATTATGAATAGATGACTTGTATACAGATATACATCTCTTATTAAGCTATTTAAGCCTTGTAGAGACCTATATAATATTTTCTATGCCTACATCACAATCAAATTTTTTTAGTTTAATATTGAAGTAAGAGTATTAAAAAAATGTACAAAAGCACCCAAAAGTGAAAGGACCAAGCTTGATTGCATAGAAACCAATAATTTTTTTAATTAAACAATACTTTTAAAAAATGTTTTTTAAAGATTTCTTAAAAATTAATGTACTAAAAAAATAAAAGTATAGAAATATTAATCAAATTATAGATTAAAAGTACAACTTTCTATATGTTGCACTACAAGTTAGTTGTTTCAGAGTTCATCTTTTGATTTGTAGCTGTGAATTTTTGTGCACTGCATCTCTAGGTACAATATCTTTAATGAGTATTTAATATTTTAATTTTAAATTTTCTTTGGTTTTCAATTAACATGAGTGCATAAAATCCAATAAATCATAACAAATAACAATCATAAAGACCAAAAAAGTGTAGTACTACACATTTGCAAAAACGACACTATGTGAATGTGTAGTTTTTTCCATAGTGACGGTGACCATTGTTTTTTATTATTGCAAATTGGTTTTTGCTAAATATGATGTCTTTGAGGTTTCTTTGGTTTTCATGAGGTCGATTTTAATTGGAAGTAGTAGTTTTATGTTAGTAGAATAAATTTTTTGTACATGACCTCTAAAAGATGATAAAACATTTATAAGGAGATTTCAACTAATAAAGGACAAAAGAATTTAACTAGAAAGTAAATTAGGTTTGTCAACAAACTGCCAAATCAATTATTTGGTGGTTCATAAAACATAGTTTGTTATTATACCTCAAATACTTTATGATAATAGTTCATCAAATCTTACCAACAACCTCGATTTGAATTTTTTTGGTAATTCTAGTAAGGCCTTACATCCCCATCGCATTGATTTAAGTATAAATAATAAACAATATCATAATTTTACAATGCACTACCAAACCAATTGTTTGGTAGTTATCATAAAATTGTAAAATATATTTATCCAATATAGGGTATAACTATGAGGTTGCTATAAAAAATAATGGGAGTCATATAAACAAAATAAATGTATTCATTATTTATCTTTCACATTCCACGCATTCTATTGAAAAGCCACTATGATTTGTATACTTTATAGCCGTTTTTTTTGGTTGTCCATCCTCATGGCAACTTGACAATTGTCATCTACCTAGTCTTAGTTTCTTATCTGATTGTTACTTATTCCTACTTGTATGAGATCTACTTCTAGACTTATATGAGATAATGTGGTAGCCCTTTTGTTGGTTTGGATGGTATGGATTGAAACATAATTGCACTCAAAGTGAAAAAAATGTGTGCCTTGTAGGTACACTTGGTCCTGTTGGGGCTAAACATGATACACATGTCTAAAATTGTTGAAGTATCTTGGAATCTTTATAAGAATGTTGAAAATAAGAAAATCTCTATCTACTTAACCCCTAAATGGCAGAAGTCCCAAAGTGGCCTTATGCAAATGTCCGACATGTACCCATGGTTGCAAGTCTTGTGTTGTACAAAGATGCAAGATGACAAGATGTAGACGGAAGTTTTTTTTTATTCTCATTGGACATATGGAAAAAAAGTGATGCCATCTTATAAAAGAGCTTTTTGGAAGCATGCATGTTGGGCAACTTAAAAATCTTCTCCTAGAACAGTCTCATAAATGTCAAATTTTCAATACTTGCAAGTAATCTATTTCCGTTCATATTGTCAAAAAATATTTTCACACATCGTCACACATTTTAGGCAAGGTACCAAAAAACTTCTTTACCACATAAAACTCAGAGGTCTTCATGCTTAACATGATGGTAATGAATTGAGACCTTGTGTAGTGCAAACACTTGACACCAAGTGAAGTCAAAGTTTGTTGTTCCACTCAAGACAAGGAAGAAAGTGAACCATGTTCTCTACGTCAAACAATATACTCTTCCAATATGTGTGGTCAAAGTTTATAAAATATTGTGAGCGTGTTATTTAACAAGTAATTAAGATCCAACAGTAAATTATCCCCACATTCACGTTGGAAAAGAAAATATTATCTTCAAAAAGTGGATGGATGAAAATAATGCATGAAAATAAACATGGAAGATTTCAATTGAAATCCAATAAAATGTGGATCATTTAGGGGTACTAAGAGTCATCAATGTATATTGGTTGTAAGAGTTGTCAGATATGGAGAGACTAATATTACACCAATCATTAGAATCTAGCAAGAAATCTTGTAAACTAGATGGAACTTCTACATGTTGTGTTGATTACTTCACATTGACATGTACAACTATGTGAAATCAACATAATATACACATGATTTATGATGATTGTTTAGCTCCTACTTCCTTGTTTTGTTGTAAAGATGTTCCAAATTCAAATAAGTGACAATTGAAGTTGTGAATGCCATGAGGAATTGATAATTGTTCTTAATAAAAAAGAAATTGTCTTCACAAAATTTAGTGAAAATGCTTATTACTAATAATTTGAACCTTAGGTTCTTAAACAATATAACACCAAATCATAATTTGACAAGAAAATACTTTTAAAAAAATTGTGGTGTTCCATAGTAGAGACACTATGTAAAGGGCCTAGAAAAATCCTAGAAGAACACCTCAAAGGACTTGATAGTAGATTTGAATTTTCAAATGACCACTTATTACTTAAATTATTTGAAATGTTTGTGAAAATTTGAGTAGTCCATTAATGCACTTGTATGATGAATATAAGAATGAATGTTAAATATCTACCATATCAAAAAATCAACTCAAAGAAGAGTAAGGTGACTAATATTCATAGTCTCTAATCCTAACTTTTCATTCCATTATCTCAAAAGAAGCCAATTCTACTCTAATTTGAGTTTCAATATTGCAAAGGTTTTATAAACTTGAAATAGATTATGATCACAAGGCTAGAGATTCACTTAATTCATTATTCCAACATCTATTATAGTGATCAAATATCACTATAAAGAATGGAGGAGTTGTGTTTTGAAACTTAAAATGGCTTTACAAATCTTTCTTTATAAGACTTTTGATTAAAAAGAGCCAACAATTTTGAACCTAGATGACACTACGCCAACATATTTTATTTGTCAAAACATGAATGAAGAGTGTTCTTCTATCGTATATATCAACTTCTAGGAAGATCATTATTCAAAATGTTAGATTGTCTAGAATGTCATCTTTTCAAACAGTAATTTACAAAAAAATAAATTACAAAACGAAAGAATATGTGTCAAGAATGTTTTAGACTTTGGAATTGGACCCTTAATTTTTGAAAATTCCACATATTTTTAGTAGCTCTAAATTTTGATGCTTATATCAAGTGCTACAAGTACATCATAAAAGTAATTCAGATGCATTATAAGTTCTTTTACTTGTATCAAGTACTACAAGTACCCTATAGAAGTAATTCTAAATACACAAATGCTACAAGTGCCATCTGAATTACTTTTATAATATGATTTTATATTTATATACGATAATGATATTCAAAAAAATTTGTTCAACGAGTGGTTTGATTTCAAGTTGAGTAGTTCAAAGCAGAGATGCACTAAAACTTTGTTGTAAAGTACATCTTTAGCATGATATTTGTGAGACATAATTTGAGAAATCTAGAGATTATAAAATCAACCATTTAATTGACCACTAAAAATTTAGTAAAACTTGTATAATTTTTCACGCAAAATTATTGATTTGAATTTGAATTTGAATCTATTGAATCTTTCATATTATTATTGTTATTGGCTTATAGATTTAAATAACATATTTTTGAATCATTGAATTATGTGCATATTCACAATTATATGTATTAAATTGTATGCCCAAAATTGTTGCTTTCCAAATCAACTACACTAAAGATCACATTCAGTGTAGCGCCCTCTAAATGACTTGTAAATGCTATAAGTTTTTACTTTAGTTAATATTTTTACCTGCTATGTTTATAATGATCATCTCATTTGAATACTATAGAGAGTTGTGCTCTTGGTAAAAATTGGCATCAACAGTAAAACTTATCACATTTACAAGTCATTTACTGACTCGGGGGGGTAGTGAGCGGTAGTAGTAGAAAAGTACGTGCGAACAAATGATAGGGGGCCAAAAAAACATTTGAGATAAAAATTATAATTTGTTTTTTAATACTATAGGGTACTAAAATGGATTGACATGTCTTCAAACTACTATAGGGTATAGAAAAATAGGTCCAATTAGAAAAAAATTAGACGTAGGATACCCCCTTTTAATTCTTTTTTTGGGCCAAAAGTATTAAATGCTGCTGCCTTGTGAGTGGCATATTGAAAGTAATCAATAATTTTATAGACTTTACTCATTTCTACAGTAGTCGTTGGTTAAGTGGCTGGCGTTTAATTTTGTCATTTAATTTCATTTCATTTCGAGTATTGGCACCAATTTTGTGCCGGGTCCGCTCTGGGGTTTGGGGCAAGGGATCGCGTAGACACTGGCGGGCCAGTCTTTTCCTTCTCACTGTTCTGTGCTTGCGATGTGTTTGCTAAATTAAGGTGGCGCTTTAGGGTTGAGGCAATGATGGCGCTCAGTTTCAAGACGAAGCTGTTTTCCCTCGCAGACGAGAACGCGCGTCCGGAGCTCCTCAATCCTTTCTTCTGTCAAGCTGGCGACACTTACGCCGAGTTGCGATTGCGTCTGGAGGAGGGTGGGTGAGTTGATTGGGCGTTTGAGTTTTGGGACTTTGAGGATCAGTGTCGCATCCGGAAGAGGTTCGAGGCGATGAATCCTGTCACGGAACGCATTTACGTGATCTCTGCGGTGGAGGAAGACGGAGGTGGACCTGGAAAGCGATGTCGCCATGAGATAAGTGGCGAAACCGAGATTAATGATTGTGTGGCGCCCCCCGACTTGGAGTTCCTTGATGCGCAGGAGGTCGAAGTTGCTGCCGACTTTACGTTGCAGGAGGCAGAAATGGGTTTAGGGTTTTCCCCTGAAGAGCTTCCCGACGATGGAAGTCTGCTTCAATCCCAAATCCTTTCCAATGAGATCATGGAGAATTATACAAGCGCTGCTGCGAAGCTTACGAGGGAGCTGCAGTCCATGGATTTTGCTGACCATCTCTGGAAGCTGAAGACCTACGATCAACATGGCGTTGCAGTCGTCAAGATCTTCTGCGTGGAGTGTTGCAAAGAAATCGGGGGTACAAGCGGTGATCACAACCGGTATGGCATACAGAACCTATTCACGAATTTCAAGAAATCGCACTTGCATTCAGCTCTTCACGTCAAGCAGTGGTGCAAAAGGAGGGACATCCCGTACATCGATCACCCAAAGAAGGAGGGCAACTCAAAGATACCCGTCATTTGTACAGCAGCTGACCACAAGCGTCTCGTGGAAGAAGGTGTCAGCGTTCTTCAAAGCGTGAATGACTCCATCTCTTTAGTTGATCCTCCGTTTGTTGTAGTAGGAGATGTGGGAAGTTCTCAGTTCAAGTCTTTCTGGTTCAAGGTGCGCTGTAAAATCGACGGGGAAACAATGTGTCTGTGCCTACAGAAGGGGAACTTCAGAGCTAACTTAGAGAATCACGTCCATGGGCTCATGCATACCAAGTGTTGTGAAGATCTGGCTGCAGCAAATAGTTCCTCTAAGAAATCAGGTGCAGTCAGCTCGGGAAAACGGGGGAGACCTACCGCAAGGTCGAGATCCACCACTGGAAATCAACGCAACCTGCATTCTTGGTTCACCAATTCGGGCAGTGCAGATACCGAAACATCAGGCGAAGCTCCGTCAGGTATGCACTCACACTCCATCTTCTCGTTGTTGTGCTGGGGATTTAGGAAGAAAATAGTTGAATACGGTGGGAAGAGCTATAGAGTGGATTCATTGCTCAATGACCCGAAGCCTGGATTGTTGTGGATAGCGGAGCCCAACACAACTGCAGATTTTCTTTTCAAAAGTGAAATTGTCGTTGTGAGGGGTTCCTTCCGCCATGCACACTGCAAACGTGTGTGCGGCACAGGAGAACCGTTCACAAATTTCACTTGCTGTAAGTGTGTAGAGATTGAGCAGTCCACGGATTTCAGACTTAGGGTGCTTAGGGAAAGTCGTGCTCTTGTTAAGCGCGGTTCTAGAGATACACAGTGTGGAAGAAGGGTAGACTACTTATCATCCCTTGAGCTGGGCGCACACTCTAGGACTTTAGCTAGGAAATATCGTGACGAAAAGGCCAGGCACTAGCTTATGAAGTCTAGGGTTGCCCAGTTGAAAGTAAGTCACCGTGGTCTAAAACTTAGTGCCGTAGAAAGTTTTAATAAAAAGGATGTTCTATCCTTCTGTAACAACATTTTGGCGGCTCACAGAACCAACGCATTCGGGGGAAAGCCAGCTTTGTGGGACTTCCTCAGGGATGTTGCCACAAACTTGAATCGTGTGAGGCAAGGTCATAGATTCTCAAAAAATACAAAATCATTTGCACAAGCTATGAGGATCTATGGAGGCAGGCGAATGTGTGATTTGTTTTCCTTGAATTTTGGTGGTCCTTCCTATGATTGTACTAAACGGGAAAACAGGAAAGGGGTTCAGTTTATTGCCGGGGAGCACTCTTCGTTGTTTGCTGCTGTGGCTCACATTTATAGGGAGGCCAAAGCTACGCACAGAGTGGAAGGACCGGTACCAGTCATCTTGGCTGAAGACGAGACGAAAGTCAAGTCCCGTATTTCTTGGGATGCCCGATCTGATGGACTGGTGGGCTTCTGCGGACAAAAAGAGAATCATCTGTGCATCTCTACTTTTAGGCCACATGTTGGGAACGGTGAGGGTGGTTATTCAGCCATAGTTGATGCCTTCCGGCTGAATGACAAGGGAAGTTTTGCACGGGTGATTATGGTCAATCCTTTGCATGATAAGCTGCCCAGACTTGTCCTTGCTGTGTCCTGCACTTGCAATCGTTTTAATTCCAATTGGGTCCGTGATCAGTGGAACACTTTTGACACGATTTGGCAAGACAGTTGTGGCACGGTTGTGGGACCTATTGTAGGCCATTCTTCAGATGGGGACTCCAGGAGAAGGCAGTTGATGGTTGAGGACTACCGGAGCAAGGTGGGATTGAGGTATGAAATTCCATGGGAAGGGTGGTCTTTATCTTGTGAATGGCTTGGGGAAAATAAAATCAGAGGCTTGCATGATCAGGATTTTATCCATAACGGAAAGAAATTGATCAATCCACTTGACAGTGCTGTCAAAAACCTTCAATTAGGCACTGATGTCTGTTACCTAGATCATCTTGGTCAGGTTTATCAAAAGTTCGGTATTGATCAGCATGGTCTCAAAAAGGAAGATGTGGAGCGGACTGACAGACAGAACTGGGCTAGTGCACAACGCATTTGTGCAAAGAAGGCAAGGACTTGCTTGCACGAACTCAGAATTGGTAGGGATGCACATTAGGAGAGAACTTTGGGGACTGAGTTGTACTTGTCTATATGTGCTGATTATATCGACATCTTCCTTTCCGTGTCTTTGACTTTGAGGGAGAGGGTGGTTCTTGCTAGCAAAGTGTCATTCTTTTTTAGGATATGGAAGTTGTGGTTCCAACATGGTGACCACGGTGTAGGAGGAAATACGAAGCATCTGACGCTGCAGGAATGCTTTGTGAGCAACCAGTGCTACCTTGACGTGCAGCTCTCTTGCCATTTCGTTGTTTTACTCATAAGATATTTCCGTGATGCATTCCCTCACTTGTCGGTTCCACTGTACCTCACAGGATCTGATTCGTGTGAAATTTTTTTTAGCAAGGTGGGGGGGATGCAAGGTATGGAGAGGGCTTATGATTTTCAGGAGCTCGTTGGTTGTGCTAACACTGTGAACCAGCTTGTTGCAATTGAGTACGAGGAAAATGGCTTGCAATTTGCTAGAGCACATAATAAGCAGCGCAACATCTGGGCTGACCTACATCCTCTAGAACGGGGACAGTCCCCTGCAGATTTGGGAGATTATAGCGCCCTTGCCATAGATGAGGACTTCATATCAGCGTTGAAGGAAGGTTTGAAGGAAGCCCAAGCATAGCTAAAGGCGTTGAATATGGCTCCATCCTCTTATGCTAGAAATAAAGTGTGGTTCTTGCAGCCGTGGATTCTCGAGAGGGCGGATCCGAAGCACTGGGCATATGTGGCTCCTGAAAAAATACATAATGTGGCTCTTGAAAAAGTATTTTATTTAAGCCGGCGAAGACGGCGACGGTGAGGCCATGAGGGACTCCGAAATTGTGCAGGTGGAGGGAGACCGTGTGGAGGATGAAGGTTGCCACAGTGTCCCGGATATGAGTGCTGCGGACGCTTCTGCAGATGATGGGGAAGAAGTTATAAGAATTGCTGAGGAGGAATGTAGGGATGCAATCTCGCAAATGCTAGATTCAGCTGAGCCGAGCCAACCACTCCCGCTAAATTCTGATAACAATGCACTGAAAGTAGAGCCAGTGGTGGAGTACATGGGAAAGGTCATCTACAAATCGACATTGATAGCCGACTTGAATGGGAATCCGTTCTTATCGAAGGACCGGTTGACTCGCGTCAAGAACTCTGTGTACTTTAACAATGCAGAGGATTACCTTTCTATTGCAAATTCGACAACCTCTGCTCTCCTCGGGCTTGGAAGTGACTGCGGTGTGCTCTTCATGCAATCACGAAGTCTAGGCCAGAGTTCCGGAGTGACAGCAGCACAGAAGAGGAACCGATCTGGGGCTCAAGTAGGACGGCCGGCTGCAGTGACCGTTGGGGGGGACATTGGCACCCGATGGCTGGGCCGAGTGCAGAAAATGCGAAGGAGGGTTGGAAAAACGTGGGGCTTGTGTAGGAACCCAGTCGACCTCATGGCTCACACCTCAGCAGGTAAGAAGGTAAGTTCTTCAACGTCCATTCAACTAATGCTAAATTGGTTCAAATCTGCGCTTGGGAGGAACAAGTACAAGTACGATGTGACAAACACCCAATGGATTGACATCGAGAGCGTGATTTGCATCATTGCACTTTCCTTCAATTCCAATACCAACGTTTATACTCTACAAGAGAATGATCGGCAGGTGCTAGATGAATTTGTGTCAAAAACTGCTTGAGCGCTGCCTTTTTTAGTAGTAGACGTGGTTCCAGTTTTCAGGTCTCCAAGGTTCAGCCTTGAAGCAAGACGGTGATCAATGGTTCAGGTACGTTTCTACAGTTTATACATAATCAGAATTCGGCAGTATTCTAATGTTCTGGATTATTTTATTTTATTTTAAAATCACGAGCTACCGCTACAGTATATGAGCGGGCTTCACCAATTCTTGTTGTCTCGTTCGTGGGCGTTGCAGAAGGACTTAGATGAGAGATTGAGGTGCGCACCTATGTCGGAGCGGTCTGCTGCTGAATTGCATTTTTTTCCTAGCACTGTGGAAGATAGGTGGGACTGCTCGGAGATTCAGGTGCCTGCTGGAGCGAAACTGAAGCCTTCACGGAGGAAGTGGGTTACACAGTCCCACCGAGCTCTTTGACGTTGTTGTGCAAGCTCACGCCAGGTATTGAATTTCATCTCCCTCTCCTTTGCATGTGCTTACCCTTTCAGTGATGCTTACCTTTGCAAAACCGCTCTTCAAATGTGTGCATCACTTGCTGTATGCTGCCAATGTGTGTGCTTGCATGTTGATATTATTTTTGGCCATTTCCATTGATTCAAGTATGTGTCTGCTACAATGCAGGTGCAGAACTATCGCAGACTGTTACAATGAGGCCAAATGCATTCCTCTTCGCATTTCCCTCTCATCTTGAAGACTGGATTTGTTTTATACTTTTTCCATCAGTTACAGTCTTGGTTACATTATTGCATGTTTGAGTGAGTTTACTTGTACAAGCTCAGTTTTGATTTGATCTCCATAACTAGACATTCTTGACATTCTATTTCATAACTTAGTATGCACATTATTTTCATTGATTGTGTTTGTAAACACAATGAGGACATTCTATTTGATAATACTACTGCATACTAACATTTCATATACCATTTCATACTACCATGATTGTTGACAAATATTTCTGACATTGAATTTCATACTAAGTTGATGCAAAATAGTTCTTACATATTGTTGTGAATACTGGGAAGAAAACCAAGTTTGAACAGAATGGAACTATAGGACAGAATTTGTAGTAGATTTTTTTTTATTTCTAAATAACCATATCATTTATTCATATGAATTTAGATTTATAAGTAATGCAAGCCCCTTCTCTAATAACCATAAGTAGAAAATTATATAATGATAGCATGTTTAAAAAAATAATAAAATAATAATACCCCCCTAAAAAATACTTGGTGTTCGCACCTATCCCCTTATTTTTTAGACACACTACCCTCCCTAAGTTTACTGAGCACTAATTGATGGTATATACACTAAGTGATCTTTAGTGTAATAAGCTTTTAACTTCTTAGCAACAATCTTTGTTATTCATATATAATTCTATCACCTTATTACTCATATTTATATAACCATGTTTGTCTTTTGAACATCATCCCTCTTGAAGACAATTTTCACTTCAAAATACCATTGCTTAACGGGTTTGCGATTTATTTAAAATGTTATATATAAGGGTTTTTAATATAAACTTCTCTTCAGTGATGAGAATTGAATATACCGTATACACATTCACATCTTTTTTATTACCTTTGATAGTATTGCATTGCAATCCTAGATACAATCATGTTTTATAGTCATTATAAGATGGTTTCTACACATTATACTTTTCCAAAATTGGTCCAAAATTGGTTAATGGATACATGTGATAGTGTAAATTGTAGATCTTAAGTTAATAAAACAAACAACATTTCGATATAGAAATAAATGCTCAATTCAAAACCCTAGTACCTTCTTACATATAAAAAACAATATACGATACATTTGAATAATTCACATCATGTATACAATTCTTTGTTTATTACATAATAGAATGTCACAATAAGATATTCAACATTATAAATGAGACCATATAATACATTTCATCATTTTGCATTAGAATATGTCATAAAAGTTTACCATCTCTTGCACTTTCATTATAACTACCATCAATCTCATCATTCTCATTTATATTTTACATAAGAAATTTGATAACATTTGAATTCTAAATTATGGACTACATTAAAAACATCATTTGGAGCACGAAATGGTGGGAATAGAAGCCATGGTAGCATACATAGTAATCACCAAACTCACACATTTTTATCATACACCTACTTTTACACAACTTCACCAAAACCTAAAACTTCCCCTATAAGTTCACCATTGACCGATAGATTTTCGCCATTTCCTTCAATATTTCATGAAATGTAGGCCTCTTGGATGGCGCATGATGCCAACAACTATTTATCATGCATCGAATCCATGGATGTGTATCACTTGGCAGCTCCGGTCTACTACCTTCAAGTACTATATCATAGTCACTTGGAGGCACCCCCTCAAAAGGTATCTTGCCCGTCATTATTTCATAACATGTCATACCAAAACTGTACACATCTGACTTTTCAGTACATGTGTTTGGCTTAAAAGAACGATTCTTCACTGCATTCAATACCTCCGGGGCACGCCAAAATGTAGTTCCCACAGTCATAGCTGAAGACTCAAAATCCGCAACAAAACATTCAACAGTATCAATCAATGGATCAAATGAATATCTTGAACTGGTTTCGCCAATGAGCACATTGGAGGCCTTAAGGTCTCGATGGACAATACCATTCATATGCAACCCACTCATTCCCACAGCAGTCCAATACATGATTTCAAATCCCGTGGGCACATCAAAGGGCGATGCTTGGTTACCATTGTGCATCATTCGCACATCAATCAACTTCCGCAAGTCACCCCAATACTTCTTCATCCTAAACCCAAACCTTCCATCTTCCAACATCACCCCATCGAACAATTCACACGAGCCCGCCGAAGAAAATATTTTGATCAGCTCTTCCTCATTATGTATAGCCTTGAGCATCCCCGGCGGCCATTGCTTATGCAGAGCTTCCAGACTCCCTGCCTCCGCTTTAAACACTTTCACAACCCGGTCATCATTACCCTTCAATGCATAGATTGCACCTTGCGCTCCTTCTGCAATCTTCTCTCCCAATTCCCAACCTTGATCAGAACAATAACGAAAGAAACTTAGCGGACCCGTACCATATTGTTGTCGAAGGGTCTCAAAGAAGGCCTTGTCTGCCTCCACGGAACGCTGTTTGTCGCTGTCCGCCATCTCCGGCAGCTCACTCCAATGCACCTCCGACGCTTTAATCTCCGACTCCACAGCCGTCGCATACTCGCCCCTCCTCTCAATCATCTCTTGGATGCGAGCCGAGAAGTACTCCGAAGGCAGTGCACGCTTGAAAGACGACGCCGCAAAACCAGGTGCACCCTCACCACCACAACGTTGAGGTCCTTCTGCTGTGGCGGACAGACTCAAGCTGTCGACAGATAAGGTAACCTCCAAGATCCCGTGCGCCCGAGCCTTGTGCCAACACTGCCCCATCGCCGTGATCTCGAAAATACTCTCCTCACCTAGTCCACCGTAAGTCCCAGATCTCGCTGTCCGAAGGCGCAGCACACACCAACTCCTCCTCAAACCTCACTATCCGGTGGCAAATACACTTCTGCCAACAGCCAGCCAGCCAAAGTCCACAACTTAAAAGCAAGATGACCGCGACAAGATGGACAAGCACGAAAGGTAGGTGCTACAACAGCGTCCTTTCCACAACAAGCTGGAGACGCAGGAAAGCTACAAATCAAGACAGCGCCTCGCCCACACACAGCAATGGAGAAACCCGACCGACCCAAAAAGCGCACGAAAGAGAGCTCCACCGAAACCCCAGTCACATGAATCCTCACGTCTCACTCCAGACGACACACCCAGGCTCACCCCTCGCTCCGAACACTCAAGCTCTCAACAACGACGCCGCAAATCCTCTCCAGCGAGTGAGCTCTCAGAGGCAGCAAGCGCGCACACTTATACCCGACGGAGAGGCGCACTGTAACGCGTCTTTGAAACTGTCAGGCACCATATTCCCGGCACATGGCCATCTCCGGTTGCAGAGCTGCGACAGTTGCCGGCGTTCACCCGCGCTCCTCGTCGGCGTCACCCGCACTGGACCCGGCCTCCGCTTCCTCCGGCAGTCCGCGATCATCCTCACTCTCCTCGTTCCCATCCTCGCCATCTCACTCGATTCTCGCATTCCTGGCGCCCTTGAAACCGCATCCCCACTTACAAGTGCGTCTCACCATTGCTGCCTGCGGGTTCTATTTCTCTGATCAAGTCTGATAATTTTAGGGTTGGCAAGGTCTTTGAGTTGACTGCTTTGCTTTTTTGATGCGACGGGTGAATAGGTGCACGCTCCTGAGTTCTTATTCTGGTCTGCTTCTGGCGTTTTACGGTTAGTTGGTGTCGGGAATTCTATGATGGTGTTTGATTCGCAGAGCTCGCGACGCGGGTGTTGCGTTGGGAGGTTTGTGATTTCTGGGCGAGGCAGTATAGGATCGAGCCATGGAGGTTGGGCAGCGATGGAGGCCATCGTGGACGAAGCGGCTGTGGATGAGGAGCGTGATGGACACAACGGGATCGCAGGAGGCTGCGGTGGAGTCTGCCGATGCGCAGAGCGTCGCGATCTCCGAGGTCTTTCTCCTCATGCTCTCCGTCGGTGTGTTTTTTCTCAATGTGTTGGATCGATGATGTCAAGCACAGAATCATGAGTATCCTTTTTGCATGCTCCTAGAATTCAAGGATGTGTTGACGTGTACGATGTGGATCTTATCGTCCATCATTATAGGGCATGGTTTAAACATGTGTGGGGGTGGTGCAGGAGGTGGGGAGAAGGGGCAGAGAGTTGCTTTACTGTAGCGACCTTTACGAAGAATGTGGTGAAGGAGAATTGGACGGAGGGGACGATCATAGGTTGGAGTTCCGGAACGAGGTTGTGGAAGTGGTCCTGCACGTGGAGGGTCTCGTTGTCAAGATTCGGGCCTAAGTTGTACGTGTCGTATCATCCCCGAACAAATTCTTCTCGGGTTAATGACGAATCCATGGTGATTTCCGTGGATGTGTTTGCCGTTTCGTTTTGTGGCAGACAAGGACTGTGCGAATGGGATATCATGGCTCGAACTCGTCCCGGGTTTCAAGACTGCGATCCGGAATAGCGACCTTGTGACCTTGCGGTCTGAGCTGCAGACGCTGAATGTGGTGATGGGCCCTCAAACCATGATCAAGCCTTGCTAGGTAGTCCTCCTGCCTCTCCGCCAACCGTGGACGTTTCCGTATTTCCTGCATTGGAGCCATGCCTTGTCTTTTTGGATTGTGTGTTATTTTATGGACCCAGCAGCTGTTGGAGAATCTGTACCGGAACAGCTGGAGCTCGTTTCGAAGGAGCTGCTTGCGGCTGTACAAGGCATCTTCCTTCATCTTGTTCGGCACCTGCACCTTCTTTTATATGAAGAACGTGTGATGAGGCTGTGGTTTTCTTCCTTCAATCCTGTTGTCATATGTAAATTGGGTGTTGAGGTTGCAGCATCGAAGAGTGGCGGACGACAACATGCTCCCTGTTGTTTGCAAGTGCCTATTTTCTGCTGTAAGGACGCAACTTTCTTCTCGTTACCAATCCATTCCGTATGTCCATTTTCGTTGCACTACTTTCTGAAAATATAGAACTGGAACTAATTTCATTATCTTCGGCATGTCGGTTGAGGAAGTTTTCGTCGAGGCGATTGTGCAAAGTCTGTTGGATAGCATCAAAGATCACTATTACTACAGCGAGATGCGTTTTATTATAGATGGGATATATGCATTAATGCGCTCGTCACTCGGAACAGTGTGTTTACTGTCAGTTAGCTTCGTTTGTTGTTGCTTTTGCGCAGAGTGAGTGACTTCGTGCTCTCTTCGTTGTAGAGACTTCTTCCGGAGGAGGAGCTCGATGATCATGGTTCGGTGAGATCACCTTCTTGAAGTGTAGCTAGGTAGGAGGACTTAGTTTTTGCAAATTCGGTGCGGACATGGTATCTTGATCGGTGATAGTTTGCTGGTGAATGGAGCTTTGTAGGACTTAGTGCGGTTGCGCGGGCTTCAACTGTGAGAGCTCGGAGGTTGCGGGGGGAGGCGGAAGGCGAGAATTCGGGGGGGAGGTGAGTTGTTTGCTGTTTTTGTAGAGTTGATGGACTTAGGCTTCAGCTGTGAGTTTGTTTTGTGTGGATTCGATCGTTGTGCGGTTTTCTTGATTGGTGGGATTACAGGTGCTCTTTCTTCTGTTGCGGTGATCTTCATGGGAGTAATTGGAGAGAGGCAGTGTTCTTGAGCGGTATCCCCGTGTGAAGTCGTTTCTTGGCGGAGATGCCCAATCTCACGGGCTTCTGGCCGCGCCTCACGCACCTCAGCTTACAATACAACAGGTAATAGCTCTATTTGCTGTAGAATTGGCGGTCCTGGGTAATTGACAGTCCTGTCTAGATGCAAACTCGAAGTCTAAATCCCTTTTCTTAGGGTTTTGCGATACCATTTCTAGCGTGATTTCGGAACATGTTTGATTGGCATGCACAGGTTCAATGGCACCATTCCTGAGTCAATCGGCCTTTTCTCGCGCCTTTACCTGCTTAACCTCCGCAACAACTCGTTCTCGGGTCCTGTTCCGCCGTTCGACCTAGAGAATCTCAGACTCCTCGACGTCGGAGACAACAACTTGTCGGGCGCCATTCCTGCGCCGCTCACCAAGTTCGGATTCGGTGCCTTCCTCGGGAACCCTAACTTGTGCGGATTCCCTTTGGACACCATCTGTCCATCGTCTCCAGCACCATCTCCAGGCCCGGAGCCTGCAGCGGCGCCTTCAAGGGGAAGCTCTCGACTGCGGTTGTCGTGGGGTGCGATCATAGCGATCATCGTCGGCGCCGTTGCGTTGGGGATCCTATTCATGGTCGGGGTGTATCTTTGCTTCCGGAGTCGGAGGTCAGGACCCACTGAAGAGGCGAAAGGGAAGGGTGTGGCGCAGGATCAGCAACCTGGCGAGGACACGTACTCCAGTGCAGGCGCAGGCGACCCGGAGCGCACCAAGCTGATGTTCTTCGAGGGGGGCAAGCGGTACTCGTTCGACCTGGAGGATCTGCTGCGCGCGTCCGCCGAGGTTCTAGGCAAGGGCACCGCGGGCACCGCGTACAAGGCGGTCCTGGAGGACGGGATCATTCTCGCCGTGAAGCGCCTCAAGGACGTGACCACCACGCGGCGCGACTTCGAGACACAGGTGCACACCATCGGCACGCTACAGCACCGGAACCTTGTGCCGCTCCGCGCCTTCTACTTCTCCAAAGACGAGAAGCTTCTAGTCTACGACTACATGCCCCGCGGCTCCCTCGCGGCGCTCTTGCACGGGAGCCGAGCCGCGCGCTTGGACTGGGTGAGCCGCGTCCGCATCGCACTGGCGTATCTGCATAACAAATTATGAGCAAGATTATTTTTTAGTATATATTATGAGCAAAAATTATGAGCAAGATCATTTTAAGTATATATTAAAATCTTGTGATTGGAGATGGAAATAATGACTTCGTATTTTCTTTTTCACTCTTTGTGCTAGAATGATAAACTTTGAAGCCTTTTTGGTGAGAATTAGTCAAGAAAAATTTAGGGATTATTAGTTTTGGGTCTTCAATACTTTATTGCAATGTGGATTGGTGGTGACTTTAGCCCTTTAAGGACAAGCACCAATTTGGACGGCCATAGCTATTTTGGAAGAGTAGCAGCACATGCCTCACTACAGGGCCATCCAAATCAGCTCTACAATCCTTATGTGTCCACATTTGCCTTTCCCGAATGGTTGAATTGAAATGTGGCTCAGTACAATTCATCCATTTTCTTGGCCGACCAAAGCTGCCATTGTCCTGAAAGGATTAAATGAATTCTACTCTCACTAAGTTAGTTGGTTGTAACTTAGCGAGACTTACACCTTTGGATTGAAGATTCTTCAACTAACATCTTTCATTTGGAGGTCAATTCAATTAATCTGAACCTTATCATGTTTAAATACAATATTGTAACCATACATGTAGAGTACTATAGCCATCAGTGGCACCTTCTGACGCTTAAAGGTTAAGGATTAAGATCTTGCCTCTGGCCATCTACTGGAGCAAGTCTTCATTTCATACAATTTTTTCACTTTGATTGCAACTATTTCTCAATCTCTACTGTCAAAATTCACAAAAAACTTACCACATCATCTCATATAAGTTTGAAAGATGATTCTAAGGTTACATTTTCATAATGTTAGCAGTTTTTTATCAATGGAGTAGAGATTCCTCGGAAATGCTTTGACCCTTTAGAGATTAAGTTCAATTATGTGACTTGGTTGACAAGATTATTGGTTGCGCTTTGGATCTTGAGCCTTTTCAAACTCTTCCTTAGAGATTGGCGGAATTTGATGGACTCAACCATAAATTATATCATAAAATGTTAAAACCCGTAAAGAAAAAATTTAGTTCCAAGGTGGGCTTTTGTGGATCTTGAGCACGTTCCCATGATTGCAATTGATATTCTTTGGTTCTTCAAGTTTTGTAAAAAAGATGTAAGAAGATATGGGGATATAATTTCTACTCTCATCCTATGGAAACAAAGGTTTGCCATCTTAATGAATCTTAGAGAGTGGCTAGGATGAGCAACTTCATAAACTTTTGCTACGACCCTCTACTAAATGTGAGAATTTTACTACAAGTTATGAACATGATTCTATTTTAAATTGTTGGAAAAAAACTTCCATAGTAGAAAACTTCACTCTAGTAAGACAAGTCAAATTTTTTCACCAATTTTGGACAAGGTGCAAAAAACAAATCTCTTATTCTCAAAAAAATTCTTGATTAATTTTTCCACCAAATTTTTTGGCTTCAAGAAGAACCATGAACCATTGTTTTGATTGTTTGGAATTTCAACATAAACAAGAATGAATATATCAAAAATCCAAATGTAGTTAAATTGGTGATTTTTTAACCTCTCGTCATTGCTTAGTATTTGAAAAAATTGGTGTACAAAGACCTAACATCACGCAAATTACAATGATATAAAATTTTGAACTTATGCAAACATTCAAGACCAAGTGAAGTCAAAGTTTGATGATCCTTGAAACGCAAGGAAAAATAATTTTTTTCTGCACTTCAAACTCTATTATTGTTTAATTTGTGTGGTCAAAGATTATGGAGATTTGTGAGCATGTGGGTTCCTAAGTAAAGATTAAGATCTTACAAATAGAGATGAAAATAATGACTTTGTTTTTCTTTTACAATCTCTATGCTAGAATGAGCAACTTTGAATTGTTTATGGTGAAAAATAGGTAAGGAATTTTAGGGGCTAAAATTGTTGTGGGTCTTCAATTTTTTTTTGCTAGAGAATTTGGTGAGTTTTATTGAATTCAGACTACTAGACTCATTAGCTGGTCGTAACTGAAAAGAAGCTGAAAGGTTCTCTTGTGGCACTGTAGTTGCCAAAGTTGTTTGTTTGAGCTGAGCAAATATGAATTTGTTATGGAGAAAAAGTTTGTCCCTTGGAAAATGAATGTAACGATTTCTGTTTTTATTTTTATTTTCTTAAGAGTAAAAAATATCACCAGAAAAACACCTTAAATTTTTATGTTCAAAAAGTTTTTCCTTTTTTTGTTTTTCCACTTTAGGAATAGTAATGATCAATTAATTATGTTGTTATGATAAACTTCTGAAACATCCTACTACGAAAAACTCATTATTATCACTAGCTTTATCAAAAAGTGGCAAGAAAATCTAATCTTGAAGTAAGCTTTTCGACTTTTAACCTTTAAATCTTTTTAAAATAGACTTATATATGAATATGCATGTTTTTTTTTGTTACATTTCACCACACAGATATGAAGATTATAGTGTTCAAAATTCAAGAAGAAGTTTTTTTCCCCCCTTGCCCGACATTGTGTGAAAATGTTTGACTTGGGTTAAGGTGCTTTCTTACACTAAAAACAAGATTATTTTTTTGACACCTTTAAAGAAGGTAACATTCTTTATAATATGTATAAAAAATCTTAAGTTCAATAGAAACTTTGAGCAAAACTTTTGGAGCTGCCTAGAGTCGCTAGTTTTGCACTTAGAAAACCATAAGTTTCTTTTTAAAGGTCCAATGTGAAAAAGAAACTATATTCCTACAAAGCTTCTACTATGCCGCATTGTCATAAAAATTCCAGGAATTCATGATAAGATTAAGACCACAAGAACCGGCCCAAAATGAAAAACATCCCTTGAGGTTAAAGGAGCCTTTACGGGTTAATATCAAGACAATTTTGAGGATATGCTTTGAGTTTAGGATTCGATGATATTTCATGATAAAGAGGTTGAAGTGCATGTTTGTGACTGATTCCATAAAAAAAAATTGAAATATTAAGAAAACTCTAAAAAGCGAGAATCCAAACCGGTTGCAAGATAGTACTTGTAACTTGATTATGACTGATGAATACACATCCTAACCTTCATGAGCTGGATAAACCTTCTCCTTTGTAATCATGTGGTGGATTTGGAGCATAATTGAGTTTCTTCAATTTCTACTGTAGACTATCTTTAGCTAAAATTGAGCATAAGAAGAATGGATGAAGAATGGGTGACTTGAAAAGCGAAGAGATTACTATTATCTAGGACCCTGGTCTTTCTTCTCCCTCTTCTCCCTATTCTAATTTGCTTACCAACTAAGGAATCCCCATCGTGACCAACCAAAACCCATAACCAACACTTATAACATTGGGGTATTTCCAACCCACTTCTATCTCATTACCACCCATTCAGCTTCAAATTGAAGTTTCTTATCAGTCAATACTCCTTCTTTTTGGCTAGCCTTTCGGTCGCCACCACCTAAACACGGCAACAGAGTTTGAAAATTCATAACCAATTCACATTTCATCGGAAAAATATAAAAGCACTTGGGTCATAATTGTAATTCTTTTTACTATGAGTGAAAAATAATTCTTTCCTCTCTCCATATATGCACATTGCTTAACCCTTTAAGGCCGATCAACCATACATAGGTCAATTCCAGACAAAAACCTATATAGAAAGTGCTACATGCCACCTCAAAGAAAAAATAAGACCATGACTTATAGGCAGAAGAGGATCCGCATCTATTGATACCATCGCCACCGCAATCGGTGCAAGCATGGGCGAGCAACAGTGGTTTCCGTGAAATAAGTTTGTAGACTTTTGTGCTGAAATGTACTGGCTGCGTAGATGCCATTCTGCATGATCTAGAACGCGCGTAGACCCTCACATGCCGAAAAAGCTCATCGGCCTTAGAGGGTTAACTCATCGATCAAGGGGGGGTTTTACCTCATTACATTTTGGACCTAGGTACAAGTGATAGTTTAAAAAGGCTGTTGGGGAAATCAGAGGTTGATTGGGATGGCAGTTAAGACATGTGCACTGACAAGGGTTGAACCACTGTACCACTGACGTGGATGGCGTTCTGTACAATCTACGGCTCTCGTAGATTACGACCTCTGATCTCTGCCAACTCAAACGCCCGTTACTAGTAAGTTGAATCATTCACTCATTCGTCTGACAGATGACTTTCATCCACTCTATGAACGTTTCCATCCTTTCTGACCGAGTATGAGCCATGATCACGCTCGAACAACCTTTTCAAATTCTCATAACTCACGTATTAGTGGTTACTAACAATCTTACTAGTCACATTATCCTCATAATAAATACTTAAAGTTTTTAATCGACCTTGGAGCTTTGGTTGCTATAAGGTAGGCCCCCTAAAACCGACAAGTTAAGGAATGAGCATATATGGAGAGAGGAGATAATTATACTATTATTTTTCTAGTAATAGCCAATAGAATTACAATTCCAACCCAAGTGATTTCATATTTTTCCGATGAAAACTGAATTAGTTATGGGGGGCTTACCTTAAAGGCTATTGAGGGAATGGGTTGCTTCATTTAGTATTGAAGTGCATAGGTAGTAGGTTGCCCATTAATTACTCTTGTGCCACATAAAAGTTACCTTATTGTCACCTCCTATGTGACCCCATCTTTGACCATTTTTTCTTTTACTTATTCTTTCCATCATCATGACTCCAATTCATTAGATGTAATTGTTTTTTTGGTCATATTAACCACACTCCTCACATTTATTGATTCATTAGTAAAACATTTTGTTACACAAGATGGATAGTTGATTGAACCTTTTCGCAACTTCAATTTCAAGGATCCTTGAGAAACAATAGATTTGTGCGTGCTTATCAAGCACAAGAGTGGATAGGCTTCAACAAAATATTATACATGTGGAAAGAAGGAGCATGTGAGTTATTTGAAAACTAGATGGGTCTTTGGCTGTATATTTCACTGCCTGAATAAAGTTTGGTCAACAGTTCAAATTCAATCAAATTACTCAACGTTAGGCACTGGGTACAACGTACACCAATAATTTACCTCATTTTTACCAAACTCCTTGTTCCCAATTTCCCAAACCTTTCCAAACAACTTCACTGTAAACATCATGTAATAAAATTCAGCCACCAGAATTAAACAACAAGATCCATCTAAAAATTATACAAAAATGTGATGTTTCAAATTAATTAATTAATTAATTATTTATTTTTCAAAAAACCCACCTTTTTTACTTTACTTGCCACCCATCTTTTCACATTTCTTTGAGCAATTGTGTGTTGATGGACATGTGTTACTTGTTGAGTGTCACTTGTTGCATAATGTCTACCTTGGAGAGGGATAAGTAGCTGGATACTACTAACCCAGACTTAGTACTGGAACAAACAAACACTCTATTCACACCGGTCTTCTTGGGGCACTTGAGTGGTTCATCTTTTCCTTTCTGGTCCCAATCCTTTCCCCCACTCCACCCATAGCCCAGCAACATAAAATCCAAATCCCTATCCATTTGATTCCCAAAAAAACAAAATATAAACAAAAGAATCCCATGGTAACGAACTAAACCCATAATCAACACCTGTAAAATTGGGGTATATATCAAACCCACTTCCATCCCATTACTACCCATTCACCCATCCAAACAAAGGTTCACTATCAATTACAACCCCTTACTTGTGTGGGGTTCCCTATTGACAATCACCAACTAAACATAACAACACACTCTGAAATTCAGTACATCTCACCGGAAACACATGAAATCACTTGTAAGGTAGAGGCACCCTATTCCGATCACTTTTATCCAATTCGGGACTCAAATGACATTGTATGTCAAAAACATTTAATGTAGAAAGATGCGGAATTATGAATGAAACTCAACAAATACTTTTTCAAATTTAATCACAAATACTTGGAATTGACATAGAATTCAAAAGCCCAAAAACCACCGGAACCCATAATCAAACTCTAGAGTAGGTGAGATTTAGTGTCCTCCTTCACCCAATGCCAACAAGTGAGCATTGAGTAAAAGAGAGAAGGCATGCCATGGATAACCAACTCATGGAGGGTACCCAAACCCGATCGGCCTTGTTCAACTCTCAAGGCAATGCCACCAATGAGAGCTCAATAGAGGTGAAGCAACCCAAAATTGCACACTTCATGACCCAATGCCCATAATAACCCGTGTTTTCAGATTTTGAGATATCAATTTTGGGTCACTTCATGCACCATGCCATGCATACTCTACTGATCAGAATTGGGTGCCCCTACCATATGTATAATCTTTTCCTCTCTCTCCATATATGCACATATATAAAGGGGGGGGGGGGTTACTTCAAAACCCTTGAAGAAAACAACAGAAAACCAACCCCCAACGGAACAGACGATTCAAAACGCCCGGTCAAAACACCCGGTCAAGACGACAAAGACAGGACGACAAAGCATGATCCCCATTCACAAGCCATTGAATGTTGGCTCGCACTGTCTGACGCCTGCTGCAGCTAATAAATCACCATCAGAGCGTTGATGGCGAAGATAATCACGCTCTAGCAATTGCATGCGCCATTTCGAGGTTTGTGTTGCCTGTGAGAGCTCAGAGCTCACCAGGTTCGGGCATTGTTTCTTCATTCTGGTTGGTGTGGTTGTTGATCAGGAGTTCATGCATTGATGGTGCTCGTGTGTGTGTGTGTGAGAGAGAGAGAGAGTGTTTGTGGTTTTTTGGAGGTCTTCTGTTTGAAGTTTTGGAGTGAGTTGCAGAACAGTTGCTTTCGAGTTTTCTGTTTGGGTCGTCGAAGCGGAGAGGTGAGGGTGGAGGTTCTCCTCTAAAGTTTTGGTTGTGTTTGTTGAGTGTTGTGGTTATGGTTGCGGTTTTACTCGTTCGTGTGCTGTGAAAGTTTTTATGGGACGTAGATTGAGGTGGGAGAGGTGGTTGACGAAGTGGGTACAGTTGCTTCAGGTGAGAGAGGCTGGAGCTTGAGGTCTCCAGGAGGCGGTATGGAGAGGCAGGTTGGGAGCAGCAGAAGCGGGTGAGGGAGAAGCGAGTGAGTAGGAGGAGAGATGACGGTCAGCATTGCGGCGGCAGCCATCATAGTGGTTCTGAGCGCCGTCTCGGTGACGGGGCTGGAGGATCTAGCATCCGACACCCGGGCGCTGCTCGCGTTCAGCGCCGTCCACGACCCGCGCGGGACGAAGCTGCACTGGAGCAGCTCGACGTGGACGTGTCGCTGGCGGGGCGTCACCTGCAGCAGTAGCCGCGTCACGGAGCTTCGGTTACCGGGGAAGGGCTTCCGAGGCGAGATCCCGGGCGGGAGCCTGAGCTTGCTGACCAACCTCCGCGTCGTGAGCTTGCGTGGGAATAAGCTGACAGGCGCCTTCCCTGGGGAGCTTGGGAAGTGTGGGAGTCTTGAGGGTGTGTTTCTGGCCGGCAACGAGTTCTATGGAGCTCTCCCCGACGAGCTTGGTGCGCTGTGGCCGCGGCTTACTCACCTCAGCTTGGAGTATAACAGGTCAGTACTCCAATCTCCGAGCTTAGTTGTGAATGTTGCACCCACCGTAGCTTCTCATGCGTGGATATGGTCTGAACGATCGCCATTTTCTATTGGTTTGCGAGCGTTACGCACTGAGCCACGCGTGGATCTGACGTGTGTTCAGGTTGAACGGAACTGTCCCCCAATCTCTCGCCTCATCTCCGAGCCTCTACCTGCTCAACCTCCACAACAACTCGTTCTCCGGGAGCCTCCCTCCCTTTCCTGCAACCAATCTGACCGTGTTCGATGTGGCCTACAACAACTTCTCCGGCGCGGTCCCATCCTCCCTGTCTCGCTTCCCACCTTCTTCATACGCAGGCAACTCCGGGTTATGTGGCCCGCCTCTCAACTCCGTGTGCCCATCCCCTGTAGTAGTACAACAAACGCCATCTCCAGCTCCATCTCCAACTCTAGACTCATCGAAACAGCAGCAGCAGCAGCAGCTCTCGACAGGTGCAATTGCGGGCGTTGTCGTGGGTGCAGTTGCGCTTTTCCTCGCTCTTGGACTTTTCTGTCTCTGGAGGCGGGCCAGGGGCGATGAGAAGGTGCCTGAGGGTAGTAGGCGTGAGGGGGCGTCTATCAAGGGCGTGGAATTCTCCGAGCAAGGAGAGGAGTGCTCGGAGGTGGAGCGCAACAAGCTGGTGTTCTTTGATGGGAAGAAGTACTCGTTCAACCTGGAGGATCTGCTGCGGGCCTCCGCGGAGGTGCTGGGGAAGGGCAGCGTGGGGACGGCGTACAAGGCCATTCTCGAGGACGGGACCGTCATGGCGGTGAAGCGGTTGAAGGACGTGACCACGGCGAAAAAGGAGTTCGAGTCGCAGATCCAGGTCGTGGGCAAGCTGCAGCATCCCAATCTGTGCCCTCTGAGAGCGTACTACTTCTCCAAAGATGAAAAGCTCCTGGTGTACGACTACATGCCCATGGGCAGCCTCTCCGCTCTCCTCCACGGTGAGTACATCGAGCTCCATTGCATCAAGGTCCAAAACAAAACAGTGGGAGAGCAAACTTATCATAATATCGTGTCTCCTTTGCATTCGCAGCACTGACGTCGTTGTTTTCCATGCTCTTGTCAGGGAATCGAGGCAGCAGCCGCACACCTTTGGATTGGGTGTCCAGGGTGAAGATTGCACTGGGAGCCGGCAAAGGCCTTGAATATCTTCACTCACACGGCGGTCCCAAGTTCGTCCACGCCAACATCAAGTCATCCAACATCCTGCTCAACCGAGACCTGGAGGCTTCCATTTCGGACTTTGGCCTCGCGCAGCTCTTGACAGCTTCATCAGCAGCTTCCAGAATCGTTGGTTACCGAGCTCCCGAGGTCACCGAGACCAAGAAAGTCACCCAGAAGTCGGACGTCTACAGCTTTGGAGTGGTAAGTCGACTTCTCACAGGGAGCAAGTTGATCTTCATCCTTACAGGGATGGCTGATAGTTGTTGGTTTGCGCATGCAGCTGCTGCTGGAGCTTCTCACAGGGAAGGCGCCCACGCAAGCGGCGCTGAACGACGAAGGGATAGATCTGCCGCGGTGGGTGCAATCCGTGGTGCGGGAGGAGTGGACCGCGGAGGTGTTCGACCTGGAACTGATGCGCTACAACAACATCGAGGAGGAGATGGTGGCCATGCTGCAGATCGCCATGCAGTGCGTGGACCCGGTGCCGGAGCGGCGGCCCAAGATGAACAACGTGCTGCTCCTGCTCGAGGATGTGCACCCCTTCTTCAACGACCACAACAACGGCGACGACGCATCTCGCCAGTCGGAGAGCGCAGGCTCGGAGGACAAGATCAAAGACAAGTCTACCTCGCAGGAGAACACCCCGTCCCACTCTCTCACTCCTTAGTCTGCCACAATCGCTGCTCCACCTCCTTTTCATCAACCATAGATTCTTGCCGCAAGTATTACCTTACCTTTAAGCTTGTGGTAAAGTTTCTGTGATCCGATCAACCATTGAAGTGGGCTGATTGTCCTGCAAGAAACATAACTTCGACACAAGAGGACGTTTTAGGTATTTCCGGACTCGATTCTTCTACTGCCATGTCCAAGTCTGGAGGTAACATGGACAGAAGCCGGGAAGCAAAACGGATGCAGGACTGGAGAATCCGCAGAATTGTACTCTGACGCATTACGTCATGCCCTTGCAAGTTGTGAACGTCTTTCCATCTATGCTTGTACCCTGAACTTTCTGAAACTCAGAATCTCATCTGTTCACGAACCCTGAGTTTCATCTCTTCATCTATTCATGGATACCTGGCAGGTATCCAATTGTTATGAATTCAATCGCGTGTAACGTTGTTTTCTCTTTCGTTTGAACCAATCGACTGTTACAATGGGTAGTAGACGAGTATCAACTGAGTATCCCTTGGGTGTCAATCAAGAACACAAAATACCATGAGCTCCTTGAGTAGTTATGCGCGTCGTTCAATACAATGACATGTTCCTCGAGGTGAGATTCAGTTTGCTCAGGCCATGGAGCTCACAACTCCGCAAGCGCTGCTTATTCTCTTCCTCATCGTCCTGCTCCTCAGCGCGCTTCTCTTTCCAAGCCCATTTGCCTCGTTGCTTCCACAGCAATCCGTGCACAAACCAGCTGGTGATGTGCAATGCTTGGATCCGTTGAAGGTGTACGTCGTGGACCTTCCCCGGGAATTCAACTACGGTCTTCTGGAGCACTATTATGAGAGCAGAGGCAGCCGTGACCTCTGGCTGGGTGAGGACGGTGATGACCCTGTCCTCAACGAGGATTACCCTAGGAACCCCAATTGGCGGCAGTACAGTGCAGAGTATTGGCTCCTAGCAGACATGTCGACTGAGGAGCCTCTCAGAGCGGCGCATTCCGCAGCTGTCAGAGTTCACAACAGCGCTGAAGCGGACGTGTTGCTGGTGCCCTTCTTCTGCGCACTCAGCGCCGAGATCCAGCTCGGGGAAGGTCGGGGGAAGGTGGAGGAGAATAAGGACTACGTCCGGCAACGCCGAGTCATGGAGCTCCTTCTGCAGACCCCGGAGTGGCAGCGCTCTGGCGGCCGAGACCATGTCTTCATGCTCACAGGTGACCACCAAGAGACCATGTTTTTCATGTAAGCAAGCAAGGTCATGTCTCAAGTTCTTGGACGTATGCAGATCCCATGGCGATGTGGCATGTCCGGGGCCAGATCGCGCGCTCTCTCCTGCTCGTGGTGGACTTCGGAGGCTGGTACATGGAGGACGCCAAGGCGGGCGAGAAGGCGAATGTGATCGCGCACACAGACGTCTCCCTCACGAAAGACGTCATTGTGCCCTACACGCACTTGCTGCCAACCCTAATCCTGGCAGAGGCTTCTTCTCCCAGGGACGTTCTTCTCTACTTCAGAGGCGCCAGACACCGACATAGGGTGAGCTCACTCATCAATCTCTGGAGCTCACCCAAAGTTTCAATAAGATACCCCTCTTATTACAATAAAATCACCTCTGAATACTTCCCAAAAATCAGCTCAAAGGAGAGAAAAACGGCAGGTTGATCTCATGCAAACTCTTTCTTCACTCTTCTATTAATCTTATAACCTTTTAGAGTGGAAAAAGAGGGGGTACCTTATTAGGTGGCTTTAGACAGAACTCCATTTCTGTGGTGTCAGACAGGGATCGTGAGAGAAAAATTGTGGACGATTCTGAGGAATGAGCCTGGGGTAATTCTGGAGGAAGGCTTTCCAAACAGCACTGGCCGCGAGGAGGCCCTCCGCGGCATGCGCAGGTGAAAATGAACCCCTGCCCATCTAACGACACGATTCACTAGCAGAAATAAAATTGAAGGAAGTAGATCTACAAAAGGGCATGATAATCAAGTAACCGAAAGCACCTTTCGAACATTAACAAAAAGCGCTGACGACCTAATTGAAAAATTAAAATGACCAGATCCACTAAATCAAAAAGGATATACTACTAAGAAAATCGACGACGACTTACAAGAAGCTATTGAATTCTATAACAATAAATCATTCCATTTTATGGCACCAAATCATATGGAATAAGCTTTATGTCAACTCCAGTAGACAACATGGCATCCCATTCTAACCTTGATGTGCAGATCACATTTCTGTCTGAACCCTGCGGGCGACACGCCCACGTCAAGCCGGCTGTTCGACTCCATCGCCAACCTTAGCATCCCTGTTTTTGTGAGTGACACGGTTGAGCTCCCGTTTGAAGGCATCCTTGACTACTCCACATTCGCCGTCTTTGTGTCCGTAAACGACGCAATGAGTCCGGGCGTCCTTGTGCAGCATCTGCGGAATATGAACACAACGACGAGGAGCGGGTTGCGCGAGAAGTTGAGGGAAGTACAGAAGCATTTTGAGTATGAAAATGGATTTCTAGGAGGGCGAGGTCCCATTGCTAAAGACGGAGCAGTGCAGTTAATCTGGAGAAGAGTAAAAGAGAAGGTACCTGGTTTGAAAGCCACCATCGCCAGAGAGCAAAGAAAATTTCCAGGGTCTTCAGCTCCTTCTCGGTGCCTGTGTACATAACAACTCCGACAAGACAAACTCATGAAATGCATTTAGAATCAGTCAGTCATGGATACAAAACGAAGAATGCTGCAAAATCGACCAACAAATTTGACAAGAAAGGAGACAACAATTTCATATGAAAAAAAAATTAGTACAAAACTGGGTTGCTCAATCACAGCAGATCAAACGTCTGATTGTCCTTTGAATCAAGAATCCAGATAAATAGGACTCAACAGACCACAAGTTCTAGGTGTACAAGATTGGCAAGCTCTTCATCTACAAGTAATTACCCCTCTTTTTTTCTTTTTGAAATGAGTATGATACTGCAATTCCTTTCCTAACTAGAACTTCAGTCAACCTGGGTATACCAAAAGAATGTCTATACAGTAATTGATGACTTCCGCATCTGAACTCTCTTCTACATAAGGTTTATCAAGCCTACATTCCAGCCCATACGAATACAAAATGACAACACAGCGACGTATCTACGAGGGCTCCTGTTGTAATGGAACAATAGAAGTTTACAAAGGCCTACACACTGTGAGATGCCAACCACTGCTTGCATAAATCCTCCACTGCCAGAGAACCCGTTTGCCGAGCCTGTTTACAACATACAACGTAGGAAATAATCAATTTTCATGTTAAGCAGCATTCGCGTCATAGCAAACTATCCTAAAAAGATATGTCCCAGATTAAACAGAGATTTCACTGAACTCAAACCAAAACTGGTTGCAGGTTTAGTATAAGAATTCTGCAATGGTAGAGTCATTACCACATGAGCAACATATTGCACGTCTGATATGTTTTCACTCCGCGACGCGATCTGGAATGCACTCTTCAAGCGCCCACATATAACGCATGCCAAGACTTTTCTGTTTCGTCACAAAATTTAAAAAGAAAAAACTCTATCAGGTAATTTCAAACTAGCGCCAAATCCACAAGATATAAATTCCACTAAATCCGAGGAACGAAAGTGCTTTCAAATATCAAATTATTCAATTTAGCAATACAAAGTATACAATGTATGCGCTGGAAATAGAAACGCACCTATGATTACTTGACAGCTTATCAATCAAGCCAGTAGGTCGCTCTCGGTGACGATTAGCATACACATTAATTGCCGCACCCAATACCTGCTCCAGCAAGTTTTCGATTAGTGTTTTGTACAACAAAAGCATTTCATGCAGGACAACCTGAGCCACCTCCCATGGGTCTCAACATACACCAACTCTTAACACTTGGTGTAACCTCAAAACACGCTAACTTTTCAACGAAGACAGAAAACTGTGGCCCTTATGAACCAAAGCTACGGTAATTCGATCATACGAAACTATAGAGCTTAACACTCCTCAACAAGTGAAATGATGGCTAATATGTTGGCTCACCTGGTCCCAATCATCGTCGTCTATGGTTCCTTTGATGTTCCGCAGTAGTTCTGCCAGCTGGTTACTCTTCTTTCTCTCTGCTAAATAAGCAGCTACACCAGCGTAGATGTGGACAGCTGTAAAGATTCAAGAGAATACATCAAGTCAGATTCTCTAAAGTAGCAAACGCGAGAACAATCTGCAGAAGTTTCTAACGGATAATCAAAACCAAGTCATAGCTGAACATGTAATTCGTTAGGAACATTTTTCAATGAATCGATGTGATACTGGAAGAAGTCGTTACAGAATGACTTATGGTCAGTTTCTTGCAGATTAAGCTAGTGGCTTGATTTCATACCAGTAAGGAAAAAATCGTTTATGATCTGGAACGCCAGATCAAAATTCTTCTCCACAAGCTTCTCAGCAACATCGCATCTTCGTCTGTAACAACACAGCATGTCGACGTTCAGAAAAAGAAGTTTGCTACCTTAATGACTAACCTAAGCATTCGTAGCTCTAAATGCAATAGAGGATCTGAAGCACCTGTAAGTAAATAAAAGAAACATTTTTCTTCATTAGGGTAAAAAGGAGTCTTACTTGACAGTATCTGCATCATTTGGATTCCCAAATAGCGAATGCTTCCACGGTGGTCCCTCAGAATCGCCAAAAGCACGTACAACCTCGATCTATGATAAAGAAAGTGGTGATCAACAGCAACTCTCCCAATTCACTAAAATCACTTTCAAGGTAAATAATGGAGAATTTGATAATCTCAAATCATGTGGATGGAACAGAAAATCCGGACGGAACATATTGATGACTAGTTAAGACCCATCTAACCTGAATTTATTACTTATCATACATATTAATGGAGATTCTTACTTGTATAGCAACTCGAGATGTAAACTTGATTAACTCGTCTTCAGTGAGTTTCTGAGAAGGAAGTTTTCCTCGACTTGCTTTAGTGACACCCTTAGTCGTCTCTCCTGATTGCTGTCGCGCTAACAGCCCCTCATCAAAATGTACCTGCCAAGATAATTGCTGTCAGTGTTCCAAAAAAAATAAAAAAATTATAAGTACCATGACTAAGTCAGAAGATTTAGAAAAAACTCAAAGCGCTACCATAGAAATGCTATGTAAAAGGAATTAAAACTTCGATTTGGATGGGAAAAAAAAATGGATCAGAAGTTTGGCACAAGTGAGGTGCTAAATATTCGAGAACCAGCGTCCTACTTGTTCTAACCAGGTCCTCAAATGCTAAATACCTTTGCATGTTCCAAGTGCCTCAAAGCTTGTTCCTGATTAGACGAGTTCAAAAAGAGCTGAATACAGCACAAGCCAGCAGCCACGTAGTCCTTTTTCAAAACCTGCACGACACCTCAGTTAGTTTTCCACAAGTTACAAATATATTTTTGGTAAGATAAAAGCAAAAATAAACAAAAATAAAACAATGGCCAATTTCGAATGGGCAATAGATATACCAAGAGTCAGATGAGAGATTTGACGTTACCTGGAACCGGTACAAGTGATTGAAATGCCTATGATTTTCAAAGTAAGTACAGATTCGAGTAAGAGCTGAAGCTGTATGTTGAGCTACTGGAGAGTCTGAATTATTGGCATCGACACTTCGAGCAGCAATAACTCTCTCTAGTGTTGGAACAACTCCGAAGGCAACGCAAAGGTCACAAAGCTCATCTAGTGCGCCGTAGTCAGTGGCTAAAGGGTCGGGCTTTTGGGGCGATGATGAAGGAGCCTGAGATGGGTAGGAAGATGGGAGAGGAGCAGATGGGAGGCTATCAAAAGGAAAGAAGAGGTTGCAAGCTTCAGTATAGCGGCAGTGCTGGAACATAAACTGCATGAGATCCTGGCGAGCATGCTGTCATCAAATACAAAGTAGCATGTCAGTACAATATCTCAGAACGCGTCCTTGTATCAGAGAAGAATAATAATCTCATGCATGTTCAGTCTCAGTGCAGCGTCATTTGATGTTAGCTTCAGGAAGAGAACTCGGCTACACTATGCGATAGGAAATGATAAAATAAAATTTGCAGCGAACTCTTGGATCAGGCCATTGTCTAACCTCTTGCAAGTAATAAACACACTCTTCGTAGCGAGTTTCATCGAGGTAGCTGTGGGGGGGCGATTCATCGCCATATATCTGTGTGTTGACAGTTTGGTGGCTGTCTGCAGATTCCTCGGATGACCGACGAGATCGATCAGGTTTGTTGAACGAGGGAACATACAGCACATTGAGATAGGAATCAGCTGAAAGCGAGTCATCTGAAGAAGTTGACACACTCCTTGCCATGTGTGCATACCTGCAAGCAATAAGTTTCAAAAGACCGTTAATGAGCCATCCACTACATTCTTAATATTGAGCATAATAAATGGTTCTACGCTCAGCAGAGAATTGTTCACCGCACACAAGCATTGAAAGTCTCAACAGCTAGATACAAAGGGGTGCATGAATAGAGCTTCTTACAATGAGCGTGCACCAAATACATCTGCTGGTGGGCCAGCTTCCATAGCATGAATGACTTTTCGCACCACTGTAGCTGGGTCTCCACTATACAACTGTAAGCATTTCCTGCAAATCACAAAGAAGAAAACGATTAGAATCAGACGTCCTCCAGATCCAGTAGGCACAACAGCATGTACCAGGATTACGTAGGAGCTATAATAAAACAGAAAATGTAAAAATAAAACAGCATCCTGTAAAGGCTGCTCTGATGTAGAGATTTTACTCACTTGAACTTCACCCTTGCCTGAGCATAGTGCTCAATACGAAGGAGCGCATGACCCCATGCCTCCCAAACTGGGAACGGATCAACCTGGAACAGAAGCAGATTCGTAAGATATTCGAGACATCAGGAATCAATAAGCAAGAGTGCAGCCGATTGTTTTATTCATCCTTCCACTCTATAATAGAGTATTATTTACCTTGCATTTAGTACACATGAAGACAGCCAAGTTGTAGCGCTCCTCTGCAATGAGCCGATCCCGCAGCTGCTCAGCAGCGGAATCGTCAATAATATCATCCAAGGACGCTGGGACATAATTGCCAAATAGAGTCTGAAGAAGCTCCACACGATTTAGCCACATTTCTGCCTCCTCGAGAACGCCAAGAAGGTTGATTGCTTCCTTTGCATCGACAGTGTTGCTTTCAGGAGTTGCTGCTGACGATGCTGCTGCGCTTCCATGCTCCAAAGGTCCACTGTTGTTGGGACCTCCAGCTCTGGGGCTGATTGGGAGTTTCTCTGACTTCTCTGTCAGTTTCCTCAATTGATCCCTTGCATGTTGCAAAGCCTGTAAGAAGAGATGTAAGTTTACATGAGATCCCCTTCATGCCACACAAACGCTACCAGGACCTCACATGACATTTTAAAGATATCCTCACAACCGCAACGGAGATGAATGTTTAGAAGTGAAAATCAGACTTTCTACACTAAAAGATATAGACATAAACACTGACGAAAACCCAGGCATCATAGACAATTCAATCCGTAGATTTGAATACGATGTACCTGAACAAATGCCTCTGCAGCATGGAAGCCTCGTTCGGCTGATTCACTAGATGTAGCATGAGGTAGCTGCTCAGAAGAGAGATACCGCTTGACTTGAACAATACTAATATCAACTGCTGTTTTGCATGCCACAGCCTCTGAAGAACACAACTCGAGAAGTGCCTGAAAAGGAAATAACCCACACAAGCTCAGAAGAACATCAAAGTGAAGGCTCCCGAATTCGTGAACTATTATAAGGAAGGACGAGTGCTGCTTTGTCAAAGCACATCCGACAGACAAATATCAAATGACAGAATACGACTGCCGCTTGTCCGTCTTCCAAAAACATCAATTAAAAATATCAACAAATAAATCAAATGATACCATAAAATCCTAAAAGTCAAAGAACAGAAAAACGCTATATCTATGTGTAGGTTTACCTTGAAGAGAATGCTACTGGGCGCACTTTCGTAACGATGAGATTTACGAACACTATCATCCTTTGAGGGGTCCCCAGTAAGCACCCACTCTTCTGTAAGAGTCATAGGAGTAGGACGTTCATAGCCCTCAAGAGCAGTTAGTCCAGCAGGGGCACGATCCTCTGGAACACCAGCCAATGCCTCCCATGCGGCCTTATGTGAAGATGGAAGAACTCCAGCTATTTTCCTCTTGCGACTACTGCTATCAGAATTAATGATCTTGTTTCTTGTGTCTCTCTGGGTCCATGCAAATGCTCGTCTCTGCAGTGTGTTAAGCCCACTATTGAAGTTGGACCGAACAGTCGGGGTAATTGAACGAGTGATCGGTTTAGGAGCAACAATTGCGGTGGAAATTGAATTTCGTCGTTCAAGAGGAGTGCTGCTAACAGTCAAAGCTTTTGCAGCGTAGACCTTGACAAGCTCATCATCTTTGAGGGATGGAAATGCTTGAAGAAGCTGGAGAAACACCATAACTTCAATCATTAAAATTCACTCAAAGAAATATATAGAATCATCACACTGAGAAACATCTCAATCACACTAGATTATTAATACCGGATGTGCTACCAGTATGTCTCTGCATAGGATGATTACTCACTTGGGAGGCTGCTCGGAACTGTTTCCCCATGAGTAGGGTCTCAAGGATAAGTCGTGGATGCTCGTGTAGTGCAGAGCACCGTTGCTGCCATGGTAGCGGCAGAGCTCCCAGCATTCGCAAGCCCAAGGCCAGACGGTCCAGTCTTGCAAGCTCCTCGTCCGAGAGACTGCCCACCCGTCGCTTTAAGAAGAAGTGCACCTGCGTAGATAAGACGATTTCAGAAAACTTGACAGGAAAGTACTCAAACACGAAATTGATCAACAATCTAGAATCATACAGTAAATCTTTGCGTTCATTGGCCCCTTTTCCCATCTACCAGGCTTTAATTGCACATAGCCCAATAACTGATTTACCATCTACCAGGCTTCTAGATTCTCACCAACAATTGCTTCGACTGAAGATTAGGTAGAAGCTCCATTGCTGCCATGGCAACAGGCAAAGCATCTTCGGGGTGGTGCAGGGAGTTAAGGAAGCGCAAGCCACCAGCAGGTCCACCACCACTAATGGGATCAGTGGTCAGCAACTTCACCAACTGGCGACCTTGCAGTTCTCTCCGCAAATCACTAGACAATTTAAAGGACTCTGCAACATCAAGCGCTGCTGAAACAGCACCTTTTCCGGCCAGACGAAGTGCCAATCCTTCAGGGTCACTTTGACAAAGTGCTTCAACCTGCACCATCAACAACACACTCAAAGGAGGATGGAAAACAGAACAACTAAGAAGGAAACTTGGGTATTTAGCAGCAGATATTCAGGCTTTTACATTCGAATTCACTGCTAGGGATTCCTCAAACCTAGCCCAGTGTCAATTCAATATCTCCGAGTATACACGTCGATTTTGTAGCTAACAGGAGTAGGTCGCATCGTACCTCTTGCCACTGGGTAAATCGATTATCAGCTCGTTGGATACGGCCGTACTGCTGCAAAGTATCTCTTTTCTTCACTACCTACATTCAGTAAATGCCCACATGAGCAGTCAGTGCGGTTAAATAGATACGTGGTCGTGAAAACTACTGCAAGCTAGTAACAAAACAAGAGATACAACTGCACATATGACGGACTAATGCATTGATGCGAACTACAATCACAACACGCAGGTTGATCAAGCATGGAAGACCTCGAGATAAAGTGGATTGTCAGAAGACAAATGGCAACTGCACATAGTAAGGACGTCGATCGCTGCATCGAGATCCCATCTCTGCAAATACCTGAAAAAACATGTTCATTTATTAGGCCCTAAGAACATCATTCGGAGCTCATAATGAAAAACATAAAAAACGAATATATATATATATAGATAGCTAAATTCCTGTAAATTGCAGACTTGACTCACTTTAAGGCAAGGGTCGCCGCCAGAGTCTTGTTCCGTAGACGAATACAATACTGCCAGCTGCTGCTATAGGGATGAATGCTATTGTTTCCCTGCCATTGGTTACCATACTCCGATCCACTTTCCTCCCCTTTCTCAATCAACAACTGTAACAACTGGTCCGGAGCCCCATCCCTCAACCATCGGTCGGAGATTGACAATGCTTCTACCAGCTTGCCTTCCTCCATCAATCTGCCACATTGAAAGTACACTATATCGCTTCAATTTCCAATGCATTACAGCACTCCATCACTCACTTCTTCAGAACAAACATACATTTCTGTTTTACAAGCCAACGGTATGTATAATTTTAAAAGCCTGAAGGATATGCTACGAAACTAAATTGCATCACGTTTAATAGAAAATTCAAGAATAGACCAGAACTTTCAAAAGTAAGTTTCACGAGTACTACCTCACGACAGCCTCAGAATAAGGGGCTTCATTCTCCCAGTCAAACATGAGAGAATAAGACCTAGTTCGTCCTCCAGTCCTGGTTTCCCCTGAGATTTGGGGGTTAACATCTTGGCCATCCTGTGCAGAGGATTTCATATTCCATTGTGAATCATCAGGCACCTCATCTTCCTTGTCGGAATCTTCCACCTCGGGTTCACGTGGACGCTTAAGTACTCTTCCGTCCGCTATCCTTCCTGAAAGGATGTGAGAGGACGTGGACACGTCGGACAGGCTCTGTAACTTTGCCTGCAACTGAATCCACCGATTCAATGTAGGATATCTGCATAGAGAAGTATCGTGTATTTATGAAACGTTCACGAGATAGAACAGCAGCGAAAAATGAAAGCTAATACAGAAAAAAATTCCGCAATAATACCGTTGTGCAACTTTATAAAAGATACTAGTAAGTAATTCCGAACGATCTAATAGGGCCAACACAGGTCATTAGCTAGCAACACTAGACAACAAGGCGAACATGGCTGCTCCAGTTATGATATCAAAAAAATATAACCTGTGAATAACTTACTTCTCGGACTGCTCCAAAGCAAAATCAAAGAAGGACCGGTCCGCATCCACGATATCACTTGAAGTAGCTAAACCAGGATCACTGGCTCTTCTTGTGAAAAAACTTTGACCAAATACACAAGCTAGAATTGACCGTACGGGAGATAGAGTAGCAAGGTGCTTCACAACATCCAATTGAAGAGGATAAAGCTGAGGTTCATCATCAGCTTGTGCAGTTGTCTGCACAACATGAACATCTTCCGCTCGAGTGGCAGGCTGCACTACACGCGTCGGGAGCTGTGGTATACAAGCCCAACCCTTGCCTCCACGAGGGGGATACACTGGAGGTACGCAAGCAGAGATAACCTGCAAGACTCGAGAGTAATGATTCATCATCTCATGAAACTCTGCCCAAGTTGCAAGAACATGGTTACCATCCAGAACAAACTACGTCATTCAAGCAAAACAAGTTCTTTCTCACAGGGAACTACACATACAAAGAGCTGCAAACCTTACGACTTCAGTAATAAAACCAATACCTGGTGAACAAGATCTGCGTCCATGATTTCAGCAACTTTTCCTGCAGCGTCGGCACTGTTCCTTTCGAAGACGAGCCTGGTCAACAACTGAAATAAAGAACCCAGTTAATATTGACTCTTACGAGAGTTACCAAAAAAACCCAAAGCCATTGCAGTTGAGTCAAGATTCTACCATTCTAGAATATACTCTCGACATATTGATATAACATATGCTCACCACGTTAAGCATTCTGAAGATATAGTGAGAAATAATCAGGCAGACGTACATCATTGGGGCGCTCATAGATGAGCGTGAAAAAATTGAAGTCATGGGTTGTATCCACACCATCCACAATATCACCAACAGTGGCAATATAGAGTATGAAAGCAGATAGATAAGCCATAGGTTTGTTGCTCAATGGGTTGAGAAACCGCTTCAAGGCCCCCTTCGCAGCAATTTGGAAATTAATATCTCCAGAAAAATCAGCTGATCCTGAACCCCCACTTAAAGTCGATTTTTTCGAACCCTGCCTTGAAGGACGAAGTCCAAGACCCAAGCCAAGACTATGCTCAGGTCCAAGCAACGACTTTCTTTCTGCGTGTAACCCAGTTAAAAAGTCTTCTCCCTCCTCATCTGCTAATGCCTTCACTAGATTATGCAACTTCCCTGCATCCAGACAGCGACAAAATGTGGTTCACTAGTGAAATCAGATAACTAGTAAGGTCCGGTTAAAGTGAGGATAAATGCGTGAGACGCTGAGAAAGACTAGAATGGAAACCAAGTAAACAATGAACGTCACATAAACATAGTCCCATAGTAGTAAGGTCTGAGATATGTACCACCAGACTGTCACATATGTACAGGGCAAATGACACAAGGCCAAAAAGTTTAGCACGAGGGAATAGAACTGAGGAAATCAAGAACATATTAGAAACCAAATAATGATGATGCATTTTCCTTCAAGTTACTTACCACTTAAAAATTGGCGTTTGCCTCTGAATGCATCTTCTATAGTTTGCTGCAGGATAGCCAAAGCCCGCTGCCGAGAGACATGACGAGAACTATCGGTCCCTGACATCGACACCATGTCTGCACCAGACAATACAAGTTGCAGAGCCCCAACTTTGTCCTGAAGGGCATGCAACAGAACCAATGAATAAATGAAGAAAGAAAGAGCAAAATACCTGTCCACTTTCAAAACTCAAACTCGGACAATACTAAAATGCTTCGGACATGCAATGTGTGAGCATGTTAAACAAGAAATACGAAACCATACTAGGTGAAAACGAGAATCCAGTGAAAGCTTAGGCTGGTACTTATCAGTAACTTCTAGATTGAAACTGTCAGCTAGCCAAAAAGATATAACAAACCTGATCAAGCAATTCGTACAGCCGAGCAACGGTGCGTCTCGCCACGACGGTCATGCAGACCTCATGTCGTTGCTCTGACCCTTGACCTCTTTGCCCTACTTGTTGAATTTGAGACAATAGAGCACGCGCCTACAAACACAACCATTGATTAATACAAAATCCACCTGCCCAGCACAAGTCTCAAATGGAACAATTTGCTACCTTACAAGATCTGATGGTAGATGATAAATGTACATTCAACCCGGTAAAATCCAGCACTGCAAGTATAATTGATTAAAACCGTTGGAACAGGCATTGGCTAAAAGGAAATTCCTAATTCTTTTGATCATTCCTCAGCCGCCAGCTTGAATCCAGATAATTGTTTGAGAAATACTTGGATCTACGTAGTAGATCATTGAAATTTACTTTTGTTGGTGGAAGGAAATTTGCAAACAGAAGGAAACATACCCGATCAAGAAGATGCATTGCCATGTCAACCGACCTCACCGACGTAACAGCAACATCGATACATAGTAGTACCTGATATGCAATTTAACTTAGTTTTACTCATTGCCAAAAAAAATGTAAATTCTAGGTCCTCTCATGAAATCCTCGATTACAGCCAAAATTTGAAAGAGTAAAAGAAATACAAGAAGCGAAACAAGGTAGGCAACGAAATTTACAGCGGCGAGAGGAGCTAGAGGAGCTTGGAGAGTAGTGAAATCGAGGTTATCATCAGAAAGCTCCTTCGCAACTCGAGAAATAGCGTCATCCACCTAAACATCAAAAGTAATATCTTAATCATCTCCTCAAAATTCATTACATGTAAAAAAGTGAGAACGTCTACTGTTATAAATCACCCCCAAGATATTTATGACATTTATCACACCCAATACCTATATTACCAAAAACTACTGCAAGAACATGTAATTTCGTCTATTAAATATATTTGAATTGTTTGACGCACCGAATCGCTGGGTCCAGCACTATCAACCCATTGAGCGAGCTGCAAGGAAGCCGATTCTTCAGGGGACAATTTAAAGCGATGCACCGCTTCTTGACCCAAGTCATACTGATTCCTCTGAACACACCTGCAAGAGTTTGCATTAGCCTACTGAATCCAGAGCCGCTTAGCATGGCAAGTGCTGGCATGCTCGTGCCTTAACTACTGTACAAGCCTTCGACTTGTCGGCCTGAGAGTGCAGACGAAGCGAACATTTATAAATTAAATCGAAGCACATAAGAATCTATTAAAATACTGCAGTAAAAGAGGCAGTTAGACGCTTGTAATATGGAACATAACAAACACGCAATATCCTCCTACGCTTGGGCAGCACATACATCACTACTGCTAAATTCTCGGTGAACGTAACAATTTATTTTTCAAGTGTTATTATGAGTCTCCGTAAAAAGGTATGCCACGAAAGATATTGGAAGGTCAGCGTGACCAAACAGAGACTGGCATACTGTTTTTTGAGCATTACCTCTCAAAACCTCAAGCTTTGTCAAGGTAAACTTACATGTATAGTATTGTAGAAGGGGCTGCTCGCAAAACTGCCAAAGCTTCTCGCCATTGCCAAGGTTGCTGAGAAGAAGATAAGCCCTGCAGTACTCGAATCCTCCAATTCCAATCGTCTACAAAATGGTGCAACAACTCTAATTGCTTCAGCCAGACCTTTTTGGCTGCTCTTCCAGGAAAACTAAAACTTTGCGTGCTAGCCTTCCTAGCCAAGCCACTTCTGCTTGAAGAGGGACCCCTTGAATCCAATTCCAGGCCGGCACCCGGCATGCACTGCTGTAGTATTTTCAGAATGCTTTGAATAAATGCAATCGCGGTAAACTTCTCTCCTTTCTGTGTGTTGGTGTCTCTAGCCTCCAAAATAAATGGGTCCTTTGAGGTGAGTATTTGAACGCTGATTTCATCCATGTGTAAAAGTGAAACTATAATGCTCATCATCCACACCTGCACCAGATACATCAAAGAGCCTCTTGATATGGTTAAGGACCAACAAGAAAATTATCAATGTTGACAAAGCAGCTCTAAGCTTATGGAAGATATTTCATCAAGTAATCCGAGAATAGGAAATGCAGAAACATTTGCAGAATTTGAAAAGATGTTGAATGTACCCGACGAACAGGGGTTGTAATAGCAGCCAAATGCTCATGCAGCTGCTGTAGATAAATGGCTGTTCTATCTGATTCCTTGTCAGTTGAAGATTCATTATCCGTTGAAACCTCCATAGAACTCAAGGCAAGCACTATAGCTTGTAAACCGTAATGCATGTGTAAAAGCTCCAAGTCAAGATGCCTGCAGAAATGTATGTAAAATTCGAATTAGAAAATTAAGAATATCACCGACTTTTCAATGCTTGCCGATGACAACTACATCTACTAATGCTATATGCCGTTTCCATATACCACGTTGCTTAGGTGAATTCACAGGTGTAGGTAAAACCTTTGCCGATAGGCTTCTGCAGATGTGCCAGTAGGCTGCAATCTAACCAACTCCAGAGCTTCTGCACGCTTTATGTCGGGAACTGCGTCAAAAAGAACCTGAACAACGAGCATGGCTCTCAATAAATTCTCAATACCATGCTCAAAAAAAAGATCTCAAGGTACGATACTAGATGTAAATCCGTCAGATGCCACCCAAGAGAGAAATAAGAAGCACGCAGGAAGATAGCGAATAGACCCACCCGAACAGGAGAATGTAGAGTTAACCGTTCAAGAACAAGGTTTGCCACAAAAGTATCAGCCGGACCCTCGATATTCTCAGCTTTAGGGCGGTTACCCTTGACAAAGATTCGAGTACTAACTGACTGGCCTTCTACAACTTTGATTGAACGAGCAGCAAAGTATGCTAACTCCAAACGATAGCATAGCTGATCACAGAGCTGCTCCACACAGGAGGCCTCGTCTGTAGCTCTGACATGAGAGAAACCCGTGAGTTTTGCCTTGTTGTTCCAAAGTAGCTCCAATAACTTGCGCCGAGACTTCGTATGACCAGCTAAGAGGTCCCAACCCATAACAGCCACCAATGGCTGAAGCCGTGGAAATGGAGTCATCAACTGTAAACACATTATTACAACAGTTTAAAAGGGTATCAAATCTCGACACCAAATCTGATAAAAGAATAGAGCTTTTGCACGCTTAGATTTCAGTTCAGGCCACCAAACTTCAGAAGTAAGAGGTAGGAGTGGATAAGTACATCTGCGACTTTCTGCATTTGCCGATCCTTCACAGAAGCTAGTGCTGCGTTCACCACAAGCTCCAGTACATGAGCACCATCTACACGCGCATATTGGTAGAGTTCTCTCAAACATGTTCGAGTAGCTGAGGTTTCGGTCATTGCAAAGCTTCCTGATCCAGAAGCACTACCAAGTCGCAGCTGCTGCAGACGCTGATGAAGCCGTTCCAGCGGTGGAGGGTACACCGCCTGTGGTGATGCTTTGCTTTCGTCTAATTCTTCCCGAAGCATGTCATCTTGCACAGACTGGTTGAACACATACAAATCACAAAGAGTTAAGGAAGTCTGTTGTTTACCTTCTCCATTCTACTCACGTCAATAGTGCCTTCAATACACAAAGTCGGCAAGAGTAACAAGCCTAAATATTGCCGCTCAAGTAGGTGGATCCTGGAATTCTTCTTGAACTACAACCCTAATAAAGAATAAAAAATAAAGCCCTTGGTATATAGAAGTTGGCACATACACAGGAAGACTACTAGCTCGAGAAAATTTGTGAAACTATTTTCGATGACAGTCTATAAACGGCAGGTGAGAGTCCTCACCAAATTTACTGACTTGACCTCCTTCGATTCCCATTCAATAACTGCTGAATGTGTAGAAACTAGAAAGGAGGGCTTTGGCCTACCTCAATTAGCTTGGGGAGGAGGGTACTACCAGATGTGAGACTGCACTCATAAATGGCTTGCAGAACAGAGTCATGTTGCTCCCGCACCAGGGATTTGGCATCCTTCAGTATAGAGTAAATAGCTCCACTGAGGAACAACCAGCCAAACAGGAAACTTAGAATGCAAGAAAACAATCGACCATCACTGAATTTATCAGAAACATCCGCTGAGCATTTGAACAGCTCATGCAATTGACAAAGCAAAAGCCAAGATAGTGGAAATACGAACCTGCAATCCGATTCTGCAATACCAAAGTCTTCATGTAGAAATCGTAAGTGGTCAATGGCCTTCAGAAGTTGAGTCTCCTTGACATCTTCCATTATTTGATTAAGATGCGCTTGTTGTACTTCTCTTTGTATGCCTGATCCCAACTACGACAGAGAAGAAGAAACCCGAATTCAAATAGGTACTACCACCACATAATAAATGAACAAGTACAGTCCGAAATGCTAACAACGGCGTATAAAGTCATACTTCTAAGAACGAAATTCTCACCTCAAAACGTTCGAGAGATCCAAGTACGGCCCCATCTGACCTTGCAGAATCCTCCTGCGGGCCATCGTCAACCCTGTCTGGATCGACCTCTATTTGAGAGTCCACATGAAGACCTGAGCCGCCATGTTGCTGTCGAGCTATATTTTGACAAAGTGCATCAAGAAGCTCAGGTTGCCCAAGTGTCAAGTGCCGTAACCACTTCTTGTCCACTTCTGAGAATGGATCCTCCACGGCTTCAGCAGAACCGGATGTTTCAGCTCTACCAACACCCTCATCCTCGTTCCCTCTATCGTCCCTGTTTCCACCTTCAGACCCATGTCCAGTAACAAATTCAATAGACCGATCCAGCCTCTCCAATCCAACCGAGGCAATCTTTCCAACAAGATGCAGCCCCAATCTCTCGTCCAAAACAACGTGGTCGTCATTGTCCTTATCAACACCGCCCGTGGTATCTGATGACGAAGTACCCTCGTCCTCCGAAACTGTAGCAACTTTCATCAATCAAAAATATTAGTACACACAAATCAACATGACTTTCATCAAAACCCTCAAGAAGGGTTTAGGATTCTCCAAGTGCAACCTTAAAGTATGAACTCTAAACTCATGCCACAAACATCACTGCCTCTGTTAAACCGTCCTTAAACCCCATGCAACAATGCCTTAACGTATTCTCTAAGGTCCACATCCTCGCAGTCGTGACCTCCGAAACTACTTCCAGTCCTTTAATCAACATCATGATCCATTCAAACAATCTTGCTCGTAATTAAACCCAACTTGAAGATTTCTAAGCGTCGGATGTCAAACCTATTCCTCGGCTCATTCAAATTCAGGAGACCATCAACACAGGCCAGAATTAAAGATTACAGACTAGAATCAACAACAGAATTCATTCAAGAATCTTCACCTGCTTGCTCATAATGAAACCTGATTGAAAGATATCGAATCATCCGATGTGAAACCTATTCCTCGGCTTATTCAAATACACGAATTCAACAGATTTCGGATTACAGATTAAGAATTACGAAGCACTCGTCCTGTCGAACCTGGAACCTAGACGGCAATCAGCATACCTGCAGCAACGCTCTTCACATTCTCCACGACAGACTGCTTCACAAACTCCAGCAACAGCAGAAATTCGATGCAATCGTAGACAGGCCGGCAGTAGAATTGCCACTGGTTGCTCTCCTTAAACCCGGGGGAAGGCAGCGACGCAGCGGCCGCGGCCTCCTCCCAGGGATCGCCTCCCGCACGTTCTTCTTCATCCGCCTTCTTCTCCTCCATAGCATGAAGCTCCTGCAAACACAGCCACGCCATGTGCGCGGCGGACGGCACGCTGTCGCTCCACACGACGCCCTTCAAGGTCCATATCTTCCTGATCACCGTCTGGTAGATGTCGCGCGCGACGCCCGGGCTGCGCGCGCTCAGCGTGAGGACGCACGCCCGGAACAGCTCGAATTGCGACAGGAACAAGTGATTGGCGATCACGGACCCTAGCAACTGATCCTCCTTGCTCTCCATGATCTCTCCTCCCTCTCTCCCTCCCTCTCCCTCTCCCTCCGAGCTCTCCCCTTACGCCATCGCCATCATCCTCCTCTACAACCCTAACAACACTCAGATCCCTGCAAATCCATCACAAAAACTCCTCTTCAACCCTGGCTCGATCTTTTGGGGGCACTTCCAGGGGGATTTAGCGGAGGGGCGCCAAATAAGAAGCGCGATTTGGAGATGGGGGGGGATTTAGTTGATGGATTTTATTGAGGGACGGCAACTCAGTTAAGTTAGATGAGTCGTTTGGGTTCATGCTCACTCTCCCGCGGCCACGGGTCAGGCGCGGGGATGGACGTGGCCGGGATGCGGGCGTGGGTGCCCGCGCAGGCCGGCGTTGGTTTTTACAATGGACGAACGAAGGGCTACATTCCGGACGAACGAACGACTCAGTCCAGAACGAATGAGAAGTAGTAACCGCTACTCAGAACTCATCCATTCATCCACGCCAAAGCACGAGTTCAATTTCCATAAAATAGAATTCTGTATGAGATTTTTATTAGAATTTTTTTTGAAGGTTTTCAAGAATAAAAAAGCATTCATTTATAACGTTATTAAATATGTTCTTGCTTGAGAGTTATGAGTTCTTCTAGGAATATCAAGCATTTGCTTGATATAATAAGATTTATAAGATTTTAAAGTTTTCAACTAGAATTATGGAATTATAATTTTATAGAATTATCATGCTTAAATTACAAAGTGATAATTAAAGATTAAAAAATGATAGTTCCTACAACAGATTCAAAACTTTGTTGTAGTTGTAGTGGTTTTTTTCTTATGTGGTTTTAGTGCTTGAAGATTTTGAAAAGGAAATTTCAAATTACAAGAGGTCAAATATGTACCATGTCTTTTTTTGTTTAGTTTGATCATATAAATTTACAATTTTATCAAAAATGTTGTGATTTCTATAAATGATCTTCACTGTGGTTTGTTAGGATTGTTATGTGCAAAAGTAATACAATTTTAATTGATCAAGATTATTTGTTATAAAGTCTCAAAGGGGTTTTTACCGAGATTGATAAGACAATGTAATCATGATTGATCAAGAAATTTTTATGAAGTAAGTATACATTAAAGATGGCGCAAATTAAACATGGAGGCGTAGTTTGATTACCTTATTGCAAGACCTTTAAAAAGTAACTAAGTGTTCTCTAAAAGACTTATAATGAATTTTTTGAAATGTGAGAAGGGGCAATGGGGCTACATTTTTTTTATGACTAACAAATATCCACTTTAATGATGTAAATACTAATAATCAAAGAATACCATCAATGTCGCCATGAATTTTCAAAGAACTACTATATTATATAATTAAAAAAGATTAGTTACATGTGATAATTTTATATTTAATATATATTACTAGCAATTGGCGCTTGCTTTGCAACGCATTAGTCCAACCATTTTAATGTAGTTTCAATATTACAAACTATAAAAATCAAAATAAAAGGTAACATGATTCATTACACAGTTGACTGTGCAATTAACTGTGCGATTGGCTGTAGCGTTTCTGTAGTTCACTACACGGTTGACTACGTGGTTGATCGTTGCGTGGATCGCTGCGCAGATTATGATTTTAGTAGTATGATTAGTAAGACAAACAAGCCTTTCAAAATGCATAATGGAAAAGCCATACATAAGCTCAATGGTACTAAAGCTAACGAAGAAGCAACTAAAAGTATTGATATTTCCTTACATGTCACATACATAAAAATATAAAATATAATTGGTGTCCTTCCAATGTAATCTATAATCTCCTAAATTCAAACTTCAAGTAGTAACCCAAGCATCCATTTTACGAAGCTTCTTAAATTTCATTATAAATAGTAACACGAAGGTCTTTTCATGTAACTTCAAAGCATGATAAACGTAATCTCTAAAGGACTAAGACTATATTTCACCAACACCTCTTCAAAATTGCCGCTCTAAGACGTTGCAAGACTAATTCAAACAATATTTTACTATTTTCAACTCTAAGATCTTTAAGTTAAACACTACCAAAAGACACTCAACAAATCTCGTAAACTACACGGATTGTAAAATACATGCACATGAAGAGTACAAAATAATTTATTTCTTCCCTGCTCGAACAAGGCCAAAGTACTATAACTCAAAATAATGACATATTTTCCCACTTCATAGATATATATATATATATATATATATATATATATATATATATATATATATATATATATGTTCTACCTCGTGGTAGGCCATTGTACGCCAAAAAACCACAAGGAATAAAGGTATTGAGTATAAGAAAAAAATGAACTAGGCACACAAAAAGAAGCCATTCCGCAATTTTATTTTTTAAAACTAAAAAAAATGAACGGTGGATAGAATCATTACGCCTTCTTCTAGAAAATGGAATTGAGTAAAATGTTATACAAGTGATGGAATCAAGTATGAGGGGGAGGTTGGGCAATCAACAAGGCCTTAGAGGTTGGGAACCGAACCGAGGTGCCATGTAAGTTGGAGCCGTTACCAAGCCTTCATTTCCCATCAACCTGACTCCTCCTCGTCCTCCTTTTTCCCTTGAAAACCTGCCACCATCGCTTGTGCCGCATCGCATATTCACACGCTCGCCATTCCGTCCTCGCAATCCTCTCATCGCAGAAGAATTCGTCAGTTCGCAAGGCAATTCATGACTGCATTCTGGTAGCATTCCGGCAAGTTCATACGCTGCCTTTGCACCATCGGAGGAGGCGATTGATTGCGAAGAGATCGACTTCGAGTTTCGTCGTCACACGGTGCGTTGCATGCTGTTTGATTTCTTGGATTTTCAGGAGCAGGTTCCATGTGATTGTCTTTCCGAATCTGATTGTATGAGACGAAGGGGTTTGACGTAGAGTCTCATCATGTTGTTAGGCATTTTGACGGTAGGCATGATCTGTTTTTGTCGTGTCTGATCGAGTAGGTGCAAACTGAATGATCAAGCATGGCAACGACAGTTCACAGAGACCAGGCGGGGAACAACATGATGGCGAATTTCGGAGGGACGGGCGTCGCGTTCGACATTGAGATTTCGGAGTGCGTCATCTCGAATTCGCCCGTGCCGAAGTGGCTGCAGCAGCGCCTCGAGGACAGCCTCGAAAGCAAGACGAAGAGCCTGGATGACATCGAGACGCGCCTCAAAGAGGCGGAACTGAGGCGCCAGGTAGGGTGCTGCCTTCACAATTAGGGTTTGTCGCTCTGGACAGACTGTAATTTTGGAATCTCTCTTGCAGCAATGAGTGTGTGGACAGAGCTTTTGTGAATTCTTTTGTTCTCTTGCAGCAATTCATGATTGAGTGTTTGGACATTGACTTTCATGAATGTTTGTTTTTGTCGTTTTCTCTTGCAGCAATTTCATGAATGGTTGGCGAACAAAGCGCGCCCTAAGCGGAGGGTGAGCCCTCCGCACTCTGGCTCCGAGGATTTGGCTCAGCGACTTGAAGCTAAACTGTCTGCTGCTGAGCACAAGAGGTAGCACCGTAACTTTATACACTTTCTGACATAGTGTTTAGCTGCTGTTATTTGGCGCTAATGTATGTCAGTGAGTCAGGGCGGAGCTTCAAGCGCAAGAGCATTTGAGATTTACGAGGATCCATGAGCTTCGGCTGGCGGCCAAGACCGAGACGCATCTTCGCATGGAGCGAGAGCGGGAAGAGCTCGGTTGCAAAGTGGAGTCGCGAGTGCACCAAGCGGAGACCAACAGACTGGCGCTCTTAGAGCTGGAGAAGCAACGCAGGGCGGCCGCGCATGAGAGGTCAGCGCACTCGGCAGTCGTGAGAACGAATCAGGAAGGCAAGAATCGGGAGCGCATTGAAGCGCTTCGCTTGACGATCTGCCAGAAAATCGCGGCTGCTGAAGAAAAGCGCGCCTGTCTCATCGAAGCTGGCAAGTGCCGCGCCCAAGCCACCGTCCTGCAGGCTCGCCGCGTTGCGGAGGAGGTTGTCCGTGAACGAGAGCTGGAGCGGAGGAACAAACGAGAGAAGCTTGAGGCGCGCTTGCAGCGTGTAAGCGAATCTCCTTTCGTCTTTGAGTTGGATGCACCAAGTATTGTCTCTTCATGTTGTGGATGGTTTGGGAAAACCAGGCGAGAAGGCAGCGTGCAGAGTTTCTGCAAAAACGTGGTGGTTGTCGGAATTCTTGCCAGCAGAAACTCAAACAGGGTGACCGTCTTTGCCGCAAGCTTACTCGGTAAGGGAGCTTTCTGATGACAAATGAACATGTTGTGGATCTTGAGAAAGAGCTTTTTAACCGTTGAAGTTCTTCCGTTGCAGCTGTTGGAGACAGTTCCGGCAATCCAGGTGCACGACGCATGAATTGGCGCAGAATTACGCAGCGTGCGGCTTGGACGGGAAGTCATCGACGTCCGTGTCCTTTGAAGAGCTCGCATCCCGGATCACTTCGCCCACGTCCCTTCGGACTGTCAAGGCACTTCTGGCGCGGATTGAGAGCCGCCTGAAGCTATCTCTCGAAGGCCAGTCCACCATGGTGACGAACATTGACCATTTGTTGAAGCATGTGTCGATGCCAGCGCGGAGATCTCGTCCTTCCAGCACCAGTATTCTGATAAGAAAGGACAAGGATTTACGCAGAAGCAAGCTTGGGCTTCCTCCGAAAGACACTGTACCGGTGGCTCCTGTGGCTTCGAAAGCGAAGGAAGAGCTGGATCGGTACCCTGCTCGCGTCTTCCTGTGTGCTTATATGATACTGGGCCAGCCAGAGGGTGTGTTCAGTACCGGGTCGGAGAAACGGGAGTTGGCTCTCTCGGAAGCAGCAGAAAGGCTTTTGCCGGAGTTTGAAACTTTGATGGGAATCATCCTCGATGGCTCCCGGTCTACCCCAGCTGGGCCTTCCTCTCCCAACGGATCTCCTCAAAGATCTAGATCAGAGTGGCCCGCTGAAACGGGAGCCCCGGTTCTGTTGCCTTCGTTCCGACCGTTTGCTGCACAGTTAGCTGCGTTTGATGCAGCTTGGTGTGCTTACTTGTACCATTTTGTAGCGTGGAAGGTGAAGGACGCGCGCGTTCTGGAGGAAGAGATGACACGCATGTCCTGTCAGTTAGAAGTCTCCATGCTTCAGAAGTGTAAATTCCCTACTGGTGGAGATGTCTCTGTTCTCAACCCTGATGTTCAGGCAATCCGTTCTCAGGTATAGTTGTTGAATTTAGATGAACTTTATCCTCTAATGCTGAGTTTTGTTTCACATATGCACCACATTCGACTGTTGGCATCTTGTTGCAGGTGCTTCAAGATCAGAGATTACTGCAAGACCGGATACTGCATCTTACTGGGAAGGCTGGAGTGAAGCGACTGGAAGAAGCCTTGAGGGAGGCTCGTACCAAGCATGCAGATGCCATTGCAGAGGGTGCTCCAATATATTCTCCATTTGTCGCCCTCACTGGATCTGGATCAGTTACATCTTCTGAGTCTCTAAATGGCGAATCTGCAAATCCACCCCCATCTGAAGCTGGCGCCAGGCAAGAGATCGAGGGCAAAGATAAAGGGGCCCCTAAAGTCGTGAAGCCTCAATTCACCTTCCCGCCTCCAATTCGAAGGGTTCCTGTGAGCCTCTTGGTACAAGAGACACAAGAATCGTCACCAAATCATCAAGCTAGCGCTGAGCTCACCAATGAGACTATAGTGAATGAAATGCTGCACGATGCTAAATGGCAGCTGAAGAATGGAGGCGCGTCGCCAACAGGGCCAGAGCTTTCCTTGGCCACAAAACGAATTATTGAGATTCAGGTACAATCAGACACTGTTTACACTTCTGGTTAGCAATTACACATATGATATATTCTTCTCTTTTTTGCAATTTTTTTCCATATTATCCACTCGTGTCGATTGTGTGTTTGACAGACACAGGTGCGCACGACAATGGAGAATGCGTTCTGGGACAGTATTGCAGCTGGTTTGGCGCAGAAGCCAACCGATTACAAGCGGTTTGTTAGTTTGATAGGAGAAGTGCGAGAGGAACTTGAAGCCCTTGTTCCGGAAGGGTGGAGAGATGAGCTCCGAGAATGCATGGACTTGGAATTGATCGCTCAGGTCGACGATTACTCGAGAAACACCTAATTCCTGATCCTTCTAATAGCTATGTATGTTGAAGCTCTAACTGTAAGGCATGCACTTGTGTAGATTCTCGAGACAGGAAGCAATGATGTTGAGCACTTGCAACGGCTGTTAGACTACGCATCTGGGTTAATATTGAAGCTTGGTTCTCCAGCTCGTGATGGCGCTGCTAAAGCTGCTCATGAGTCTTTGGTTAAAGAATTGGCAGCTACCGTGTCTTCAGGCAGCAAAGACCCAGAGGACGCATTCTTTATCACGATTGTCAAGGGCCTCCGTTTCATCTTCGAGCAACTTCAGGTGAGATCGACTCACCTTGATTAGCATGTTTAAATTCTCAATTTGGTCTACTTCTTGTTGAGCTTTGCACCTTTTAGTCCAGAACTTTTCCAATCGTTTGGAATTCTATTGCAGGTGCTGAAACAGGACATTAGTGCAACTCGTTTACGCGCCCTGGCTCCTTTGATTAGCGGAACTGCTGGTGTAGAATACATGCGTAAATCTTTTTCATCGAGATACCAACTTGAAATCGGGGCCAATCTTGCAGAAATCAGCCAACGCTTACCAAACACTCTCGTCTGGTTTACTGAAAGCTTTCAGAGCTTTGAGCAGGAGAAGGCCGAGTTAGAAGCCTCACTTGCACCTGTCCAGGGAACATTGCCTACAACGCTGAGCTCGGTTGCATCAGGACTACCTCCTCCGTCATCGATGCGCACTGGTGGACGAATCGGTGTCTCCAGCGGCCTGGCAGCTGCTTTACCAACGGCTGGGTCAGGACTTCACCCTCCAGGTTGGACCGACTACTCTGTAATGGAATGTCTTCCTTTCTTATCTGAGTGGGTAACTGATTCTATTATGGAACGATTTTCAGGAGGCAAGAGATTATATGAAGTAGATTGGAAGAGCTCCTCCACGTTAGTCCATTTAGGCCTCCTACGAATCCTTCGCCGTAATGAGCCAGCGCAGGAGCCATGGGTGCCGGAGACTCTTGCTCTCAATACCACTCGGCTTCGTGACTGTCAAAATGCTTTCCAACAGATCCTCGTGATAGCTACTGGGTTAGTTGAATACCACACATAGCTTCAATAACTGTTTAGGAAAATGTGACTCCAACTGAAGTGACATTTGTTGGAGGTGCAGATTGCTGGTGGCGAGACAAGGGCTCATAAGCCAAGACATTGCGAGCCTGAAGTTGGAAGAGATAATGGAGAAGGGCAAGCAGAAGCTGGAAATTCTGCTCAATGAGACGACATCTTCTCTGACGCAGGTTGGAACGGCGCTTGCTGAGATTGCGAATAGAGTTGACGAAGTGGAGACGAGTGATCCGCCCATGAGCGCAGAGCTCATGACCAGGGTTCTCAAGAAGAGCCTCTCACCCGATGATCCGGTGTTCGCGCGCGTCTCGGCTGCTGTCGAGACCAGCTTACGAGGGTTACTCATCCTTGGCAAGAGCTCGGAGGCCATGGTAATAGCACAGGCAGCCCTGAAGAGGGTCGGCGGGATTTATCTGATGGACAAGGTGATTGCCGCAGCGGATGCTCTTGAGGCGGTCGCGGAAGTGACATGCCGAGTCCATGAGCCTTGGTACTCTTGCATCGTCGGCGCATTTCGCACCTCATCAGAGTAGAACTCACAACGCCAGAACACTCCCCGTGCACCATCGCTTACACATTCAAAACCTTTCAAAACTGGGCTTTCAACGCCTCTGATTTCACGATCTCGTCGCCAAAAGCCATGACAGTTGTACTGATCTTCATTCTCCTTTTCAGCTGATTTCCTTTTACTTGCCACTAACCGTTTCCATCAATTTCTGCAATCATTTATTTCAATTTTTTCATCCTGTACATGGACGAAGGTTTGTCGTCTATTCTGCATCATGCCTCACGATGCCGCTCATCAACATCTCTTCGCCTCATCGGATGGTTTTCACTTTCTTGCTCACGTTCAGGAAGCATCAGTTCAGAGGCGTCCGAAAGAGATCAAGCTGTGCAGATCAACAGGTATTGTAGTATACGCCCAATCATGTTTTTTGAAGTGGCGACGAGGAAGTTATTGGGGTAGGAGCTGCAGAACCTGGGAACTGTTGGGAGGCTCAATATCACAGGAATCATGTGAAGGGGAGATGCACGGATGGAAGTTCACAGAGGGATGAGCATCGTCGTCTCTTTCGGTGTTCAGTTAAGAAACAAGCCTTCTGCAATTTGCTTCGCAGAGTTTCCTGATTCACCGCAACTGCTGCTTGTCCTCTCCCCTGATCCGCCGCAGCAGGTACTAATTTCTCGGACGTCGACATCCTGCTTCTCCGCTGGAGAGGAGTAATTGAACAATAGAGCGCTTGTGCAATCGCAACAATGGTACTCTCTTATGGTACTTCGAATTTTGGTAGTTTGCGTCCTGGTAGTGCTCCTGGTAGTTTGCGTGGTCCTGGTAGTTTGCGTGCTCCGACGACGCCAAGAATTTCCAGGAGATCCGGGAGAGCTTTGGAGCTGAGGAAGAATGCGGCACCAGATACACCACCTCCATCGCAGAAGAAAGAGAAATGGCCGCATGTCTATCAACGCATAGCCGAGAAAAAGGAGTATCATGCTCTTGAGTGAGTCTTCGCGTTACACTCATTCAATATTTTGTCTGATGATAGAACCTGTGTAGTTTGAAGAGAAGAGGTGTATATGAGTTCATTATTCTGTCTCGTCGAATACATAAATGGGCAATGTTTGAACATGTGTTTGAACCGAGCATGTGTGTTTAAAATGAGGATTGCAGGGAATACTATTGGTTCTACGAAGAATGGAATTGCATCAATCAAAGGTTTGTCGAGAAATTTGGCAAAAGGCTGCAGGATGTGCTGATGGAGCTTCAGTCTATGTATCGAGTGAAACTGGAGAATAGGGTCGTGATGGATAATGTGAAGATTTTTGAAGACCTTTGTCCAATGGAGAATGAGGTAATACCTTTTTCCTGAGCTGGTCGTCTATTTTGTGTTATCCCAGTCATGTAACGGCTGGTAGACAAAGAACTGAGACTGAACCTCTTCGCAGTGGGAAGTAAGTCTGCACGGCGCTCCCCACGAAGTAACGACAGAGATATGGAGAGGATTCAAGTTTCCACCTAACAAACTTATTCCAGATTGGAAACTGGTGGAGCGCATTGGGTATGCTGATAAAGTGCAGCCTGTTCTCAAATTCTTTGAACACTCAGATGCCCATTTGAAGAAGAGGAAGAAAGAATGGGAGAGATGGGAAAGGTATTGTGCCAGTATCGCAGAAAGACTGAGGAAGGAAGAGCCCAACTATCCAGAGTTTCCTTATTTAAAGGTTCTGCACTGATCTTATCCTTCGATGCAGCTGACTTCTTGTCTTGTCCCTCTTTTATTCAAAATTGCTATGAGTTTTGACTAATTGTGTGTGAGGTCCAACGTCTTGCTTACTTCTCATTTAGGTCAAAACAGAATAAGCAATTCATGAAGCAGCTGTTACTAGAGTTGCTGTAAGAAAGCTTCATTTGTTATGCAGGTATTTGGAGAATCTCTACGTAAGCGAGCACCGAAAGACCGTACTTCTTTGTGCAAAGAGGAGCAGAAGGTGCTTTTCTGAGCTAATTTCCCATGAGAGGCTGAGGATCATGACCATGTACTTCAATCGTTTTTTTTTTTGATCTTACAGGTATATAAGCCAAGCCCACATATTCCAGGGAGATGCCCAAAGCATCCAGTGTATAACGATTGTCCATGGGGATACTTGAGCAATCCTGGGCCGCTTCATTTTGCTTGCAAACCCTGTAAGTATTCCCATTCTCTTTTGTTTACTTGTGCCTAATTAGATTCTTACAATTCATAGGTGACCCTAGTTTTTAAATTCCACTTTGAGGAGAGTTACTTTCATGCTGAGCTTCTAGATTTGACTATTCTATCTATTAGAGATAGAACAGGTACACTTTTGAAGTGTTTCTGAACTCAAACTCAAGTCTATTCCTTGAATTCGTTTTCTTAAGATTGATAATTATTTACTTTTGGCACAGATGATTCAAAGTGGACTGGAGATCAATTGTTAGTGTTAGACTTATCATTTGCCTCATAGATAATCTCAAAAACTTTCATGTAGGTGAGGTGACGGGTAACATGGTGACATTGGAGAACATAGGCAACACTGCCCTTTTCTACAGATGGGAACGGAGACCTCTGGAAAATTTGGGCGCGACAACCCCAAGACGCACCTTAGGTCGGCTCCTTCTGGATCTTTCTCCTCCATTATATGATGGTGTATTATTCCAGATCTTCCTGCAAATACACCCATCATTTCGCATTTCGGTTGATCTCGAGTTCAGAACTTTGAGTTTGTGAACTGGAGATTCAGCGTCTTCTGTACTAATTATGTAAGTATGGTTTCTCACAGGAGCACACATAACGAATTGCAGAAATTTTACAGTGATGAACGGATCCGGAAGTGTACTTCCTGGACGAGCTAGAGCATTCACCTTCAGCTTTCGCTCGGAGATAGAGGGCTTTTTCATGGAGAGTTGGGTATTGCGTGTAGTTCCAAAACTGCGTCGGCCATTCAAGCCGCTCTACCTCAAGGGAGTGGCTACCTTAAAGGAGTTAAACAGGTATGAGATGAAAAACACTTAATTTCTACGAACTCATGAGTCTGCTCAGTCAGCTTAGTCAGCGATTGGAACTTGTAGGAAATTGTATAACAAGTTTACCCAAGCCTTGAACTCCCGGGAGCTAATGCGTGGCATTGGAGAAAACTTAGAAATCATCCAAGACAGGGCTCTCAAGCTTTCTCGCCCAACAGAAGAGTTCAGGAATTACGCAGCGTACAAGTTCTCATCTGAGGCTTTCGACTTCATCAAGATAAATCTTTTCATGGAGCCACCTGTGTACTTTATACCGTCTGTGTACACCAAGTTAGACGTTCTAGCCAGGGCCGTGGGGAATGAACTCAGAGATCAACCACCAGTTGAGGAAGAAGTCCCTGCAAGTTCGGAGAAAGACGATTTGGTGAGAAAGCCTGGGAGTCTGATTTCACCTTTACCATCTCGAGACCATATAGATGCGAGCAAAGTTTCTGATTATTCCAGTGAACTCTCAGCATTTGACAAGACCTTGGCAGCGCTCTTGGGCCCCGGGTCTGTGGCAAGGACGCAAACCACTGAAGCACCATCCCTAACCTCTAGGGCGGACTCAGAAGAACCAGCTCAGGCGCCAGTTGAGGACGTCTGGAATGGGTCTGTTGGAGCGATATCAGACGGCATTGGCATGATTCAGGACGACTGGATTCGTGGGCAAGCACAGGACCAATTTGACAAGCTACTCAGTTTAGCTCAAATTCCGCCCCATCAGACTACTCTGCTTCATTTTTCCATGTACCACACGCTGTACAGCCTGGCTGGTGCTGTTGAGGAGATTTTTGAGAGGGTCACAGAAGATTCCATCCGTCCAGCAGCTGAACAATTGGTGCAAAGCTTCTACTCGACCTACCTGCGAGAGATGGCTGAGAAGGAACGAGAGGATCTGCTTGAAGCAGAACGTATCAAGGAGACTGGAAGTATGCAGGTACTTGTTCTTCGGTTCTGTGCCCTTCCCTCATTGTCAAGTCTTCAATATTATTCATTTTTTTCTCAACATCTTAACTCCTAAGTGCCCATGAGGACAGAAGTGTCCATTGCCATAGCTCTAAGAAAGAATACACCTATAGAAAGCAGAAATTTTGCAACACATGGGGTACTTTGGAGACACAGAAGAAGTTTTTTTTTTTAATCTACGGAAATTTGAAGTGTCATTCGTATCTTTAGCTTAGTTTGATACCAACATACGAGTGTAGTATATTAACTAATATGGCTACCATTTCTGTTTCTGATTGAGCTGTACATTACTGGAATTTATTTTTCAGGAAAAATCGGACCTGGTGAAATTCTGGGAGACCGAGGTGAAGCACGAGGTTGTGGCAGCGAGCCCCGCGGAGAACCAGGAGATGCTGACATACTGTTTCAAGTGGATTCAGATCATGAGTGAGCTCAGATGTGCTATGCCGGAGGGGCTCAATCACTACCAAGCGGACGTTGAGCGGACGCAAGCCGCTGTCATGGATCGCATGGCCCAGCAGATAGCCGACACACCAGCAGACGATGAAACGAAATGCTGGAGCATCTTCTCGTTGGAGCGACACAAGCTGGAACTTACAAAAGAGCAAAGTCGACTTCCCATAATGAGTTGATGTAAATTGTCTTCACCTCACCTCAACCATGATTATTGGTTGCTCTTGATTATTAAAGTCTTGGTAACTTCAATTCTAGAGCACAACGGTACTTGAGAGCTGCTCAGTCATCTGTGATAGCTAAATTATCGTTCTCATTTGGTTATGATATCAAATTCTTCTCGAGTGGTTTGTAAACTGCCAAGTATCAATTCTATAGTAAGTGGAAATAAATTATTCCCTCGAGTTGCATATGATTCGACATGGTGCATCACAGGTGAACCAGCTATCCTGGAGACTGAAGTTTTGGGCTTTTGAAGCTATAAAGTTCATCGTCTAAGGACAAAGATTGCTGGGATATGTTAAAGTGGAAGTGTATAATGTTCCTATGTGTATGACGCCAAACCTACTTTCTTTGAAGGTTCCCTGTATTCTGTCCGCTACGACTTGTGCCCCTCTCCATTCAAGGCTTCAATTTCGTTTGCCATGTTCTAGTGTTGTTTTTCCCGGTTTTCTGTAATTTGAGAAGCTCCGGAGATAAATGGGTTACTATATCTGAACAAAAAAGGCTATGAGCTTTACTAACTTAATACCATGAAAAGCAGGTGAACAACTGAGCTGAGCAGAGAAAATCTGGAGGAACTTGGTGCTGATCTTTCCTGTTATCAAAACCTCGTCCACAGGTAAATCTACCCATTGAGGGAGGATGAATGTTATGGTCTGGACTTTTATGAAGACTTGATGTAGCAATCCTCTTTTTTTTATGTAGTAAGAATATTAGAATGTTTGCATATTATTGTATCTGACTTTAGTTATTTGCCAGGTGGCTCAAGGGATTGCCCGCCATATTATAAGAGAGGCTCTTGACATGGAAATACAACAATCCGACAAAAGCAACGACACCAAACGTTGACGTGAAGCAGGTACCTTTATTAACTATCAACACTACACAAGAACCCCTTCCGACACAGCTTTCCGAATGCTACATAAACCGCCACGGCTCCGAAAGCAGCAATGATGATTCTAAACAATCACCGGCACTTCCTCTGTACACTACACACTGGAAAAAGAATAGTTTTGAAATTGTACAAATGAAACATCACTACGGTAATAATTACCGAAACCAGCCTTAATTACAGCCTTAAAAAATAGTTACCTAGCAGATAATACACTATAATGACACCGAAAACAGCATCCCCACCGACACTTCTTCTCCACCGACTGAATTAGAGGTGAGGCAGAGTTACTCCCTCCGAAATGCAAGAGTACCAGGGCGCGTGCACTCTGGACGTGACCTCGGCCACAACCTCGAGGGACTCCGCCGTGGCGGTCACCTTCTCCACGAGGTAGAGCCCGCCGATCTTCTTGAGGGAGGCGTGGGCGACCGCCGTGGCTTGGGAGCTTTTCCCACCCAGGATGAGGTACGCTCGGAAGGCGGCGCCGACGGCGGAGGAGACCCTGGCGAACACGGGATCGTCTGGGGAGAGGCTCTTCCGGAGCACTCTCGTCAGGAGCTCCGTGCTCATGGCGCTGGCTTCGTCGGTCCGGTTGTTGGCGATCTCGGCCAGGACGGCGCCGATCTGGGTGAGCGACGCGGCGGGGTCGTTCAGCAGCAGCTCCAGCTTCTGCTTCCCGGATTCTATCGTGGCTTCGAGGTGGCGCCCCGTGATGCCCTGAGAGACCAGGCCTTGTCTCGCTATCAGCAACCTGTAGGAAAATCATCTAATAGTTTAGTGGTGGAGGGGGTATCTTACATATGCTACTAACAAAGTGGGAAGGCGAGGATTACTGACCCAGTTGCTATGACGAGGATCTGTTGAAACGCGTTCTGGTAACCATGCAGCCGTGCGGTGTTGAGAGCAAGCGTCTCTGCGATGGACTCCACATTCGCCGCCTCGTTACTGCGAAGGATTTGCAGCAGCCCCAAGCGCACCAAAGTCTCGTTGGACGTCCACTGCACCTCAGAGAATCTCTTCTCAACTGAGAGAATCCCCACATAAGTTGTGTCAACTAAAGCTCAAGAAAAAGGAACCAACGAAGAGAAAAAAGCGTACTCTACAACATGAGCTAGATTGTATAGAGGCTTGAAGTGTCAGATGCAGCCTGTTGATATGAAGGCACGTTTCAGACCTGAAGGAAGTGTTGAAGATCCAGCTGAAGGTGCTTTCGAGACACCGAGGCGGCCTCCAGTGCGCATGGGCGGTATTGCTGCGCTTGTTGGCTTCAGAGGCAGTGATGCTTGAACAGGGGCTAAGGAGGTTTCCAGTTCTAGTTTCTCATGTTGGAGCGTCTTGAGAGCTTCATTGAGCCAGCTCACTGTGTTCGGGAGTCGCTCTGAAACGTCCGCAAACGATGGAGCCGTGGTGATTTGGTGGCGAGATGAGAAAGCGCTGCGCAAGTAATCGACGCCGACTGTTCCACCAATGAGGGGGGCAATCGCTCGCAATCGAGTCACACTAATATCTTGCTTAAGCACCTGCATTGATCGTAGAAGATTAATCTCAATGGAAAATCAAAGGGAAGCACACAACGGTCTGAAATAGTGAAGGATGCGGAGGTCTCTCTCACCTGCAGCTGCTCGAATATGAACCGGAGGCCTTTCACAAGAGTTGTGAAGAAGGTGTCTGAAGAGACAGTGGCGGATAATTCCTTCACCAAAGACTCATGCGCAGCTTTCGCAGGGCTGTCGCGCGCTGGAGATCCCAGCTTCAGGATCAACCCTGACGCATAGTCTAACAAGCGGCGCAAGTACTCCACGTCGTTGCTTCCAGAATCCAAAATCTACCAACGAAAAGAACAACAAGTTAGTAACCTCCTGGAAAAAATGAGGGAAGAGATAAGGCTAGTTAGTCAGTCACCTGAGAGATGAGTTCCAGGTCCATGCACTCCCGAAGCTCATCTTTCCACGTCTCAGGAACAAGAGCTTCGAGTTCCTCCCGCACTTCCCCAACTAAATCGACGACGCGCTTGTAATCCGTAGGCTCTTGAGCGAGCCCACTCGCAATGTTATCCCAGAAAGCGTTCTCCATTGCAGAGCGCACCTTAGACTGCATATCATTCGTCTTGTTGGTAGATAAATACCCTGTCAACTTCCCTGTCTCCTGCGAATTCCACTTCGCGTCATGGAACATCTCATTCACGATGTGCTCGTTCGTAAGCTCGCTCCCCGACTGAGGAGCTGTCTGTGTGCTTTGCTTTGGCTGGTGATTCTCAGCAGGTGGTGCAGCAGGAGCTGGAAACTTGAACAAGGAACGCACAACTTTGGGCTTGCCAGCAGCGCTACCTCTGGTGATTCCTTGGCTTTCAGAGGGAGATACTGAAGTTCCAGGTGATGAAGATGATGGTGGTTCAGATCCTATGGGTGTTCTGAAAGGTGAAGGAAGTGGAGAGCCGTTCTCTGCAGCCTCGGCGTACTTGGACCGCGCATCTTGCAGCGCCTCTTCCATGCGAGCCAAGCCCGCACTCCCTGTGAGGTGCAAAATCCGGTCACGCAATAGCTTCTGGTCCTCAAGCACCTGTGGCACATCCACTGATGTCAGTAACATAGACGAAAACATTACAATGTTCAGAAAGGTCATGAACTCTATCAATCTAGTGCACACGTACCTGAACTCGGATGGCCTTGGCATCATGGCTAAGATCAGAAACGTTTCCACTGACAGGAACTCGGCATTTCTGGAGCATAGAGACTTCCAACTGGCACGCCATCCTTGTCATATCCTCCTCCAACACTTTAGCATCCTTCACTTTCCACGCAACAAACTGGTACAAATAAGCGCACCACGCCGCATCGAAGGCAGCAAGCTGAGCTGCAAACGGACGCGGCGAGGGCAACGCCAACGTCGTGGACACATCCGAGGGCCATGACATCTTCGAAGGTGAGCTGTTCGGCGACGAAGGACCTGGAGGTGAGCTAGACGAGCTTGGCCCATCGAGGATTATCCCTGTCAACGCTTCGAACTGGGGTAAGAGCTTCGCCGTCGTCTCTGCCAGCGCCAGTTCCCGGTCCCCTCTGTTGCTGAAAACCGCCTCGGGCTGCCCCATAATCATGTAAGCACAGAGAAAAACTCGCACTGGGTACCGCTCCAGGAGAGGTACCTTCTGAGCCTGACCACCTGCTTTCAAGGAACTCTCTCCTCCAGTTTTAGATGGTTGCTTCTTGCCCGCTGCTAGAACGCGTGGTTTGCGAGCAGGAGGCGACAGGCGCTTCAGCAGGTGATCGATGCAGGTCATCTTGCCTGACTGACACTCCAGAGAGAGATTCAGGCGGCTCTCGATACGAGACAGAAGCGCCTTCACGGTGCGCAGCGTGATGGTCGAGGTGATCCGTGACGCCAACTGCTCGAAGGAAATCGACGTCACTGACTTCTCACTCAACCCACAGGCTGCGTAGTTGTTCGCCAGTGCGTAAGTGGTGCCTCTGGATTGCCGGAACTGCCTCCAGCATCTGAAAGACAAGCAAATAATCAGTACAAAGTCAAAAGAGGGAGATACCTTGACAAACAACTTCTAGTGCATGCTCATCAGTGCTCTCACCGAGTAAGCTTGCGGCAAAGCCGATCCCCATTCTTTATCTTCTGTCCATGGATGTGCGATGAGCCTCTGCAACCGCCCCTCTGCCGCAGAAACTCCGCACGTTGCCCCCTTGCCTGCATCGAAACTTGTCACTTAGCTGGTTCTCCACAGATGAAACTAAAAGTCTCTCCAACTGAGAGGTCTGCTACAAACAGGAAGGGAGAGCTGCACTTACTCGTTGCAGTCGAGCCTCAAGTTTCTCTCGTTTGTTCTTGAGCTCCAGCTCTCGTTCACGGACGACTTCCTGGGCAACGCGTCGCGCTTGGAGCACAGTGGCCTGAGCGCGGCTCTTTTCCGCTTCTAAGAGGCAGGTGCGCTTCTCCTCCGCAGCGGCAATCTTCTGGCAGATGGCCACGCGCAGAGCTTCGATCCGCTCCCTCTCTTTGCCTTCCTGGTTGGTCCTCACCACCGCGGACTGGGCCAGTCGCTCATGCGCCGCAGCGATGCGCTGCTTCTCGAGCTCCAGGAGCGCCAGCCGGTTCAGCTCTGCTTGGTGCACGCGCAACTCCACCTTGCAGCCCAGCTCCTCGCGCTCCCGCTCCATGCGCAGCTGCGTCTCCGTCTTAGCTGCCATGCGAAGCTCATGAATCCTCGCTAGTCTCATCTGCTCCTGCGCTTGAAGCTCGGCCCTGACATCGGAGAAAGAAAAAAACAACTCAGAACTCGAGAGAAACTTGAGAGGCGTGCTCTCAGAATTGGTGGGAACCGTCACGACTAATCAAGTCACACAAGGAGCGAAATCAATCAACAAATTCCTTGAGAATCAAAACTCCTTATCAAGCGACAGAAGGAATATATCAGTCTATACGAAACGTATACGAATTCCTTTCCTTACAAGCTCAAGATTTAGAACTCTTATCAAGTGACAGAAATGCCAACACGAATGCCTCACGTAACAAGCGTAATCTTACAGAGAAACTCCTCAGTTTGTTACCTTTTCTGTTCAGCAGCTGAGAGCTTCGCTTCAAGGCGCTGCGCTAAGTCTCCAGCCTTTGGGGAATGAGGAGGGCTCACTTTCCGCTTCGGACGCGCTTTGTTCGCCAACCATTCATGAAATTGCTGCGAATCCAGACACAAGTCCGTTAAACCCCCAGAGAAGAAAAAAAAAAGCTACAAATTCTAGTGAAACTTTTAAGAAGAGATCATTGCTTACTTGACGTCTGAGGTCTGCTTCCTTGAGTCTTGTGACGATGTCGTCGAGGCTCTTGGTCTTCGAGCTTTCGAGGCTGTTTTCCTCGAGGCGCTGCCGCAGCCACTTGGGCACGGGCGAGTTGGAGATGACGCACTCCGAGATCTCAATATCGAACGCGACGCCCGGCGTCATCATGTGCCCCGGCTCGATGACTCCGGTTGCCAAATGGTCTCTGTGAACTGACGTTGCCATGCTTCATCCACTTTGCAATCCCTGATAATTCAAGTGCCAACCATGCACAAAATCAGAATGAATCCATTGATCTCAGCACCTAAGTACAACCAATTCCTAGCTCAAAGGTAAAAAGAATCTGCCAAATTCATTAAGACTCAAACGTCCAGCAACGGTAACACGAAGCATGGAGTTGCAGACATAGGATAACAACTAACGGTCAGAAATGGTTACAAACGTAAAGATGTTGCAGAACAGACCACATACAATGCCTTGCAGATTATCAAAACAGAAACGTTCGTAAATCAGATAATGCACAATCAATTGTCTGAATTCTGGAGACAATTACGCAGTGTGATGAACTGCTAAAGAACGATAACAATTTCCACGAGCTGGAACTATCCTAACTGGACGAGAAAGCAAAGAAAGGTTGCAAGAACAGCTACTCAGTGTATGGAACTCAGAGCTCCGAGTTTCAGCTCCAGGCAAGCGGCAATTGTCGCAAAAAAGGTGGTGCCAGGCGCTTGAATTACCCGAGTGACTGCAGCAATTCAGCCACGACAAGCTTCCTCACGAATGATAGACCGGAAGCAGGGTTGCACAAGCCCAAGACCGAGGCAGAAAAGGAAACAGAGGGTCAAAGGCAAGACTGGCTCTTTGCCTTCACTTCTCCTAGCTAACTCCTTGGAATCAAACGGCCAAGATCGCTAAGAAAAACAAAAACAGATCCCGAGAGACAAACAAAACGAAGGCCAATTGCGCATCCACAATCCTCTCCCGCTACCAACAAACCAAAAACTCCACCAATTGACGTGCTCGTCGCCTTCTAGGTCACGAAACGGTTCTCCCGTAACCCACAAGGCTTCCTTCTTCCTCCCCAAGAGTCCACTCTACGTCTCCTCACAAAGCAACCAACCAAGAAAACCACAACGGTAACTACACACCAACAACAACAACAACAACAACAACACCTCCTTCTCACTACTCTCCTACCTCCAACAACGGTTTTCCTCCGCAAAACGCGAATTCCACCCCACTTCCACGTCAACGACGAATTCACCCAAAAAAGGACCGTTACCGCCTCGCTCCCTCGCCCCCCGCCTCGGGTGTAACGCCTCTCCACGAACCGTTTTCTCGCCTCCCCCTCCCCAACCTCCCGAATTATGTACACAACTAAAAAACAAAATGAGAGAGAGAATTCCCACCCCCTCACACGAGAGAATTCCCCGCGATCGATCGATCGGAATTCAGCATGGACTTGTTCCGAGCTCCCGGAGCGGCTTCCGAGGCGGGGAATTTGGGGGGCTGCGGAGGAGGAATTGCGCTTTTGTGCGTGTGTGTGTGCGTGTGTGCGCGGAAGTGGTGATGAGGTTGGGTGTCACAAGTGTTGTGTTGTGTTGGGGTGGCGTGTGGGGGCCCGCGCCTTCCTGGGAAAAGGAGGAGAGGAGGCTGCTGCGGCTGCTGCTGCGGAGGCGTGCGTTGCGTCGTCTGCGTTGCGTTGCGTTGCGTTGGGTGGGGCGCTGACCGGAACGTGGACTCGGGAAGCGTGCGCTGCCAGTCGTCGCCGCTGCGAGTTTAGTCGCTTTTATTTTACTTTGCGTCTCTTTACTTTACTTATTTGCTCTTGCAGGTGGCGGCTCTGACATGGGTTTTTACCCTTTTTAAAAAGAAGAAGAAGAACTCCGGTCTCCGAAGGTAAGCCCCCTATAACCGACAAGTTAAGGAATGTGCATATATGGAGAGAGGAGATAATTGTACTATTATTTTTCAGTGATAGCCGATAGAATTACAATTCCAACCCAAGTGATTTCATATTTTTTCGATGAAAATTGAATTAGTTATGAATTTTCAAACTGTGGAGCCATGTTTAGTGGGTGGCCAGTAGTAGGTAGTTCCAAAGGGGGCTCGCGTGAATATAAGGTGAAACCCCCCATAATCGACAAGTTAAGCAATGTGCATATATGGAGAGAGGAAATTAGAATAAATTTATTTTTAGTGATAGTCAATAGAATTATAGTATCAACTCAAGTGATTTCAAATTTTTCTGATGAAAATCGGATTAGTAATGAATTTTCAAAGTGTGTTGCCATGTTTAGTGGGTGCCCATCCCCCATAAGCAACCGCTAAAAGGAAGGGGTCTTGATTAATATGCAAACCTCCATTTGGAGTTGGATGGGTGGTAATGGGATGGAAGTGGGTTGGATATACCCCAATTTTGTAGGGGTTGGTTATGGGATTTGGTTGGTTATGGGGGGGCTTACTTTTGTGGTTTGTTTATTCTCTTCACTAAGCTAATGGCCGTGGGGCATTGGTGCAATATAAAATAACCACACGTGAGTCATGTTTAGAGGGCTGGGGTGAAATGACCTCTGTGGAGATGGACAGAGATGGATGGGTCATCCTCTCCATGTTCCTATAGTCGCGTTTCAATAGCCTTATTCAAATCTCAAACCCTAAAACTCACTAAAAACCCTAGACCCTTAATCTTAACCATGAACCCTAAACTTTTATTCATAACCCTAAACCCTAAACTTGGTCGTTGAGAGATGGGGGGATGACTCCTTATCCATCTCCGTCCATCCGCTTGTAGGGGTATTCTTCCCTTGCCATATTGTGGAGCATTCGCACTACGGAAAGGGTGGAATGACCCCATGTTTCCTAGTCAGCTCTCACATTCATGTTCCCTTGCCCTTTCCCATTGCCTCATTCAAACCCCTCACCCCTAAAATTCACCAATATAATGCCAAATCTTAAACCCCAAAAATCTAGTTGTTGGGGGAACGGAGCGGGAATTTAACATCTTCCCGTTATTAAATATTGGTTTTTGAAGCGGAGACTTCCCATTTCTGGTATGGCATTTTAGAGAGTGGGTGGAAGAGGTCACTGAAAGTGTAGCGAATCCTCTAAACCCCACGGGATTACTAAGTTTGATGGTAAAAATTAGCACTTGTACCTAAGTTCCCAAACAACATCCTCAACATTAGAGTTATCCGCAAAGTACCCCAAATCCTCAGTTTCTAACCTGTAAAATGGAAAAGCCAGGGTCGCCGAGTCCACTGGCAGGGTTTCACTGTAGACCTAGAATAGAACACTGGATAGACTAGTTTTTGAGCCTTAGAATTCCCAAACTCGAGTTTGTGCCTGGCTTTTATTTTAAGCAATCATTGACCCTTCACATCATGCACAACTCTAGGATGTAGGATACATGCCAGAGTGTCATGACGTTCATGATTGTTCTTGTTTTTTTTGGGGAGATTTGTGCCACTTGTGCCATAAATAACACCTCCTCAAAACCCTCAAACCCTGAATTTTTTTCACAGGATTACTTTGCGGCTACACTCAAATACAGGTTAGATTCTCTTTTGCATGAAAAAATAAGGACAAAAGACCGGTTCCCTTTACAAATAACTCAATTATATCCATGAAGTATCTAGAAATTATAGTATCATGTTTTTTTCAGGTTAATTTTTGCCATTGGGCAGGTCCTTTCTAAATTTCTACCTTTCATATCAGGTTCCAATGGCATACAGTCCACCCTCTATAAATGTTACACCTATAAGTGTTAACCCTCTCTAAATGTTAACTTTCTTCTACTCCCCACATATTGCACACTATAAATGTTAAACCTGTTAACTGTTAACAAAATGGTACTCCCTTCTTTGTAAATTTGACTCTATAAATGTTAACGAATGAAATACAACCATAATATGGATGATAAAGTGACTTGCAATCTAGTTTTGGTACCATTAGAAGGTACATGGAATCACGTTCATGTGATGTGTCCAAGTATGTGGGTTTGTTGGTGCAGATTGAGAAATATTTGCAAGTTGTGCATGCATATGAACCTCACCATAGAACCATTGATTCATACTTCACCCGTGATTTGTAAACTTGATATTGAATAAAGTTTTGATTGGGTTTGCAATTTTATGAATGGTATTCTCTCACAAGGACTCTTCACAATTGCTTATATTTATAAATGTTAAGATTTGTATATTGCTCAAAAAAGTAATTTTATAATTGTTAACTGTTATCACCTCTATAAATGTTAACTTTGATCCACTCCCGAGGGTTAACATTTATAGAGGGTAGACTGTATAGGGGCTCGAAAAGCATCAACCACTTGTGTAGACAGCACTCATGTACTTACCAAAGTGTATAGTAGCCACATACTCAATACTTTTATTTTCATTATTCTCACTTTCTTACTTTCTGAAGATTCTAGCATTATGCATTCAACGATGACAACGGCCCTTTCTCCTCTCATTCGTTGACTACATAGATCCGCATGTGGACTAAAAAAAACCAAATGAACATTGTCTTTTCTACATTTGTTTTGCGAGAACATTGTTTTTTTTCCCCACAAGTGTGGTTACTTTCATGCAAGTATTTTTTGCGTGGACAAGTCACATGATATTCGCATGGGAGTACGCTCCTCTACCACATCCAAATGTGAGCCCATGGGCCCACATGATCATGAGGATGATGCAGAACAAGTGTGTGGAATTTAATTCCAAGGGGGCCCCATTAGTTGTGAGGAATCTCGTCCTAATGCATTGGGTTGGGTGTGAAATTATTATATGGTACGTAATTACATGTGTTCATGTAAATTCAGGCACCTTGGGTGCCAGCTGTTCCCGTTCTTTGACCCTAAAAATGCTGACCTTTTCTTTTCTTTTTAAGGACTTTTAGAACTTTACTCCACAGACAAGTTAAGACGGAAAACTAAGAGTGAGGAGAAAGAAGATGCTGATTCTTTGGCCTCAAAAGAGAAGGCATTATTTGGATAAACCTTCTCTTTTGTGATGGTGGAACATCTCAGACATAATTGAGTTCTTTATCTAGATTCCATTTCTATTGTAGGTCATTTTTAGCTGAAGTTGAACACAAGATGAAGGGATTCCACAATTCGATAGGAACTTTTTCTTTCCTCTCTCCTTCTCGATATGGAAGAAATTAGGAGTAATATAATAAAATCCATAATTTATTCTTTTTTGGTAGAGCCCTTACTTTTCTACTCCCTTTTCTAGTTTGCTCCCCACTTTTGCATTAGGACCAATCAACCTGTCAACGTCAGTTGGGAACCATATAACGTCAAAATACCTTAAACCGACACTTTAGTGATTCTGTGTTTCAAAAGTTGAGATTTAATTGCAAAAAAAATATGCTTGGGTAGAGAAATAAGGTTCTAATTTGTGAGAGAATTTTTTTTTTGAAAACAACGGTGTAGATTGTGAGAAAAAAGAAAGAAAGTGGGTTTCCTCCAATCAACCCTAAAGCGACCAGGTTTAGTGACAAAACCAAACCTTAAAAGCACATTAAACCGTCACCTCTATCCCACCAAACCGCCAGCTCCATCCAGCTCCATCCTTGCATTCATTGGTGGGCTTGGAATAGACTTGGAATATTTCTGACATAAATTATGACAAAAAACGAGAGGAAGAAATCCGGTTCTGACGAGGTCTGCAGTGTCGATTCAGGGTTGAGTGTCGGTTTAAGGTATTTTGACATTATGCACGCACATATTTTCCTGTCAGGAATACAAAATATGAATGCACCTCTGGATTAAAGATTCTTCAAGTTACATCTTTCATTTGGTGGTATCTCAATATGTGAACCTTACTATATTAAAATACCACACCATACATGTTGAATATTGTGGCCACCAGCAACACCTTTTGACATGCAAAAACAACATTGCAACAGGATATCATAGAAAACCTCCCTGGTTTTCTTATTTGTCTATTTTTTTTTTTCTCTATTTTTTCTTCAATCCCAAGCCTACACTCAAGTGCTCTGCGCTACATCATTTAAGTTGATTTCTTTTGATCATGGGCGACTACATGACAAGGATTTTAGACTTCCAAACATGCCATGATGCCACACTTGGATTGCACTTCCTTTTCCATATTGGGATACAATACTGTATTCCCTCTTTTGTGACACCCAATCACAATCCCATTTCATGCGAAAACAATGAATGCAAATTGTCCAATTCTTATCACATGACACTGTTAGAAGGCCTACTTCAGATGGAAAATGCAGAAATCTACAGACTGAGTAGATTATGCAGATGATCATCTACGTGATGGGTACGTTTAGCCATCATCCAGTCACTCGTTTTTTTTAAGAGGGCCTAACTTCCTTGTCATGCTTCTCCTATTTTAATAAGAACTAGCAATTCGCGCTTGCTTTGCAACGCATTAGTCCAACTATTTTAATGTAGTTTTTATATTACAAACAAAAAAAAGGTAACATGATTCACTGACCTATGACTACGCGGTTGATTGCACCGTTCCTACAGTTCACTGCACGGTTGAGTGCGTGGTTGACTGCTGCGGAGGTCAGTGCTTAAATTATGATTTTAGTAGAATAATAGTCTACGTCATTGTGGAGCACGGAAATTAAATGGACGTCCATCGAGCATTTTTCTGAGGGTGGGCTCTCACGTTAATTGCATGGGGTCATTTTTGGGCCTCTTATTTTGGGTAGCTCAGAGGTTTTTTTTTTTTTTTTGTGCCCTAGATTACCAAACGGAGTCCCACCATGGTAATATAAACATTTATAGGGGCTTCTTACTTTTCCGAAGGGGCCCCACAAATATAAAATAGGAAGCAAATTTCTCCCCACCCCTGCTCCGAACAAACGCTAAACGGGGCACTTGTAAATGGAAGTTCCAGTCACTATGTATTGGTAAATATACCCGTAATGGACCTTTTGGGTAAAACCATCCACGTCTTCTAGACTTGTATCACATTCCAGTTCAATATGTTCAACCAAAATAGATAGGGGCTCTTTTACACAAAGGGTCAATCATTGGTACATTTACCGTAATCAAATGCGTCTTGAAGTACATGTGTGGACCAATCAAAATGGTGGGAATTATTACCCTGCCTCATGTCTGAAGTCATGGGAGAAATGTGTTGTGCAGTGGGTGGTGTTTTATGAGGCCCACAGTGGAACACACATGAATTTTGTGTTGAACCAATGTGTATATTCTACAACTTCTGCTACAGTAGTGATTCAAAGGAAAGGTATTGTTTTTAAAAAATGAAAAGATGAAGGATAAAAAATGGAAAAATGAAAATGAAAGAACGATGAAGTTTGGTCTATGGAGGAGATTAGAGACTAAGGTAAGCCCCCCTAGAACCGACAAGTTAAGGAATGTGCATATATGGAGAGAGGATATTATTATACTATTATTTTTCAGTGATAGCCAATAGAATTACAATTCCAACCCAAGTGATTTCATATTTTTTCGATGAAAATTGAGTTAGTTATGAAGTTTCAAACTGTGCAGCCATGTTTAGTGGGTGGCCAGCAGTAGGTACCCCGCATAACCTACGACCAAAAGTAAGGGTCTTGACTAATAGCAAATCTCCATTTGAAGATGAGTTGGTGGTAATGGGATGGGAGAGGGTTTGAATATACCCCAATTTTATAGGCATTGGCTATGGGTGGTTGTTGGTTATGGAGGGGCTTACCTTACTGTGAATTTTGGGGGCTTGTTGTAGTGGCATTCAACAACTCAACCACCAGTCAAAAAAATTCCTTATACCATCTCGCAACTTTTATCAACAAGCTCTGCAATGCTTTCTCCCTTAACTTCAATTGGAAACCATCTACACATGCACATATTAATCTACGGGAAATGTTTTAAAGTTTAGTTTGACTTACACCTTTGAATTGAAGATTCTTCAACTAGCATCTATCATTTGGAGGTCATTTCAATATCTGAACCTTATCATGTTAAAATACAACACGGTACATGTAGAATTCTATGGCCACTAGTGGCACCTTCCGACGTTTAAGGATTAAATACCCATGTTGATTTTGATATCAGTAGTGAGTGAGTAACATTAGCAGTCATATATGTCTTGCAGACGAATTCTACAGGGAGTTAAAACAAACTGTGAGATTTAGTGATTGTCTCTCTCACAAATTTGAATATTTATTTGTTTCTAAAAGCAGATGTTCGGAAAAACAAATATTCTCGTAAATTCATTTTTTCATGAATCAAATAAATTATTTCTAAAATTGACGGTAGCAATTATTTTTGCAGGATCCAACCCTTGGGTACGGTAGTTTGCTATGGCCAGGTACCAAGGGGTCTTCTCACCTCAGGGAAGACGTTGAAGCAGCACATCCACTCGGACGGTTCTCCTAACATTGGCAGTCTTTTGCAATAAATTTGATCCACATGCAACCAAAAAATCTGTACAATTGTAGAGTTTTTCTGGTTCCGAGGACTCTAATGTTGCAGTGATATTGTATAGTAGTCCATTTTGTCCAAGGTTGTACACTCAAGTCTACAGTTTTTTTGGATATGAGAACTCTTCTGTTGTAGTTTATTTTGTCCAACCGCAGCCAAACAAAAGTGACAAACATGTAGCCTCTGGATAAAAATCATTCATATTTGGGAAAAGAGAGAAATGCAATAAGTTACTGGATATTCCCCGTAGAAGATTTTCAAATTATTTCTTTTTCTGAGAAAAGTCTGTAGTTTCAAGATTATTTGGTTTCCAGCATTTTCCATGCCTCCATATATTGATGTTTGATTGCAATTTTGGGAATGACACATTTTTTTACTGCAGATGTTGGGTCTTACGAGGACATATCGTGAAAAAGGAACCTTTCCATGAAATGGGTAAATGAAAGGAGATGGGTGTAATATTACATGGAAGAAATGTATACCCGTCGTCACCGATGAGGCAAGGGCAGTCCCCCTGACATCAAACTTGTCAATAAATTGGAGAGACAAAGTATCCTTTGATTACAAAGCTGTGATTGGCTCCATCAACTCGATTGGCCAATCACAGATTTTAGAGATGCATGGGACAAGCTCTTGGTCCGTAGTGTAAACCGCCCTTAAGTTACCTTCTAATGAACAAAGCATCAACAAATAAATTGCATAGTGATTACCCATGTTGACGGGGCCTGTTTTGCTGCTATGGTGTTGTTGATGCTCTTGTCCCGGTCTTGATACCTGGTGAGATACATAGGTATAATAATTTTCATTGTTTTCTTTTATAATAGAGATGTATTGCCTCTACTTTTGCTAAGAATTGCAGCAAATTGTATGCATGCTTTAAATAAATGATTTATTTGGTATGGTATAGGCTTGGTGAAACATAAGTTACTTAGGATTTGAGAAGTTTAAGGCAATTCAAAAGTAATGAAGTCTTCAAATTACAATGATTTTTATGTTGCATTGGATTAAATCTCTTGCATGTAATTGATCCTTTGTCACGCGTGTCTTCATAAAAAATATATTACATTTAATTAAAACCTCCTTTGATCCTCAAAATCTAATTTTTATTCTAACTTCTTTATCCTCTTTTGGTAAGATTTTTGACATAATTTTATTAAACCACATCAGAATGCATAACAAGTCTCCTTGTGTTAAACAATAATTTCTATATTCCATTCGTATTTAAAGTCACAAAATAAGGTAACATAAGTGTTGTTTGTATAGCAACCCATAGTTTCAATAGGATATCCCCTTTTTGAAAGTCAATAGTACAGTCTAATCTTGATAATATCACCCTTTTTAATAGCACACCTTGACAGTATCATCCAAACCCTTGAAACCAATTTTCCTAGTTCAAAACTCACTTGTTAATATTCAAATCACTCTCAATAATATAATTGCTTTTTCCCTTAAAAATTGTAGTATAAGTGTGACAATAACAAGACCTCAACAAGATGAAAAAGCTTTGCAAGGATGGAAAGTCCAATATTTTCCGAGAATCCCTAATGCCTTTACATCACTCAACCCTTAAAAGACAAAGCCTATGACCGTGAAATCAGATTTAGAGCTAGAGTAAGAAGTTTCTAAATTCACTACGTTGAGATCCATGTCACAAACTCTTTCTTCTTTACATATAACATGTTTACCTCAACAAGGCAAGTTTTATCATCATCTAATACTTACACATTCAATGAACTCTCCACAAAAAGAATTGGATGAAAAACGACCATTTATAACGATAATCATCCTTGGAATGTCATCCAAGGAGCCACTTTATGGCTGCATTGTCGTTTAACCCCTAAGAGCCCAAGTGTACGTGGCACGTACGTTTTGGATTTTGGGTAGGTTCCAAAAAAAAAATTAAAATTTAAAATTTAAAAAAAACTCTTGTACTAGATTTTCCCTGATAAGAGCTCCATAGAGGTATTTTTATTATTATTTTTTGGATTCATGGTTTGAAAGTTAGTACCACTCAAAGTTAGAAATGAGGACTTCGGGCAGCTCCAATATTTTGCTAGAAGTCTCTATTGACATTGAGATTTTCCATACATGTAGAGAATAGTACGTTCTTTAAAGTTGTCAAAAAAAAGGTTCTTGTCATTAGTGTAAAAAAACATTTTAACACATTTCTACACATTTCGGGCAAGTGGGGAAACAGTTCATATTTTTTACATAAAACCTAGAGATCTTCATATTTTTCACTTTTTATTTTTTCATCAACAATACATGGTGTAAACCTTCTTATTGACTGTTTAGATTATCATTCTAAAACATATTAAATTATCACAGAAAATAAATTGTGAATTGACAATTTTTGAACCTCCACTCCTTGCACACTTGTTTTGAATATGCTACACCCCTTTTCTACCTCTAAAAATTGGTGTATTTAGAACTAACATCATGGTCAACACAATGGTAAAAGATTTAGACCTTGTCTAGTGCAAAAATTAATTACCAAGTGAATCAAAGTCTGCTGATCCACTCAACACAGGGAAGAAAATGAACCATTTTCTTGACTTCAAACACTATAATCTTTCAATCCGTGCGGTCAAAGTGTACAAAATTTTATGAGTATGTTACTTAGTAAGTCCTTATAGAGATCCTACTGTCAAAAGGATAAATATAAGATTTAGTTTCCTTCCTTGCTCATTGCACTAAAATCAACAATTTTGAAGTGTTTATGGTGTGAAATCGTCACCGGCTTTTAGGGGTTCAGGGTTAAATGGCATCAGCTTGGGCATCATTAGCATAAGTCGTTGCTGGAGGATCTTGTGCGCTACTAATGATACTAAACTACTAAACATTGCACATGATTTAGTGTTTTTTAATGGAGTGTTTAATTTCTCTCTCCCGTGATTGAAGAAAGGAAATCGTACATCATGTCAATATTGCAGGCTCGAGTGTGATTCTAATTTATTTTGGAAAGAAATAGTTCATATTGAAGTTCCATTAGAAAAGAAATATCATGTATGAACCCCTAAAAGACCGAGACTATGTTCCATGAGAACCACCCCAGAGATGCCTCTCTAAATTGAGACGTTTCAAGATTCATAGAAATAACTTTCCATTATTTACAAGATCTCAAACTAACTACAGAAGAAGACACTCTAGCACATTTTTAACCTTTGATTGCAGAGACTACAAGATAGAAGATGAAGAACTCCAGTCCTTGAAGGGGGCCAGAGTGAATAAAGTGTTTGTTCGTTCCACCACTAAATCCATGTCCACCAGACATAGGTTTAGCAGTATGGAACAACTTCCCCCTCTCAAGGGCAGATTACAAGATACATGCATTGAAAAGTGCAGTATGGTTTTTTTCTTTGAGCGCGGTAAGGGTCACTTTGATTCAAGATAGTGGCATATTTTTCAACTATGCATAGCATAAATTTTGGGAATATATGTCCTACTTTTATGTTAGGTCATTGCACGCCAAAAATCACAAGTAATGGAGGTGTTTAGGTCAAGAAAAATGGACTTGTAAGGATTGTTTCTCTACGAATCTTGATATTATTACATCCTACATAAAACTAGATTATATCATTTATATAAAACAATATTGACTCCATCTCTTTCTAGCTCATATTGAAAAAACACCATATGAAAATTCTATGAAATGTTTTTCAGTATAAGATTATATATACACAAAATGGGGAAAAAATGTATAAATTTTATATGGTGATAATAACATATTGTAATCACATGAATAAAAATAAAATATAGTATTTATCCAAGTTTTATATAACTACTACTATAGAAACAAATATAGATATCTATGATATTGAGGTGAGACCATTTGGAACCGCGGCGCGTATCACCACATGAAGGAAAGAGAATTGAGGACAATTTCTCGGGAGTGCGCTGGCAGACACTAATTTTAGTGGTGGTTTGATTGGTTTGAGTTTTGGTCCAACATGTGATGTTTGACATGTATTTGAGTTTCCATGAAAGTACCCAATATGGTGACCCATGATTAAATCCTACATCCTTAGTTTTAATAGTTGGCGTGAATGTGGTCTCCAAAAATTTAGGATACAAAAAGGTTGGGTGACTAGGTCATGGTCTTGCCGGATTTAGGATGTAGTTATGAAATGGAGGAGGCTATATGGAGATGTAGAAATCATGTACATGTGCATGTGAAACCTAGGTTTAGGAGCCTACTTGGAGCTATGTAACACTGTAGTACTATTCAAGGAATACCAACCTATGGTCCATGAAATACGCAGAGTGAGATTTCTCACCCTCTAAACATTTCCGTTTCTAAATCTCACCTTGCTTTTGTGATTAGAAAAGAACACAAGGTCCTTAAAAGGTGCTATAGTGGGTCTTTATGGGTGACACAAGGTGGCCGTCCTCTAAATATAAGACTCTCAGGAAAACTCTATTGTAATTGGAATTTTCTCAAAAGTGCTTGGACACTAGGAAAGAGAGGATGGAAAAGGTGCCCAACAGTATGAGATTATTTGATAAACTTGAATACACTTTCAAAAATCTCATACTTCTTTTTTTTGCACCAATGAAATGCATGAGTGTTTATGGCAATCAATGCTATAATGCCCTACCCCATGCAAGCTAAAGCTCTCCTATAGTACGCAAGTTCCCAAAAAATTGACAAATGGTTCCCCCACACCTATTCCAAACCAAGCCATCATGTGCATGTTGTCCCAATTACAAGCAAAAGACTCTAATAATCAAAAGTGACATGCAAGATCACCTCCGTTTTCTTTCAGGAACACTCTATTGTGTTGTAGATTGTGAGGTTTTTAAAGAATTTTGGACGACATGATAAAGACTTTGTAGTTGGTTTTCTTGTTTCTCTTGTTTAGGATGGATTTGAATTTGTCTAGACCCTAAGAGCCTATTTAATTCTAGGGGGATTTGCATTTTGGGCAGGTTCCTAAAATTCAAAAAAAATCTTTTCTTTTTGAAAGTTTTACACTTGATTTTCCCTGATAAGAGCTTCATAGAGATATTTGAATTTTTATTTTGGATTAATTATATGAAATTTATTAGCCTTCAAAGTGAAATTGGGGACTCAAGACACCTCCACAACTTTTGCTCTAAGTTTCTTTTGACATTGAGATTTTTCATACACATACGTCAACATAAATCTCTTGTCTTATTTTAAATCTTATTTTTTGGAATATTTTATACTTGATTATCTTTAATTAGAAATGTACTTATGATCTTCTAAGCCAATTTGATTGTATATTTGAAAGTCTATCATCGCATTTGAAAGAAAGGTGGGTGACATTCCTCACGTAAGCTAAACCCTTTAAGGACATTGGCCAAATCTGGTCTAGGAAGGTTGTAGCTTTGGTGACCTTCCTAGACTAGATTTGGCCATCGTTCATAAGGGGTTAAGAGCACGATGACGATCTGCACACCATCTTTACCACCCTTGGCAAGATCGGCAATTCATAACTCTAGCCTGATGTATCTAAATTTTTTTAGCTACACACAGAGCCTATGTCAAGATGACCTCTATGGTTTAGTTCATGAAAACTTTCACATATTAACCCTTTAATGCCTACAAGGCCCTTGCAAGGTCAATTTTGGTGCTTTTGCTCTTTTAACTCTTTCCACACTTGACCATTGTCTCTCACATCCTTTGAACATATTTTGAGCTCCTCGTTAGCTTTTCAACATATCTCTCCAATTTCCAATCCATGCACGGATTAGCAAACTACCCTCATCTCCATGAAGTAGGATCGTGCTGAAATGTATCCACTATGTAGATTATGTTCCACCTAATCTAAAACCCTCATAGATTATCCTATACTCTCATGGTCTACTTACAAGTTAAAAGGTTAAGCCATTCAAATCCACAAGTTACACATTTTATTGAAGTGACTCTCAGAGTGCTCAAAACCACAAAGAGTGATCGATGATGCAATTAGCAAAAGCACAAGCTTTCAATACAACGTTTCCTTCTCCATCTCATCTACAGTTTTATCCAATAACTAAGTCAATATTATGGACAAGCACTTTCTAAGCCACTTGATAAAAAAATAATGAGATATTTAGTGGATGTAGAATTCAGATAAAAAAGAACCTCAAGTTTACTTTGACATGATGTCATGATGACATCATCATCTTTGAGAAGGTTTGAGTGACATAGAGGAAAGCTTTGAGAGTGCATACTCAATTTTTGAGGCTTTCCTTGTTACCTTCTTCGGTAACTTATTTGTTCTTGTTTTTTCATGAAGTTTGATAAAAAAATTCCCGGATTTGTACTAGATTGTCTTGTACACTTTTTGTGATTTGTAGAAGTTGTAATGAAGGATGAGGCCAATTTCAACAGACGAAGAAGAAAATATTGTAGCTTTGGTAGAAAAAGGAAATAGCAGTAGAAAGATTGCAAGAAGCTTGGGTTTATCACAATCTATAGTTAATAGAGTGAGAAAGTATCACTCTCACAACTTAGACTTGTGTAAAGGAGGTCGTCCTAAAGTCCTTACACAGCGGGAGAAGCGGTATGCTTCATGTTTAGTAATTGTTGGAGGTTTAGAAACTGCAACAGAGGTTGTAAAAGTGCTCAAAAGAGAGGCATGTATAGAAATGTGTGATAATACCTTGAGGAATGCGTTGAGAGAACAAGGATTGTCTTCTTCTAGAAAAATTGAGAAGCCTTTTTTAAGTGAGAAGAACATCAAAGCAAGGTTTCAATTTGCTCAAAATCACAAAGATTGGACAGTGAGTGATTGGGAGCGGGTGGTATTTAGTGATGAAACCAGAATATGTTGTTTTAGCTCAGATCGAAGAGCTTGGTGTTGGGTTGAAGACAAAGAAAACATTCTTGTACGTGATGTCAATCAAATTGTCAAACATGGTCAAGGTGGCATTATGCTCTGGAGTTGTTTGACATCTAATAGATTAGAGGCATTGCACAATATACAAGGGCGTTTAAATGCTAGAGGCTACATTGGGATTTTAGAGCAAGATTTGTATTCTACATAGCCGGATTTGGAATTCAATGTTGAAGAAGCTATTTTCCAACAAGACAATGCTAGTGTTCATTCAACAAAGATTGTTTCAAATTAGTTTGGAAGGCAATCATTTTGTGTCTTAGAGTGGCCTGCATAGTCCCGTGACCAAAATCCTATTGAAAATGTATGGGCTTCATTCAAACGGCAATTGAATTCCTATTCTACTCCTCCTAATGGTATTCTTCAATCATAGGAGCAAGTGCAAGAAGTTTTCTTGTCTATTAGTGATGCCTGATTGAATTGCAGCTGTTTTGGTTACAAAAGGGCGGTGGAAAAAGTTTTAAGTGACCTTTCAAGTGTAGTGCAAAAACCGAGTCTATGTACAGTAGGGGGACAAAAAGTTTGGCGTTTTTGCATTCCAGTGGAAGAAAAGTCAAGTCTGCAGTCTTTTAAAATGCACCAAAGGCACAAAAAGTGTCCCCTACCTATCAAGTTTGGAACCTTAGTTCTTTAATAAGCTGATTACGTTTTGCAAAGTTTCGTGGCCTAATAAGTTACCAAAATGGTTTTATAGCTAATTTACCAACTAGTACCCATTTCAATACCTTTAGTCACTAATATTAGTGTGAACTCCATACAATGAGGAGAATAAAAAAGTTAAAAACCAATTAGTGAACTTCATTTACACTCTAATACTATCTTTGACTTGGTTGACATCATGAAGCATCAATCATTGCCTAAATGACAATTTAGAAAACACCGAAAGTGTTGTCAATTGTAAAAATAATGCTTGACATTTGAAAGTCTTTCAAAGGCATATAAATTATTTTCTAATTCTATAAATAGGATCACATGTTCATTTGTAAGTTGATTATGTAAGCAAAAATTGTGGTAGCCTAAAAATATGTAAAATAGAACCTATTGCAAATTTACCAACGCGTATGCCTTCCTCTAGCCTCAATCACAAATTGTAATCTAGCTGGCATTGAATGACATAAAGTAAGAAGTTAACTACTACAAACTAATGTCCACTCTCTTTGTAAAGTTGCCTTTAACTCATCTAAGGACTTGGGACTTGATTGGCCATGTTGGATTGCATTTTTGAAAAGCTTCCAGACATTCTCTGATGGATTGAGATCAGGACTATTTGCGGGCCATTCAAGCTTCTCAATAAGGCGTAATTTTCTCCATTCTTCAAAGGCTTTGCTTTGATGCATTGGAGCTCCATCTTCCATAAGTATAGCACTTGAGACTTGGCCCATAAATTGAAGCAAATGGCCATCATAGACCAACTCCACAAAATCAATAGCTTTGCAACGATCCTTTGGCATATAAACAAGCTCTGATTTTTTGTCTCCTCCAAATCCTCCTCAAATCATGAGAGATGTCCTCCCACTCTTGAAAGTGGGAACTACACAACTTGATGAATATTGCTCATATGCCGTTCTCCAAACATGAATTTGCCTTGAAACTTTGTCAATTTCAAAAGTAGATTCATATGTCCAACAAACATGCTTCCACTCTTTGGTACTCCATCTACAATATTGTCTTGCAAAATGTAGTCACCGCGACATATGAAGAGGTGTCAAGAAAGGCTTCTTCATCGCAATTCTACTAAAAATGTTGTGGTAATGCAAAACACGGCAAATAGTCCTAGTACTCACATCCACAGGGCAAGCATTGGTGATATCTTGAAGTGATGATCGACGATGAATTTTGGAGAATAATAAAATTTGACAAACAACCCTCTCACTAAGTTTCTTGGATCGTGTAGTGATTAAATTTGCCTCGTAAGTTTCATGCCCTCTAAATTGCTTGATGATTCTTTGCCCTGTTCTATTTGACTCTCCCACAATTCTTGCAATACGAGCATGACTCATTCCCCCCTCACTCATTCCCACTATGCGAGCACAAATTTTATCTAGAATTGTCATGATTGTCTTCAATCAAACTGATTGTAGGTAAGCAAAGAATCTAACTTATTGAAGCAATAGAACAAATCACCAAGCCAAATCTCAAATCAAGTAAGTGGCTTTTCATTGCTCAACAGGGGAACATAGTGCTCAACATGACTAGTCACCTACCAATCATTCACTAACAAAAGCCAAACAAACCTTCTTCACCCACCAATTTTGATCTTGCAAATCCTCATTACCTTCATCAACTCTCTACTACACTCTTGTCTCACATTTGCAACTCAATTCATGTCAATTTTAACAAGTTGTGTGGTCTAAACTACAAAGGTAATGTTGCTCTTGTAACCAAATTATTGTTATTTTCAAACCAAATATATTTTCAAACTTACACATCAAATGTTTTTAGGACAAGTGGAAACCTTCAAATTGACAAGTGGATGATGCTTTTGTGTAATATCTATGTTAAACAAAGCATCCATGAAAATATTTAAATTTTAGAAGCATGAGGTGTCTAATTCTCTTCAACATTTTGAATGTACCTTCTAATTCTTGTTGAAAAGGTTACTAGTTGTTAAATTAACTATAAAACCATTTTGGTAAATTATTAGGCCACAAAACTTTGCAGACATGTAAGCAGCTTATAAAAGAATCCAAATTCCAAATTTGGTAGGTAGGGGACAATTTTTGTGCCTTTGTTGCATTTTAAAAGATTGCAGACTTGATTTTTTCTTGTGCTGAAATGCAAAAACGCCAAACTTTTTGTCCTCCTAGTATACATACTTTGCTTCAAGGCCTTTCTATAATTTGTTGAAATTGAAATCATATTTTTTCCATTACGGTGTTGTATAGTACTTTATTCTCTACAATTTTGTTTTCTATAGCTTTTGATTTTGATCATCCGTGTTTGTGGCATTGTCATTTGAAGTTGTGTGTTTCTTACATAGACTCAATTTTTGGAGTCACTGTAGGAAACATCCAAAATATAAGAATGTCATCACTTCTCAAATGGCTACAAAGATGCACCTTCAAACTAACAAATAATGAAAGAGAATTACTGGCCTAAAACCAGCCCCGTGTTTCATCGAGGTGTAGAAATTAGGCCAAGGAGAATTGACCCCCTTGCTTGTCCTTACCCGAGGTGGGCCCCGTCTTACGTGCATGGGGTCATTTTTCTGGCCCTCTTATTTTGGAGGGTCCAGAGGCTTTTTTTGGATTTTTTTTGGACAAATTTGGGGCCTATGGGGATTGTTTATCTTATAAGATCATCTCTTTGCTATAAATAAGGCCCCATCCAAAAACAAAATAGGGGCCAGGTTTGGCTCCACCACCTTGTGCCCCCCCTTCAGGTAAGGACGAGTGAGGGGGTCAATTCTCCCTGGCCTATAAATTACGGGTATGTAAAATCAACAGATGAAAAAACTGATTCACAGAGGGGTAAGAAATTAAATACATAACAAGAGAGAGTTGCTAGCCTAAAACCCCGTTAGAGACAATGGTCCATACACTAGTATATAAAAATACTGTATACGATTTTCATATGTCATTCGAAGTGGTCATTTTTGGACATTACCTGCCGAACTAAGTATTTTGCTAGAACGTAGTGGTTCGGACACATTGGGCATTACCTACGCATTAAAAGGGTATCACCTTGACATTACATGGGTATCACCTAGACAGATCTCTTGAAGTTTCCAATCTTTTTGGCATTCTCCTTTCTGTATTAATTTTGTACAAAACAACCACTACATAGAGTATTATTATTAAGATATGAGCTAGAGATGGATTATGTCAATATTGTTTTTTATAAACGATGAAAATATTCTAAACGTGATATTATCAAACATGTCACACCTTATTTATATCACAATTTACAGTGAAATGGAGGGTGTGACACTTTCCGTTCCCGCCCTCTCGTCCACCGTTTCCCCTCCGTCCGTCACAAAATCGACGAAACTGTCCCTCCGTCACCTGAACTCGTCCCCGTCGACGAAACTGCACTATCCACTTTCCGTCCCCAAACCTCGTCGAAAAGACGACGAAACTGTCCCTCCGTCACCTGAACTCGTCCCCGTCGACGAAGCCGCACTATCCACTTTCCGTCCCAAAACCTCGTCGAAAAGCCGACGAAACTGTCCCTCCGTCACCCGAAAACGTTCGCCCCGACGACGAAACCCACCCTGGACCTCAGAAGGAAATCCTCAGACGAACCGTCTCCAATGCTCGCCTCATTTCGCTGATGCAGAATTGAAGGGAGGAGACGAGAGCGGGAGCGATGGAGTGCGTGGTGGGAATGAGCAGCAGGTGCTGGAGCTTGACGCAATTGACGCCGAAATTCGCTCTGGAAACCATTCCTGTGCGTTTATGTAATGGAGGAAGACGAGGGAGAACTGTGCGAGGCAGGCGAGCTGTGGCGACGTGCAGCTTGTCCGGGAACAGTATGCAGTTCATGGCTTCGCACCACCTCTCGGAGTGGCTGTCCAAGCAAGGATTCCCGAACCAGGTGAGTAAAAATGTTTGGATAACAATAAGAAATTGTTTGATTTTTTTTGTGAAAGTCTTACTAGAAGAGGAAATATAAGGTGAAAGAGAAGGCAGGATTTAGATACGGAAAAAATAGAGTAAGAGATTTAGATTTTTAATTTTATTTTTGGCAATAATTAAAGGTCTAGTAACGAATCGTATATAAGTCATATAATCGAACTAGTAATCGATATCAGGTGATTACATACCATTCTAGGTTGCATAATTTTAGGTTATGAACTCCCTCATTGATAGCAAGTTTGAGAGACGTTCTTGAATGTTGAGAGTTAGGTTTCAAGAACCGGTAGTTTTGCTGTGATTTTGCTGTGATTTTGCTGTACTTGCAAAATTTAGGCGAAGGTTTCTTCGTAAGGACCATCAAGCTAGCGTTACATGATCAATGGCTTTTCAAACTCAGATATCTTTTATTAATAATCCTAAAACCCTGCATATGCTTTACAATGTCTCCTCGAATTGATTGGTGTGATCAAGCTTAGACGAACTCGATTGGTGTATTTAATAAAAACCTTGTTTAAGAGCAATGCTCCTAGTTCTTGATAGCAAGTTTGTGAGATGTTCTTGAATGTTACGACTTAGGTATTAAGAATCGGGAGTATAGCTCTGATTTGCTGTATTTGCAAAATTTAGGCAAATATTACTACGTTAAGCTAGCGTTACATGATCAATGGCTTATCAAACTCGGATATCTTTTATAAATAATCCTAAAATTCTGCATATGCTTTACAATGTCTCCTCGAATTGATTGGTGTAGTCAAGCTTAGATGAACTCGATTGGTGTATTTAAGAAAAACCTAGTTAAAGATCTTCACAGGTGAAATGCTCCTAGTTCTTCGTACTTTTCGGGTGACTCTACTGTTTTAGCTTTTGTGAATGCAAATTGAAGGAGGTGGAGATGGTTTTGATTTGCAGGATGCGAAGCTGATGAGTTTTGGAGAGGAAGGGATTGGTCTGGCAGCGGGGCGGAACTTCAAGGTTTGTTGTGTGAGCTTTTTCTTGCTCATTGCATGGTTCATTGTATTGCATTTTGCAACGTTTTTTTTTGTTTCTCATCTTAGGTTTTATTCTTGGATTAGGAAGGGGAGACCGCGCTGCAGATTCCTGAGAATTACACTGTCACGGGAGTGGATGTTGTCAATCACCCTGTAATTGCCGCCCCTGCTGCAGGTACATCTGAGGCTTGTCTTTGTTCAACAATTCGCAGCTTAATAGAGTTCAATTTGTAAAGTCACTTGAACTTTGAATGAGATACCGCCTCGTATTCAAAATAAATCACCTCTACATAGTTCTCAAACAATCGCAAAGGAGAGAAAGCCAGCTAATATTTATGGTTGATCTCTTTCTTTGCTTTTAAAAAATGGCTGAAACTATTTTGAGTTGAGTTTAGAGATCATCAAGGTCTTCTATTGATCTAATGACTATTTAGAAAGAGTACTAAAAAGAGGGCGTATCTCACTGACTCTACAAATAACTCTGAGAAACTTTTCACATGGATGATTCTATTTGTTGAAGTTGTTACAGGTCCCTTTAATGTCTGCTTACTCAAACATCAAGCTGGTAGTCCAGAGTACACATTATGCATGCTGCCATTGATATGTGGCCTTTACTGACTCGGTAGCTTTGTAACAGGAAGGGGTGATTTGATAGGACTTACCCTCTGGCTCATGTATGAGCGCTCTCAAGGAGGAAAATCAGTATGGCACCCATATCTTCAGACATTCCCAACCACCACCTTAAGTCCTCTCCTGTGGAGCGTGGAAGAGCAGCAAGAGCTTCTTAAGGGCTCGCCTGCTCTTGGTACCCTCTAAACCTCTATGGTCCTGCTTTTTCCCTCACGTTCTTGCAATGGAGAATTTCTTGCGTGCACCTTTTTTTACCACCCATTTATGGACGTTTTAACTTCCTGGTTTAGAGGAAGTGCAGCAACGTGTTGCTGCTTTGGAAGGAGAGTATGAAGATTTACAACCTTACTTTACCAAAGATACTCAGGTATGGTGTTTTTTAATCTAGTCTCTTGCTCTCACATGGATTATTTGTGAAGCGAGGCAATGATATAATGAGTTTTACCTCTCTTTTAATTTTCAGTTATTAAAATCGGCTCTAATCAGCTCTCGATTCATCTATATCAGCTTAAAGTGGTTAGAACAACCTCGAGCTTGAACTTGAAGACACCAAAAGTCTTCCACATCTAATAGCTAATAAGAGTGAATACACAATAATTTAATATATAAAAAGAGGGGGTATCTTGGGTTTCAATAAGTTAAAAAGAGGAGGTATGTTATTGAAACTTTTGATGACTTTTACAAATATCTCTATTTTCTGTCTCATGCAGACGTTTCCTGAGGAGCACTTTTCACTGGAAGCATTCAAGACAGCGTTTTCAATAATCCTTTCTCGAGCTATATATTTACCAGCTGCTGATCTTTTTGCTTTGGTACGTTCCAAATCTTTAATATTCCGTGGCTTGAGACTATATTTCCTTATTCTGATCAGCTGCCATTCATTTTCAGGTTCAGATACACACTTTTCTCTACATTAAATATGTTGATTGTGTTGGCTGACCAATAGTGTTCTGGAGGAAAAAAAATAGGGAACCGTATCTGCATTATAAGTCACAAATAGTGTTATGTGTGAGTCAATTTTCTCCATCAATGATTTACATTCTATTAGATATTGGTTATTTCTTCATTTTAAAGATTGTAAACAGCACAAAATTTAGACTTAAAACCCCATTATCCTAAATTAGAAACATGTATAAATAGTATTATGTGTATGGTAGCATTAGTGAGCCGTTTATATCTAGTGTTGGTGCTTCATACATAGCGTTGCCAACACTAATCAACACATTTTGCGGATTTTGTGTTTTCTCTTTGTTGGAATCTTGTGACTAAATTGCTGACGCGGTGTCCAAATAGGTACCTTATGCTGATGCGTTAAACCACCGAGGTGATTCCCAGGCTTATGTGGATTATAGTATGGAGGATCAAGCAGTAAGTTCCTGAAAATTCTTTCCTTTCATTGACAGAGTATGAAATAATGCACTAAAAATGATAATTATTGTCACAAATTCTAATCGTCTTGTTAAATAATAATTGTAAGTCATTGGACTAGTGTCAACAATATATCCATCGACTTAACATTGGAAAAATATAAGCTATGTTACTAATGTTGATGAATCATGTCACAATTGTACCTAGGTCCAATAGTGGGGAGCACACTAGAAAAGGGAGAAGAAAGGCAAGGGCTCTATGAGAAATAATAAGCTGCGAACTGCATCAAATGACCCCTTCCTTTTGTGCTCCACTTTAGCTAAAGATGATCTATAGTAGACATGGAATCTTGGGAACATCTTAATTGTGCCCTATATTTGTCACCATAAGAAAGGACCAAGTTTATCTAGCTGCTAATGTTATGGTCAGTTACTATATGACACTAAATGCTTTATGACACTGATTATTATTTTTAGTGTAGTGCACCCATCTCAGATTCATTGACCAACTGAAGGGTGGAACAATATTTGATTTGCTAGTGAACTTTTCTTAACAGATACTTCGTTTGACAGGTAGTGTTTACAGTGGATCGAAGTTATAAGGAAGGAGAGCAAGTGTTTACGTCATATGGGCGAGAACGCTCCAACGCAGATTTCCTAATTACGTAAGTCTTAATTGGTTCAAACCAATTCATGTCAATTTTTCCTAGCTTGGTGACAAAGTGTTGTTTGTAACCAGTCAGAGTAATGCTTATATATGTCTGCAGGTATGGCTTTGTTGCTGAGGACAACGCAATGGATAATCTTGAGCTTGAGGTGATTTAAAAGTCTTTTCTCCCCTCATGTCAATTTTTGCAAAATCACTCTTTATTCAATATCTCTTGGTTTGTCCATTACACAGATCATTGTATCGACTCTAAGAGTTACAATTAGCCTAACTTCTTACAACAAAGAATTAGAGTAATTCAGGTAATGCAAAGTGAAATCTACGAGTTGTCTAGAATTTATCTCTTGAACTTTGTTCTAATTTCAGAATTAGTCTGAGTTTTCATTTTCATACCAGTTAGAGTCAGGTTAAACAAGATAATGAGTGTGATGGTACACCAATAATCCCCATTAGTGCAAGCTACACTTATTATTTACTCAAGGCTATAATTTCTTATAGCAAGGCATATATTTTTGCCATGCTTGAAGTATTTATTAATGATTATGAAACATATCGTCGATAAACATACTTGGTAAAAATATACACCTCGTGTAAAAAATTATAGCCATTCGTAAAATAATTAGTGAATCTCAAACTAATGCGGATCAGTGGTGTAGATTTCCAATTTTAAAAAAAAAGTAATCAATTGAACGGCGGTTTGTTTTCAGGTTGGTTTAGTAGCTGGAGACCGTATGGAAGTCTTGAAAAGACAGATATTGCAGCAATGTAATTTCGACTCACCTCAGTCTTTTCCACTGTATTTGGACCGCTTTCCAACACAGGTGAGAGTTTGTTATTCCTCTCTTGAAAGGTTTAGATGCAAATTTGTCAAGTTGTTGGGATACTGAGTAGATTTTGGGGCAACTATTTACAGTTCAGGGCGTGGTTTTGTGCAGCTGCTGACGTACATGCGCTTATCAAGGTTACAAGACCCAGCTCTCTTCTCGAAGATTGTTTTTGAGAAAGACATCATGCTTGATCAGGTTCTCATCTCTCTTAACCCAATCACAAACGTAATTGCCATGAATTCTATAAAAATAACTATGTACTATTACATGGAAGGAGGTTTTACATTGTATGCGATCGCTAAGTCAATTCCACATGGAATCATCGTTTACTTGAATTGAATCTACAAGACTATGTCACAGAATGTGTTTAACTGAATAATCACTTCTCACATGAGTAGTATACCCACTAGTCATTAACAAACATCAGTTTCTTTTCAGGCCAATGAATATGAAGTCTTGATGATCTTAATGGGCGAATGTCGTTCAAGACTAGAAAAGTATGAAGGTGGTGTGGACGACGAAATCCGACTTCTTAAGAATAAGGTCAGAGCACTTCCTTTTTGGAATACATTTTTCCTAGACAAACTTTTGCCTATTCTCTTCTATCATAGACAATTTCCAGCCTATTTTTCCATCATATTCTTTTCTGAACATTTTTCCTACCTATTTTTTTGGCATATATTTTTCTTACCCATGTACTTTTGAGGTTTTATGAGATTGTTGATTTTTTTTCACATGAATGTGTGCTTGGCTATAATAATTGTGGTATCATGGGGTTGACAGAAACTGAGTCCAAGAGAAAGAGTGGCTGCACAACTACGACTGAGTGAGAAAAAGATTTTAACCAGTACCATGACTGCGCTCCGGACAAGATTAGCGCCAATCCGTGGCATTCCCGCCAAAGGTGGTGGCCTCAAGGTAATATCCACACCTGTTATTTGTAAAGTCACCCAAAGTTTGAATAAGATACACTTTCTTTTAATCTAAAATTCTACTCTTTCCTCACCCTTTTATAGGTATTATATCACAATGGGAGAGCTTGGTGGTTTCTCAACTCAAGTTTTAGCTGTCGTTTAGAAGGGAAAGGGAGAGGTCATGTAGTATCACGATTCTGAGCTAGTGATGTTGTATCTGTGTGGAGAATCATTCTTTTGGTTGCCAACTTACGGTGTATTTTATGTTTGTTTTTGTGTAAATAGGATCCAAATGCAGACATAAATGAGATGTTTGACATGGTGGAGCAAGTTGCGTCGGCTCCCAAAAAGTTTTTTGATAACATGTTCAAGAAGTAAGGCATTACTGTTATTACTGTGGATTTTCCCAACTGATATCTCAGTTGTTTTGAGATTTTGACTTGCTTCTTTATATTTTTTTTTCCTTCTTGTATTTTAGTATATTAATCATTTTTTTGTATACATATTTAAAATCCAATTTTTAAAGCTCTTTCATTGGGTATAATTAGATCGTGAAAAGTGACCATGCATCAAAATAGGGTGGGCTAGTTTTTTTAAATCAATGATTGCTTTTATTTTTCTGTAAATATCATCGAGATTAATATCCAATTTTTAAAAATTTATATGTTATTAACTATATGGAACATAGAGAATACTACTCGTTTGAATGATTATGTGCATCTCAATGAAATTATTAATCTATTCCTTGTAAATTTTTAATATATTTTAGTAGTCTATATATCTATATCTACCTATATAAAAGGCGTCAATCTGTCTGTCCACCGCTCTTGGTGAAGTGACCTTTGGATTTGCCATTTGAATCAAATATGCCCTTTGAATTGAATGTTAACTTTGAAAGAATCTTCCATAGGTGCCCTTTGGAGGAATCACTTTGTTCTTTGGATGTGTACTTTGAAAGAATCCTCCATGTGTAACCTTTGGAGGAATCACTTTGTTCTTTGGATGTGTACTTTGAAAGAATCCTCCATATGTAACCTTTGGAGGAATCACTTTGTTCTTTGGATGTGTACTTTGAAAGAATCCTCCATATGTACCCTTTGGAGGAATCCTTGAATGTGCCTTTTCATTAGAACTTGGATATAATAAAAATAAAAATAAAATAAAAAATACTATTATGCACCAAATATTTAAAAAATAAGTGCTACAATACAATTCAAAAATAATGATTTCTCCATATTAAATTTATTTGGATGAAATTCCAGGGTATATGAAGTAAATATGGGGTATCTAAAGTAAATAATGGATTTATAGTAAATAATAAATACACCCATGATGCTTCTTCACAATATGTATGCATCAAATGGATTACATAATGGCACTTGATTAATTGTACATTGGTGCTCGGCACAAGTGTTTCAAGCGGAAGTGTTTAGAGGCGATTGTCTGGGGTATGTAGCATTGATACCACGGATTCCTTTGATTACGGAGAGGGTTGGGCTTCTTTTCTTAATACGTTACAAGAAGTTCCCAATCCAAAACTTAATTTTTTCATCTACGTACGTTTGTTTAACTCAAGATTGCCCTTAGCCCGTCGATTACGACGAGGGTTCTACTAGTGTATATATAATATAATTGGTTCCCAAGCAATTGTCTTTTTTCAACCGTTTGCTATCACCCAACACATTGGCGATTGGTGATTGTTCAACGTTAAATAGATCTAGTTTTGCATACGGACGTTCTTTTTCAACCGCTCTTTGTTAAGCATTTCAACATTTAAAAAAATTAATTTGCCTATGTCCTGTTTCAATCGTCACCGTCAAACATTATGCTTCACGACCGTAGGAAATTTAATAGACTTAATTTTGCATACAAACGTCCTTTCACAACTGTTTGCTATCACCCAGTACATTGGCCACTAAATAGATTTAATTTTGCATACGGACGTCCTTTTTCAACCGCTCTTAGTTAAGCATTTCAACATTCAAAAAATTAATTTGCACATGTCATTTTTCAATCGTCACCGTCAACCATTATGTTGATAGCCGTAGGAAATTTAATATACTTAATTTCGCATACAAACGTCCTTTCACAACCGTTTGCTATCACCCAGCACATTGGCGACTGGTGATTGTTCAATTTCCACCCCTGATGGGGAATTTCCCACACGAGGGGGGAGAGGTGCCAAAGTTTGAGGGGACGGAGAGGAGTTACCCTCTTCCCCCCGCACCCGTCCCCGAATTGGCCACTCCGCCAGATTTTTTAAAATTTTAATTTTTTTAGTTTTTTAGTTTTTTAGTTTTTTATATTTCTAAATTTAAAAAAGTAATGTTTTTAATTACAAAATTGCCACGTGTCATTGAGTGATTGGACACCACAAATAGGGAATTATGGTGTGACCCTTTACTATTTCTGAATACCCAGTTGATTTCAACTAGCGCTGCCAGCCCGATGGGCCGGGACGCCGGCCTGGGCCGTGCGGTGCGGACTTTCCCGGTGTTTGTTGCAGAAACACGCCATTTCTCCCGGGGCACAGTGCCCGAGTGGAGATGCTCTTATACAAGTTTGAACAAAAGTTTTATACATGACTAGGAAGATCAACATTCACAAAACAAGTGAGTTTGAAAGAAAGATGAATTTCAAACTTCAAATAAGATTGGTGTGAATATAAGTTAAATAGATTTAATTTGGCATACAGACGTCCTTTTTCAACCGCTCTTTGTTAAGCATTTCAACATTTTAAAAAATTACTTCGCACATGTCCTTTTTCAATCGTCACCGTCAACCATTATGTTGACGGCTGTAGGAAATTTAATAGACTTAATTTCACATACAAATGTCCTTTCACAACCGTTTGCTATCACCCAACACATTGGCGAATGGTGATTGTTCAACGTTAAATAGATCTAATTTTGCATACGGACGTCCTTTTTCAACCGCTCTTTGTTAAGCATTTCAACATTTAAAAATAATAATTTGCACATGTCCTTTCTCAATCGTCACCATCAACCATTATGTTGACGGCTGTAGGAAATTTAATGGACTTAATTTCGCATACAAACGTCCTTTCACAACCGTCAATTGCTAACCATTTCAACATTTAATTGAATCAATTTGGCGTACGTCCTTCTCTACCGTTCATTGTCAACCGACCATTCAACATTTAAGGACGATTGATTGGTGGTACGAAACTAGTCTACCTTTTGACAGTAGATAGAATCGAACAGGAGCAGTCTTTTTACACCAAGTGGTACACCATGTGAGACCCGTTGAAGTCTTTGAGGATGAAGAGTTGAAAATAAATAGACACTATCAAAAACTTGGACACTAACCATTTCAACATTTAATTGAATCAATTTGGCGTACGTCCTTCTCTACCGTTCACGGACAACGGACCATTCAACATTAAAGGACGATTGATTGGTGGTACGAAACTAGTCTACCTATTGACAATAGACACTATCGGATAGTCTTTTTGCTCCAAGTGGTACACCGCGTGAGACCCGTTGAAGTCCTTGAAGATAAAGAGTTGCAAATAAGTAGACACTATTATAAACTTGGATAGTAACCGGACGGAAAGAATTGTAGTTTGAAAAGATGGCTTTCACGGACCGTTGAGAGTACTCCCCATTTTCTGGTGAGGGTGTTGATAGGGAGTTAGTCTCAATTCGAGAATGTAAGCGCAGCTGGTGTGGCTGGCCGTGCTGATTGCTCCTCTTACATTCAGATTTGGGATTTGTGAAAGCTTGTATCGTAGAGTGTGTTGATTAGGAGCAAAGTAGAGATCAGATCTGGTACTTGCGTGGGTTTGTGCGTACTAGAATGTTAGATCCAACAATAGGAACAAACTGAAAGAGTTGGGATTCATGTGTTGGAGGGCTGATTTGCCTCTCACGCGCCGCTCCTGCCGCAAACCACAAGATCTGATTATAGGAGAGTAGGAAACAAACAAGCTCACTCAACTCTCCAACTCAACACCAATCGAGAAACCAACACCTACTAGATCTGGAGACAAAAGACTTTCAATCGCATTACAACAGTCAGTCAACAGTAGTTACACAAGATACACATCTTCTCACCTATCTCTTTCCATTTCGTTGTATATCCAACCTTATTTGTTTTCAGATCCTTGTCACCCGCCATTGCATCACTGAAACTAGGTTAGGCAACACACACATGAGATCTTGCATTAACCTCTACATAGACACAATAGATACTAGATACTATCATAGAAAACCTGGCTTGTCCACTATTGTGCGGAAGCGCTGCTATTTTTTTCACAGAGCTTGCAGCCATCACCCAACAAAAAAATCATGGAACAACGTCCAAAGCTCCGCACAAGAATCAACGTCAAAAGCTTTGCTCAAGCAACAAGTACAAGAGCCTAAAGTACAAGATCCTCTATTGGGCAGCATGCACAAAGAGCAAGGAGCACCATCGCAGAACAACAAATCCCTTCCCCAAGTAAGTCCGGCAACCTATACTCGACACTAGAGTACAACATACAACACAACAGAAGAAACGAAGCCCTAGGACGATACAATAGCAAACATGTGCGGAAGCTAGAGCCCTCAAAGATTGTTACCACCAAATCCCTACACCCAAAACCCGAAACCCTAGTGACACAAAGGAAAGCCTGGAATCCTCTTGCAACACTCCATCAACCAAAATCTCGAACAACAATTGCAGAACTAAGTACTAGCAGACGAGCAGAGAAAAGTGAGGAGGAAGTTCAAAGAACGAGCAGACGGGCAAAGCGCAACGAGGAGGAAGATTGGAGAGTAGGAAAAGAGTTGCAGACGGTAGATCGTTTAGACAGCTCAAAGGCACACAATCACCTAGGAAGTCACACAAGTCAACCAGGAAATTGAGCAGATCGCATAGGAGGCTCCACCCGACTACACATGAATTCAAGAAAATGTCCTGGAGGGGCTTCTTGAAGGATCTTATCCTCAGGAACTCGGCACAGTCGGAACAACAGCCCTATACACTACGTTGGCAGTGTATGTGTGAGTATAAGAAACCCGAGCCAAAAGCCCATAGCTAGCTTCCCTAACAACCCGGTTAGTAGACAACAAACTCTCTCATCCACCCAACTCCGAAACGACGAAGGGTCTCCCACACGAGTCCAGGTCCAGCGTAGAGGATTACTAGAGACGTCACTCGTAGAGGACCCTATCCCACCCTGGAGATACCCCGAGCCCCCTTCAATCACCCCCACCAACCAAAAAGAAACCTCACCAAAGTGCTCTTGGACGAGACTAAGGAAGAAAAAACCTACTGCTGACTCTATTTCACCCTCAAGCATGACGGACCAGACCCTGACCGTACTTGACATGGTGGCAATAGACGTCGAAAACCCTACATTCTGCACCAAACAGCCCCCAATAGAGAACGCCTCTACCTCCTTCACCATAGACACCCTACACCTTGCTAAGAAGCCTAGAAGTGGTTTCCATGGCATATCCCATAATTCAAACCTTGACTTCACCTCCTTCAAGTTCTGGCTAGGCTTCCCCACCATAAAGAAGCTGGCACAGGAGGTTGGCCAAGAGGTCCTCCATTGTGGGAAAAGTGTGAGAGATATGCTCACTAGAGGTGTACCCAAAGGAGAAGCGGAAGAGGCGTTGGAGGCAACTATAGCTTCCCCCAGAATCCCACAGATGCTCTACCCCAAGGCGAGAAATAACGATGTTGAAGGACAACACTTCAACAGCACTCAAGTCCATTTCCACATCCCAACAAACCCCGGGACCGGTTTGTCCTATGATTTTCATGTGGCCATATATTTTGAGTTGCCTAACCACCCTCTGTATCATGACGACATTAAAAAACTTGTTAAAAGCTAGACTTGTACACATGAACATACCGTTGGGTACTAACCTTATTGACCCCCTTGCAATTCTTTGCAAAGGGGTTAAGAAAGAGGGACAGATGGGTGTCTTTTCAGGGATTATCAAGATCCACTTCCTCCACCCAGAGCTGGATGCCTTAGCAATCCTCCGTGGCACCCGATATTTCGTTTTGCCACTTGACCCCATGGGTCCACTATCCCTTGGGAAAGTGTGAAAAACTTGGCATGCAAGGGCTTGCCAAGGCCTTTCGGTCCGCATCAAGAGTGACAACTTGAAAGGAGTCACCGCACGAGCACTCTTCCAAGACGTGGTACAAAACGGTTTCACGAGAAACCTCGAACTTAAAGTGACGGATGTACAGAAGGAGACAACGGAGTCCCATGCTTGGATCATTGCACGCACTTCCAAACAAGCCAAGAAATTGGAGCACCACCAAATCACCACCTTTCAAGAGATTTTCTCCGCCAAAGCTAGCAGTTCTCGTGACTTCTCTACCTCCGATAGGGCCAAGAAGGACGCTCTAACACTAACTCTGTCACAACTACCCATTCTTATGAGCGTGGTTGACACCACGACAACCATCACTCATGCCCTCCAAGCCAAAAACATTGTTACTATCTGGTTTCATACGCAGATAGAAGGCAAGTACAACGGATCCGCCAATGTCCAAGTTTTTAATCCCATTGTGTATCGACAACACCTCAACAAGACCTTCAACATTGGGCTTCACCAGGTAAAAGTCCGCCTGCATCGAAAAAGCCTAGATGGAGTTGATCCCCCATCCGCCACCTTGGTGGAGAAATGGGGGTTCAATGACATCAACACAGCATTGGTTAACACTGTGGCATCCATGAAGACCACCTCCACCAACACCCTACGGGCGGAGATGACCGCGATTGTCGAAGAAGGCCACAATCAACTTCGCTTGGAACTCTCCTCCTTCAAAGAAGACATTATTCGTCAAACCTGAGAATACACCGACGCCCGCACGGATGAGGTAAAATCTAAACTCATAAATGTTGAGAAACTAATGTTGAATGCCCTTTCGGTGATGCAAGGTATCAATGGAAGCGGTTCGGTGCCATCTCTCCCGCCCCCAAATGGCCCATCAAACGTGGATTGACCACGGACCACCCACGAATGCTTCACCAACCGCATTGGCATTGGTTCTCCCTCTCACTAGCTCCACCTTCTCCCCTTTTATCTCTCCTTAATGCCCCCTATGCCACCATTATGCTTCATCTACATAGTTTATCTCCAAGTTATAGCTTTGTTTATATACCCATCCTCACTGTATACATACACTTGTTCTCCCTCCACTCTCATAGAACACAATAATTCTACTACACACCTCACTCCTCTCTCACTTGCTATCTCCTTGTTTAGGTATTCCCTCACTTACATTTGTCACATGCTTGTAATTAGTCTTATGGAAATATTACTACCATACCTCACATGTCTTACTCAAACAATCATAGCAATAAATGGTAGACTACATCACTACGTCAACACACCCTCCACTTATCAATGCCAATAACATTGGAATAACATCACTCTTTGGAGTAACCTCCACACCAAACACATACCACACACCAAAACACAAACAAAACCACACCTACTTGACCAACCTCAAAGGCACTCACATACAACCACTCCTAGAAAACATTCCCACCACACTCTACCAACACATGCAAAACCACAACCAACACACAACATATGCACAATAAAATCTTATTCAAACACACCACATGATCAAACCTCCCCACCACACATACCTTCTACTCAAAACAAAGGCTTTTCCCCCGCTTACATACATATCTTACTATCCTCCTATGTCCTCCTACCACAAAATAGCTCATAAAATCCCCAATGAAACCCAAACACACATATATGTACCAACTTATACACCAAACTCACACACAATACAAATACAACCCCAACCAATCACCTACAAATATTTATGCAAAATGTCCACAACCTTAAATACATATACAAACACATTCCGTCCTAAACCACCACAACCTAATACTACAAACAGAAACAACACTTCAAACAAAATATTATATCCCAGAAACACACAGACCCCATACTTGACAACAAAACTACACACATACACCCTGATTATCTTACACACATACACTAACCCGAACACAAACCCATTCACCCTCTCTAGAACATCAATCACCATAATAAATACTACCCCTGCGCACAGAAAAAAGGTACAACAAAATGATAATAACACAACACACACAACCGTGGCAACTAAAACAATACGACAACCTCACCAACAAAAAAGTCACAAAAACAACAACAACAATAATAACAAAAATAAACACAAAACATCCATCTCTAAAGGCACACGCTCCAAATTCACACCTACACTACTTCCAACCAAAACCATCACCCACCACAAACTTATACTTTTACTGTGCGGTGATATCGAAACTAACCCTAGACCAATGCCTAACACTTTCATAATCACTCAAAAACACAAAAAAAATCTGCAAACACATATTTCATCCCAACACAATCAAACTCCATCCAGAATACCAACATTTAGCATCCTCCTTTGCACCGCTACTAAAAAACATCCATGTACTCCATCAGACATACACCTCACTCTATCCTAACATCTTCAAATACATACAACAAAAACAATGGTCCACCCTCACACATTCTATATGCCTTAATCACCACTATAAATCCCTCCATAAACAAATGTAATAACACCCTCGGCTGACACCATACTAATACGAATCCAATACAACGGACAAACCTACTACTAAACACCCTCTTCACATTACAAAACCCCCCCAAAAGACACATCGAAACAAAACATCCATACACAAAATTCCTACAAGAAAACCAACACATCCTACAACACAAAAACTCCCTCCACAACGACCTATACAACTACATCCATAGCCAACTTCCACCCCCCTCCCTAGAAACAATAAAATCAAAATTTCCCTTCTTCCCGAACAACCTTATTTACGAGGCCCTACGTTGATTTGAACCAATTAATGCGTACACACATCCCTCACCACCACCCCCCTACATCCCCCTTCCCCCTCGGAACCTAGATATAGAAAATAGAAATACCTACATAACAACATGGAATGCTTCAACGTTAAATACCGCCTTACCAAGCATTCATAACCTAGTCTCTAACACTAACATACCCCCCGCTATGATTGCCATACAAGAAACCAAACTAACCGCTACAAAATCCACAAAATATATACAAAAAATATTCCCTGACTACAAACTCATATTCAATAACACCCATGCAATCACATTGAGGTGCATTCAACAACAAAGGCCATATATAACGACGTGAGGTGGTCTTCTCATGCTCATACACCAATCATACGCTTTCCCCGGAAATATCACTAAAATCCCCACCCCGGCTAACATATCACCATACCTACAAATTATTGAAATTGCAAATCGACCACTCCAACCATGGCTCATCTTACACTTATATATGCCCTTGCATCGTGAAGACTCTAGACTCATTCCAGATATCCAAAACTCTATCACCACCCAAATAAACTCAGGCACTAATCATACAATAATACTATGCAAAGACTTTAACTGAGCCATTGCCCTCATTGGAAGACAAAATGACCTTGTTTTTTCCCCTCCAATTGAAATAGACCACCAATGGAGAAATTACACAGATAATCTTGAATTAACATACATCCCAACTGACACTTAATACTCTAGACAAGGCAGACTCAACTACACACACATAGTCTAGCCTAATTGATGGATTCTACATTAATCACCCAACTTCACTCAATACACCTCTCACACTAATACTATAACAAACCTCAACTCCGACCACTTTCCAATCCAATTCAATATACCACATAACACCCTCCTCAGCAGACCAATCACACCCACCAATTTGAATGAAACTAAAATACTCAACCCTATCCCCAAAGAAAACATGCAAAACTTTAATACAACATTCTTCGAAGAAAACTCTATAAAAATTGATAATCTCACGAATATCCTTTCCAACCATGATCACCTCACACAAATATAGTGGCAAGAAGCCAACATCATCCTTGATAGCTTAATCAATGCAATCTCTAATATGTTAGAAAGAACCTGCAAAGCGCCCCCCACTTTACAACTCACACCTAAGACCGCACAACAAGGGGGATATCTCCCTCGAAAACTAGCTAAAGCTTGGAGACAACATCTTCTTATGTACCACACCACACGTAAAACAATCTATATTGCTAAAACTAACCCGAACTGGCACACTCACCCTATCATTTCCGAAATACAAAGACTACACCACATTCAAATTCCACAAAAGCCACCGCTCAATACCCCAGAAGAAGAATGGCTAAATGAAATAGCAATCATTGCAAAAAATGCCAATAAACTAGCCAGGAAAATAACTACAAAATAGACAAAAGATTGCATCAAAAAAGCCATTTCTAAGTATCGCCACCATATGAAACAAGCCCCAAAAAGATCAATAGAAAGGATTTTTAAAGCAATATTAACTTACCCCTCGACTGTATATTGGATCAAAACAACAATATTGTAACTAGTCCTGATGACATCGCAAACGAAATTCATTTCCAACAATCGATAAACAATAGACCAACCACTCCCCCGTGCCATTATCAACCACACCATACATCCACATGCACATGCGGAGCGCGGCAATACCCGTGGCATGATTTAGATGGATTCACTACTGACAAAAGGGGAGAACCAACCATCCCACTTCATACATACTACAAACATAGAGATACATATGACATATGCCTAAAAAACTTGGGTAATAACAAAGCCCCTGGCCCGGACCACGTACCCAACTCAATTAAAAAAAACATGTCCCCAAGATTTCACAACCTACTATCACTATTCTTCTTTTATTGCTATAAACAAAAAGCAATACCCGCATCTTGGAAAACGAGTCTCACAATTCTACTATACAAAAAAGGTAACCCGTCAGTATCACCTAATCACAGACCTATAGCTCTAGCTAACACAATCTACAAATTATACACTAGAACACTGACATCTACACTATCAGCATATGGAGAAAAACACCAAATACTTCATGACAGTCATGAAGGGTTTGGAGCCAAGCGTAGTACCTCCCGACAACTCCAAACCCTTATTTCCGCTCTAGAGGATGCAAAATTTACCAAACAAGATATTTACATACTATACATCGACGTTAAAAACGCATTTGGATCCATTGATCACCTCCAACTCCTCACCATCATGAATGACTTAGGCTTTCCAATAGACGCACTCACATTGGTTGGTAATATCTACTCTCAATCCACCACTACATATGTCAAAATACTTTGGCAAAACTAGATCCATCTCCATACAACACGGCACCATCCAAGGTGACACATTGAGCCCCTATCTCTTCATTATTTTTCTAGAACCTCTACTTAGATGGCTTCAAAGAGGTATCAATGGCTACACCTTTGGCACATCTAAAATTACCATCAATTCGGCTGCATACGCAGATGACGTAGCCACCATCTCCGGATGTCTTAAGTCACTTCAAATCCAACTAGATAAAATAGATAAATTATGTCTATGGACCGGTATAGAACTTGGAGTTTAAAAATGTGTTGTAACCGGATGCCCCAACAAATCCAAAATAAACCCAATTGCCTTCAAAGCCTTAATCCAAACCACCACATCAACTATCACAACCAACCAATCTCAATTCTACATCAAAACCAACCTTATATTTTTCTCAGAATAAACCTTGTCCCATCACTAAAATGGAAGATACAAATCCACGTTACTTCTTCAAAACTCATTAACCCCTAAGAGCCCAAGTGTACGTAGGGCGTACATTTTGGATTTTGGGCATGTACCTTCGAGACAAAGAAATACTCCGATTCTTATGAAAATTCTACACCGCATTGTCCTTGATGAAATCTATATGGGGAATTTTTCAAATATGATTTTGGACTTTTGGTTCAAAAGTTATTAGCCTTCGAAGGTCAAAATGGGGAGTCTGGACTGTAGGGGCAGCCATGTCAACCAATGCAATTTGAGGAGAAAAATGGGGCAAAATTTTGGGACAGAAAGGGCGAGGAAAGGAGTCCAAACTTCTATGCACGAAATCCAAGTGGAAAAAGCTTTGAAAATCATTGAAATAGTTATTAAAATCATTTTTTTAAAAAAGCAAACAACTAGCCGTCAACTGGCCTGCCAGCATTCCACGCCAGAAGCGGGCCCACCGAGATTTTTTTTTTAAGTTTTTTTTTTTTTTTCCATGTCCAGCTACAAGGGCTGTCAATAGCGGGACGAATTGGCCACCCAATTTCAAGCACTGCCCTTTCCCATAATGCTTTATTTATTCCATATATTCATGAAAATTATGGATTGAACTAGTTTTAGACGTTTCTTTTTCTAAAATTAGTGAAAAAATAAATTGAAAGTTTCCACCATTGGGATTCTCAAATGCAACAACTTGTATGAAACAAACAATTTCATATCACTTATGTAGTAATTGTCATCATTTTGTACCCCCTTTCACTAAAGTATATATTTCTACATCTATTACCCCTCGAATTGACCTCAAATTTTGCACACAAACAGCTAACAACATATAAGTCATATTGGTAAAAGATTTGATCACATTTCAATGTAAATACTAGAAGATATGCCTAGTCAAAGTAGGCTGACCTCGGCGGGCAAGGGGGGAAAATACTTTTCTTTGCACTTCAAACGCTATAATCTTCACATCCGTGCGGTGGATTGCAACCAAATTTGTATCGTAAGTTCATACACATGTATATTTTAATATTGTAATGTTAAAAGTCTAAAATTAGACTTTAATGTTAGATTTCGTTGCCACTTGTTGATGATGGCAATTTTGGAGTGTTTCATGAGGGAAAATGCCTTGGGCTTTTAGGGGTTAAACAATGCAGAGAATTAACAACATGTCCGGCCCTAATGCAACAAAAAATAAAAATGATTGATACAGTAACAAGACCAAAAGTTTCATACAATTTCTATGCGGTCCCCTATTCATAGCCCGCCATCAAAAAACTTGACAAAAAAATCATAGCTATACAAAAGAAAGTATGTAGACTTCCCAATTGTACACCCAATGTCATAACACAACTCCCTTAAGACCTATTTGGACTAGATGCCTTCTCCCTAAAATATGCCTATCTCCGGTACATTGGGGAACAACTCCAAAACGCCCTTAATGACAAGGGTCGACTCGGTAAAATCTACCACGGACTTATTCGCCATATTCTCTCCAAATATGGTTGTGCAAAAAAACTCCAAAGACTTAAAAATCTAATTGCATGCGATCTCCTACTACCCGCACACTTTTTTTTACTCAAAACAGAAGGCCAAATATTCCTAAAAAGTACAATAGAAAATTTACTACTCGGTCCGGGGCCACTAGAACAACTCTGGACAAACAAAATTCACAACCTCCCTAGACTCGACCGACAACTATCCTCTAAACTCTTACAAAAACTATTCTCTTTAAACATCACCAATCTAAAACAAATTACACTTCCAAACGGAACACACCTTATGGATGAAAATAACTATAAACAAATTCATGGAACTCCGACCAAGCTCATAAAGAGCGCACTCAATATTGCTAAACAACTATTTTGCCACCCAACTTGTCTTTCTACATGCTCCATCCCATGTCCCACTCACGCTTCACCCTACACACTAAAAGACCCGTACATCACTATTAACAATACCATCCAACCGGAAATCAACCCCGCACCAAATCCTACAAATCGACCAAACACACCTTCCCCTCCTCCACCACCATGCATATTAAAGAACCCTTCAACATACCCCATAAACAAAATTACCCACCATAAACACAGAACATACGTAGACTTTAACACAATAAGCAAAAAAGACACAACATACCTATGCCACTGGAGCCACGACAACACCACCTATAGTAAATAGCTCCCACAAAGAAACATTTTTCCTTGGCACAACCAAAACGCCTCGATCCACAACACCGTAATTCTTAAAGAATACTACCAACAAATCCAAAACAAATTCTACCTAGAAACTATAAAACTACATTACCCCCATGAACAACTTAGAGATACAAGGTTTGTCACATTGCCCATCATTATCCCACTGCTTAACATCTTCACAACCAAATGCAACCCCAAAATCGACATTCTTACACAAACAAACACAATAAGAATACAACAAGACAATGCCCACATATATGAAGGAGACGGTAGACACCTAATTACTATACCGGCCGCTAGATTACAATGGTTGTGGAACCAATACCATGACGCACTACAAACCCCCATTAACCTTGAACCAACAACCCAACCATTTGAAATCGAAATTGTTTGGCTATACAAAAGATACAAAAACCGTATACCAAAAAATGACCCCCTTAAACATATACACTACACACTACCAACCCCTCTACTAGATTCTATTATCACATCCTTTAATATAACAAACTTATACTTTTCATCCCCCGTCACATGCTCCACAAAAATCTCAAAATTCCATTCTCCATTCGAAAGGGATAAAATATTCGGTTCACTTGGAAAAGCATTTGACTATAAGTGGAACGGAATAGGCCTTGCACATCCCCACAATGACGAAGAAACACAACAAGCATTACACTAGGCACGACTAGCGGCAAACAACGACCCTAATCATACCACCACTATTATCATCTCACCTGACACCAACTGGTACCAAAACTTTAAACCTCAGTTGGGCCTATTTCTGGACTCCCATATCATAACGTTATTTGAAGCGGACTCAATAACGTATATGGAACCTACTATACCACCGAAAATACAAAAGCCCCGACTTGAGCCATCAACCCTACGTATCCTCTGTGTACATCATCAAAACCAAGAGATTGGTACAATAGAACCAAGAGATTTTGACTTGTTTCTTTCTATATTTTTTTTCTTCTTGTATTTAAGTATATTGATCGTTTTTTTGAATACATATTTAAAATCCAATTTTTAAAGCTCTTTCATTGGATATAATTAAATCGTGAAAAGTGACCATGCATCAAAATAGGGTGGGCTAGTTTTTTCAAAACAATGATTGCTTTTATTTTTCTGTAAATATCATCGAGATTAATATCCAATTTTTCAAAATTTATATGTTATCAACTATATGGAAAATAGAGAATACTACTCGCCATGTAACATACTTGGAAGAATAATTACTATTGAAGCAAAGATATCCATTGATACAACTTTGAATAAAAATCAAAAACCATTTTTTAGTTTAAAACTTTGAATGATTATGTGCATCTCAATGAAATTATTAATTTATTCCTTGTAAATTTTTAATATATTTTAGTATTCTATATATCTATATGTATATATAATAGAATTGGTTCCTATACAATTGTCTTTTTTCAACCGTTTGCTATCACCAGCACATTGGCAATTGGTGATTGTTCAACGTTAAATAGATTTTGTTTTGCATACGGACGTCCTTTTTCAACCGCTCTTTGTTAAGCATTTCAACATTTTAAAAAATTAATTTGCACATGTCCTTTTTCAATCGTCACCGTCAACCATTATATTGACGGCCGTAGGAAATTTAATAGACTTACTTTCGCATACAAAAGTCCTTTCACAACCATTTGTTATCACCCATCACATTGGCGATTGGTGATTGTTCAATGTTAAATAGATTTAATTTTGCATACGGACGTCCTTTTTCAACCGCTCTTTGTTAAGCATTTCAACGTTTAAAAAAATTATTTTGTCATGTTTCAATCGTCACCGTCAACCATTATGCTTGACAATCGTAGGAAATTTAATAGACTTAATTTTGCATTCAAACGTCCTTTCACAACCGTTTGATATCACCCAACACATTGGCCACTAAATAGATTTAATTTGGCATGCGGACGTACTTTTTCAACCGCTCTTTGTTAAGCATTTCAACATTCAAAAAATTAATTTGCACATGTCATTTTTCAATCGTCACCGTCAACCATTATGTTGACGGCTGTAGGAAATTTAATAGACTTAATTTCGCATACAAACGTCCTTTCACAACTGTTTGCTATCACCCAACACATTGGCGACTGGTGACTGTTCAACGTTAAATAGATCTAATTTTGCATATGGATGTCCTTTTTCAACCGCTCTTTGTTAATCATTTCAACATTTAAAAATAATAATTTGCACATGTCCTTTCTCAATCGTCACCGTCAACCATTATGTTGACGGCCGTAGGAAATTTATAGACTTAATTTTGCATACAAACGTCCTTTCACAACCGTCAATTGCTAACCATTTCAACATTTAATTGAATCAATTTGACGTACGTCCTTCTCTACCGTTCATTGTCAAGCGACCATTCAACATTTAAGGACGATTGATTGGTGGTACGAAACTAGTCTACCTTTTGACAGTAGATAGAATCGAACAGGAGCAGTTTTTTTACGCCAAGTGGTACACCATGTGAGATCCGTTGAAGTCTTTGAGGATGAAGAGTTGAAAATAAACAAAGACTTGGATAGTAACCATTTCAACATTTAATTGAATCAATTTGGCGTACGTCCTTCTCTACCGTTCACGGTCAACGGACCATTCAACATTTAAGGACGATTGATTGGTGGTACGAAACTAGTCTACCTATTGACAATAGACACTATCGAATAGTCTTTTTGCGCCAAGTGGTACACCATGTGACACCCGTTGAAGTCTTTGAGGATGAAGAGTTGCAAATTAATAGACTTGGATAGTAGCCGTTTCAACATTTAATTGAATCAATTTCGCGTACATCCTTCTCTACCGTTCACCGTCAACCGACCATTCAACATTGAAGGACGATTGATTGGTGGTATGAAACTAGTCTACCTACTGATAGTAGACACAATCAAACACGAGCAGTCTTTTTACTCCAAGTGGTACAGCACGTGAGACCCGTTGAAGTCTTTGAGGATGAAGAGTTGCAAATAAAGAGACACTATCAAAAACTTGGATAGTAACCATTTCAACATTTAATTGAATCAATTTGTCGTATAGTAATTAAATAAACACTATCATAAACTTGGATGAAACTTTGAGTAAAAAAAAAACTACCTCCCGTGAAAGGATCTTATCTCTCTCAATAAGTACAATGCCCTATGTTCACGATAAGGCAATAGCCGGGTTGATTCCTGAAACAAAGCAAAGATGGCGAGGCTACTCTATGATACCTTTGGAAGTTCAGGGCGTTTCCTCTATGTTGAAAGAGGATATGATAGGTGGAAAAATTTCAGAGTTTTTCGCAAACTCGTAAGAGAAAATTTAGTTCGGTCATCGAGAGTAAAAACTTTAAGCATTTGTAAACGAATTAGTGCGGGTCAACACTAAATATCATGTTTAGTGTAGTCTAATATATCCTTATCAATGTTATAAGGAACGGCCATAGGCCCCTCACGGGAACAGGATCATCACGGCCAAAGGTCCCTCGCGGGAATAGGGCCCTCACGTTGGCATTTCAAAGCACCCGAAAGGGACGCGGGAACGGTCACCGGGCAATGGCGGGAAGCCCTACCTCAGGACCTGGACTCCAAGAAAGAGACCTCGCCCAGGATCTCAACCCAATAGGCCCTCAACATCCGAGACCTGGATCAAGACCTCAATCCCCTCAAGACCTCAGTGCTCGACGTCGTTCAAGTAGACGAGAAGGGAAGGTTACAGACACAGATTGCAAGGAAAGAAAAGTGCGAGCGATTGAAGGAAGAGCACATACTCCGCAGCGATGGCGAAGGAGGACGAGGAGTACCGGGACGAGATGGAGGAGCGGCTGGTGAACGAGGAGTACAAGATCTGGAAGAAGAACACGCCGTTCCTGTACGACCTGGTGATCACGCACGCGCTGGAGTGGCCGAGCCTCACGGTGCAATGGCTGCCGCAGCGCGACGAGCCCGTGGGCAAGGACTTCTCGCTGCAACGCCTCATCGTCGGGACGCACACCAGCGACAACGAGCCCAACTACCTGATGATCGCGCAGGTGCAGCTGCCGCTCGAGGACTCCGAGAACAACGCGCGCCAGTACGACGACGAGCGCGGCGACTTGGGAGGCTTCGGTTGCTCCTCCGGCAAGGTAACAATGCGCTGCCAGGGTTTCCATCTTCACGTGGTTGCTGGCGTTTTAGGGCTTTAATCTAAATTTTCGTATTTGATAGGTTTTTCGCGTGTTGAATTTTCGGGGTTTTCATGGCGTCGTGTTTTTTTGTTTCTTGAATTTTTTTGAGTTTTAGCGGGTTGAGGGTTTTTCTGTTGGTATTTTGGGGATTTGTTGTGGTAAGGGATTATGTGGTAGGTTGAAGTTTAGGTTTGATTCTGTGTTTTTGGATCTCTTCTCGAATTGTGGATAAGATTTGCAAGGCTAAGTTACTTGCAAGCCCTGAGATTATTTTAAAGATGAGCAGATTCCGACGTTGTTTTTCTCATTTTTGGAGCTGATGAAACGGGTTATGTGAGGGTTTTGCGTTGCAATCACTGGAGTAGGAGTCTTTTTCAAGGGTCTCAAGGCTCAATTAATCTCCTGGAGCATATATCTTTAGACTACGATGTCGTGTGCAATAGCATTGTTCATGTGGAAGACAGGGTTAAGCTACTCGCTATCTCTGATTATCGTCTAGACGAGCAGACTGTAGGAAAAGTTTTTTCTCACCTGTGGAGCTGAAGTTCACAAAAACCCGGTTATGTGAGGGTTTTGCACCGAAGTAGGCGTGAACTCAGCATTTTCTTCTCGAAGAGTATCATGTGTCAGTGACAATATCATTGGTTTACTGTGGGAAAGAGTTTTGTTTTATGTCTTATTGGTGGATGATCTCACCGAGGGGCTTATGATGTGATGACTTCAGGTGCAAGTGGTTCAACAAATCAACCACGAGGGAGAAGTGAACAGAGCGCGCTACATGCCGCAGAACCCCTTCTACATCGCCACCAAGACAGTGAGCGCAGAGGTCTACGTGTTCGACTACAGCAAGCACCCGTCCAAGCCCCCCCAGGACGGCCAGTGCACCCCGGACATCCGCCTCCGCGGCCACAAAACCGAGGGCTACGGCCTCTCCTGGAGCCCTAACAAGGACGGCCACCTTCTCAGCGGGTCGGACGATGCGCAGATCTGCCTCTGGGACATCCGTGGAACGCCCAAACCCAACCGTGTCGTCGAAGCTCTCCAAATCTTTCAGGTAATTGGATGCATACTCTAGATATGTCTATCTTCTAGTTTTGCATCCTGGTTAGTCAAGGAACTACGCTAATAGGATGCAGAATTTTAGAAGCCGTCAAATTGACTCCCTTGGTTTCAAAGAGAGGGTCCTGTTTTCTTGCATGTGCAATGTTCTCATTCATGAGTAGTTCTCGGAAACGGAACTTCTGTATTGTTTTAGCTCTTGATTTTGTACTCTTGTTTTGAATCGGAGTACTTAAAAGTCAGACCAGAATGACAGACTGGCGAACTTGACTATTATGGCGTCCGTTCAGCTTCATTCTCATGCTTAGACTGGTGCAGTGATTGTAAAACGTACCAAATTTCTTGCTAAAATTACAACAAAGGCCACTGCGAAACTGCTGTCATATTCTATCATTTTAGGTCCATTTTTGGGGACTAATTTGCAGAAATTTCTAGGGAATCACTGGTCCGATGGTTTCATTTGCCTCTCATCTGAGTTGTATAGGATCTGACAAGGTCAATTTTGGATGTGCAGGGGCATGTCGGTGTTGTGGAGGATGTGGCATGGCATGTGCAGCATGAGTATCTGTTTGGTTCAGTTGGTGATGACCGACAGCTTCTCATTTGGGACACGCGAGCTGCACCTACTGACAAACCTCTCCACGCTGTTGAAGCTCACCAGGCAGAGGTGAGTTTATTTATTCGTCAAAAAAAATGTCCCTACTGACAGCTCGTTAAACTATCACTAGAAGCAGGCTGATCTAAGAAAATCTGGTGGAGGTGATTCGCTGTAGGTTGAAGGCTTTCCGTAAATTTACTTCACAGCCAATTCAGAATTTTACCTCTTTCAACGAATTTGGCTTAAACTGCTCTGAATGTCTTGCTCCAATGTGGTGCTACAGGTGAATTGCTTAGCATTCAACCCAAAGAACGAGTGGGTCTTGGCGACAGGTTCTGCCGATAGAACTGTGGCGTTGTACGATTTACGTAAAATGTCGCGGAGCCTCCACACTTTCGTCAATCATACGTAAGTGCTACTTCATTTACCCTGGCTTCCAAATTATAGCCCATGGTAGTGTAGTCAGGGTTATTCCCGTGCTACAGTATGGGAAAAAACCGTCTGATCACGGTGTTGTAACTACTTTGTTGGCAGGGAGGAAGTTTTTCAAATAGGATGGTCTCCAAACAACGAGACCATCCTTGCATCTTGCGGCGCAGACCGCAGGCTCATGGTGTGGGATCTCAGCAGGTACTCATCTTTTTCCCCTGGTTTATTTGGAGGTGAATCTGATCTAGTCATACCTATGGTTCTAGTTATGTTAACATCCCAAGAGATGCACGTCAATCCCTGAGTCCATTGCTATAGCTCATGAAACTTCTAGAACAGGGCTAAATTGAGGAGTCATTCGTTAAGTCACCCAGAGTTTGAACATGATGCCCCTCATTTTATAACAGCTATTTGTTGATCTACAGAAGTGCCATGTCTATTTGTTTGCTTGATCACTGATCCATGGATTTTTCTCACAGAATTGGAGAGGAGCAAACACCAGAGGATGCGGAGGACGGTCCACCAGAGCTGCTCTTCATCCACGGCGGCCACACCAGCAAGATCTCGGACTTCTCATGGAACAGGTCGGAGGACTTCCTGATCGCCAGCGTGGCGGAGGACAACATCTTGCAGATCTGGGAGATGGCGGAGAACATCTACCACGACGAGGACGAGACGCCGGCCGACGACGGTGCTCCCTGAACACCCACCGACGTTTCTTCCCCTTCCTCAACTGTACTTACACATCAACTGTAGGCAGTCTCATCAACAGACCCTCCTCTCTCTGCCGGATGTGATGAAAAACCCCCATAGTTTTTTTGGTCGGCGGTGGCTCGTTAGCTCAACAGGAAAAGAGACGCCTCCTGAACTCACGCGGAGGGGCATTTTGTAAAGTTTTAGAAAATCACAACGCTAATTATTTTCCCATCTGCTGCTGAATTGACAACATTGCAATCACCATGAACATAATCACCTCAAGAAGCAGAAACACCGACACTATTTCACACATCACTCGAAGCAGGAGAGCAGTGGTGGCCCCGAATCTCCAACGCTTACTTTGCCCGGCCCCACTCTCATCCCCAACTTCACACACCTCATTCTTCAATTCCAATCTGCCTACTTCACATTTCTCGTATGCCTACTTTCATATTTCTTGTTGAGTATTCTCGTAACTACAGCAATTCCTTAGGGTTAGGTCTTTTCTCTTTTTCAGTCCTCGAGCGGTGTAAGAAATAGGGTTTGTGAAGAGGTACGGTCTTAGAACTTAGGAAGAAGAATCTTATCTTCGTGAGGAGGTAGTCTATCTTCTACTGGCAACCCTTGTAGCTTAACATAACTACAAACTGTTTCAATCCTCACGTTGGAGGTGCGCAATTAGGGTTGTAGAGTTTTCGATCTAAATTAGCTGTTCTCACAAGAAGTGTTTGTTCTTTTTAGAGTTTAAACTTGATGAATTTCCTGTGGTTGTTTGTGTGGTGAGGAACAGAGATGAACCCGTCGCGGTTGATGCTGGCGGCGCCTCCGCCGAGCGAGGATCGAGCTGCATCTATGATTCAAGCGCGCTTCCGCGGCTTCGCCGTGCGCAGAACTCGCCCTTTGGACCACCTCCATGTCATCTACCTGGTCAGTTTTTCTTATTGATTTATTACATTAGACTTGTTTCTAAGCTCTCCCAAAGTTACAAATTATCGTTTAAATTTTTTTAATCCGTTTGTATTTGAGTTATTTGTAAATTCTCCTTTGATTTATAATACTACTCTTGATAGTTGTTAGATCAATGGAGTAACTTGGTGGTCTCTAAATTCAAGAGAGGAGTAGTTTTATGGATCTCTTTATTTCATGTAGACGGATGTCACAGAGGAAGGGTAAGAGGTAGGCCTCTTTTTTTTTTTGCCTTTTTTTGGTTTTACAATCTAGAAGCTTTTTTTGGATTTTTTGGGGTCAAATTTGGGGCTTGTGGCACCATCACAGGGCCCACCTTGGTTTAAATAGGGCCCCCTTCCAACATAAAAATAGGAGCCAGGTTTTGTCCACACCTCCCCTTCCTGTACCATTTGTCTCTATGGTTTAAAGAGATCCTAGTTTTATGGCCTCTTTTGCCTTGAGAGGTAGGATGCAAGTACTAGTAACACACAAGCTACCATGTCAAAAAATCCAGTTGGAGTTCACACGGCTGTGTTGCAATTTAGATATTTTAAAACCATGGAGTGATGTTGGTGTAGTGTAGATGAGAATGTTCAGATCAATCATAGATACCCTGAAGTCACTTACTAGTGGAGTAGTTTAGCTTGTCCATATCTCCACCACTGCCTATTATTCATGGTATGCAACAAAATTATGGAGTGTGCCTTTATCAACAATACTCCACCACCTCTTTGCCATTGTAGATTATTCACTTGCGAAGTAGGATGCCATGTAGGATTGGTGGTTACCACCTTTTTGTGGTGTGAACCATCATATACAAGCCACTATCCTACCTTCACCACAAGCTCCAACTTACCTTTTAGTGGGAAGGGGGCATTAGCCATCTTTCATAAGAAAGGAGAGGTCATGTTGTACATGGCTATCTTTTTTTCCTTGTGAAGTTGATTATAGAAGTTTGTAGTGATTTCTCGTTGATTATGCAAGAATGAAACTTGCCATTATTACTTATGCATTTTATTAGTGTGGGTAAAAAAAAAATGAAATCTTTCTTTGCTCTATTGCAAGCTACATTTTATTTTTCATCCAAAGTTTAGCTTCTCTTTCATTTTCTAATATGACTATTTGAAAGACTCTAATAGACTCTGGAATTCAGGTGCGGGAGGACCTCAAGTCCCACATGGTGGTGCTATCTGATCCAATGCAGTATGACAAGTTGTGCGTGGATCCGGAGCAACGCCTACGTTGGAGTGAGTGTGCCATGGCACTTTTGTTGCGCCTTGATTCTGTACAAGGTGCCCACATTCATGTACGTGACATCCGTAGGATTGTCACCAAGGAGGTGATTGCATTTCAAGAGATTATTGATTCCACTTCTACTGGCTCCACGAAGATTGTTAAAGCGCAGAAGAAATCAGTGCCTTTTCAAAGCTTGTTCTTTGCATTGCAACAACGTGGGTGGATTTTCACCTCGTCCAAGCATCTCTCAAGGTAGCACGTTCTTAAAAAATCTATACTCTGAAACTCATAAAATACAAAAGGCCAATGTTAGTTAGCTTCTTATTCTTGATTAATGCTTTTTAAAGTATCTATTCTTGAAAGGAGGTAATAATTACATTTTACTAATTTATATCTTGATGCTTTATTCATGTTGGTTCCTCTTAGACATGAGAGCCCTCTCTTCTTTTTCCCATTGTTTACATTTTGAGCATTTGCTTGTGAACTCACTCATCAAAGTCATTTGTAAAATTATGAATAAGATACCTTCTCATTTGCTTTCTTTTTGGAATTAAACTCAAGCCATCTAAAACTAGTTCTCAACCAATCAAAAACCAATTCAAAAGATAAAATGGTTGATCAAAGTAATTCATACAAATTCTTTCTTCACTCTCAAAGTCAGCTAAAACTACTTTGACTTTACTGTAGAGAGCCCCAAGCACTTCCATTGACTTAGCCCTTAAACGCCAGTCAAGAACCATATATATAGGCACGTATAAAACTCTGTAGAATACAAAAAATAGATTAAAGTATATCAAAATTTACACCATTGGATTGAAGATTCTTCAACACACATCTTTCATTTGGAGTTCATTTCAATATCTGAACCTTCTCACGTTCAAGACATTATACATGCAAAATGTTGTAGTCACTAGTGGCATCTTATGACATTTAACGGTGGACCACAAGGTCTTGGAGAAGCTACAACTGTAATAGATTATGTAGAACATGGTCTAGACAACACAAAACATGATCTAGACAACTAATACATCCCCAATTCACAGATATCATTGTAGTTCGCCAATGCTTGCATTAATTTTCCAATCTGAGCACATGGAAACCATCAAGCATCCACAACCAACCTCACAAAGAAAATACCATTTCACAGAACACACACACATAACTCCAACGTCTCAATGTCGGAACCACAACCAACCTCACAACCAAACACACTCATAGTTCTGCTAAATATACCATTTCACAGAACACACACAACCGCAACGTCTCAATGTGGGAACTTTCGATGAGCAACCGCGCCACGAACATGCCACGGTAAAAAATGTACAGCCCTCGAGCATGAGGAAATAGCTATAAAAGTGAGTGCAACAAGAGGTGAAGACTCTGCATGCATGAGGAAATAGCTATAAAAAGTGAGTGTAACAAGAGGTTAAGACTCTCTCTGCATGCAATGCTTGCAGATGAAAAAATGGCTCAGGTTTGGGGGTCTTTCTTGCCGTACTTCCGGAGCGCAACCGCCACTCCAAGGAGCACCAGAGGCACCAGAAACTGCAGAACCTTGCTGAAGATGCCCACGCTGTTCGTCAGTGTGGGGCCGTCGCTCGCCGCCAGCTTCGACTCGTTGCTTGCGGATGTCACAGATGCCACCTCCTTTTCCAACACTTGAGCGCATTCACCCACGTAGAAGTCCTTCAGTTGCTCGATGGCGCTCTTGCTGTGGCCAACGTCGTCAAAATCCTCCGACGCATCTTTACCTGGTATCCAAACACCATCACAACTTCATAAGACCGTCACAAGTTCAAGTTCAAATGAGATGTTGCAATCCAAAATCCGACGCTAAATCGAACTGGTTTTTGATTGCGAGGTTGAGATCCAGGACTCGAAGTGGTTGTTAGGGCGAACCCTACTAGAAACATGTACTAAAGTCTCTTGATTGAGTTGTTTGTAGGGTTACCTGAAGTTTCAATGAGATACACTCTCTTTTGACATTAAAACCAGATCTAAACAGTTGTGAAGGAGAGAAAAGCGGTTGCTATCTATGGTCGGTCTCATACGAAGTTGATTTCTTCGAGTTTGGAGACCACCAAGCTCTTTCCCTTGACTTGATTGAAGTACCAAGCTCTTCAAACTATCCTATATCTATTTCGAGTGAGAAAAGAGTAGTAAAAAGAGGGGGGTATCCTATTGAAAATAGCTTCATTCCTCATGCGACCTCTCAGAAACAGCTAAACGGCTTGAACTTGAGTTCAGATATTCAATTAATCTAATTACAATTTACAAACTCCTGAAGGATTCTAACCACCAAGCTCTTTCTATGGATCTAATACCTATTCACAAGAGGAGGCATCTTACGTAATCCCAAACCCTAATTTCCACAGCTAGCAAGAAAACACAGCATATCAGTCCAGAAACCTAAACCCTAGCAAGGAGAAACGCACCTGCGACTTGTATCAGCACATCATCGCCTCCGGGGTGATCATCCATGAACTTGGACACATCGTACACCTGCTTCCAAACAGACAATTCCCGTCACGAAAACCTAGAAAACAACACACACATCACCTGATCTATCAACAACAACCCCTGAGCCAACAACCATATCATTACCTTGCCATGGATGACCATCCAGCAATCCTCTAGCGTGACGTGCTCCGCCACTTCCTCCATAGCAAACACCTTCTTCTCCTCACCGTCCGACGCCATAGCTCCAAAAAGAAGGTGAAGGAGAGAAAGAAGCCGACGATCCAATAATAATAGCGCACACGAAGTAGAATCTCTTTGCAGACGGAGCACACAAGTGCTTTAGAAGCCGACCCGAACCTTTAAAGGCTGATGCTCCCAGTGAAACATCCCCTTCAAGACCACCGTCATCTACAACATACGAATATCCACTTAAAATACATACGTATTATCCTCATATTCCCCTCTTAAATCTACCAGACGGATTTATGTATGGATGAGGATGAAATCCACGAATTTAATTGATTTGATGCAGGCTGTGACAGCTTTGGGAACGGTTTTTAGGCCCCGATCGATAGTTATGTCTTTTTCGTAGATATCAGGAAAGTCGAATTTGGGGGTAACGGAGATGGCGGATTTAGGTACTTTTTGTGTTGTGACGGTTGAAGGAGGTGTCGCGGAAAGCTGGACTCATGTTGGCTTGGTCGGTTGTAGATAGTTTGGGAGTTGAATGCAAAGGAACATGTTTGGGAACACACTAAGGATGTTTTAATCCCGTGGAGAATGATGATATGTTTACTTAGAGGTCATCAGACACAAAGAGGTGCTGATTTCTGAAGGACAAAATTTGAACTTCTAGAGGGTGAAAATCATGGTTTCCGTGCAGAGATGTCATTAAAGGAGACCAGGACATGATTTGGACATGACTGGTTCTGAACAACCTTCAGAGTGGATGATCTTCAAGAGTGCGCAGAGATGGTCTCTCGTTTAGGGAGGTGCCAATTACTAAGACTCGCCTCTACAGCTAGATGCACAAGCATCAGAGCAAAAGAATTTACAGACTCCTACCACCATCCAAATCCAGGTCCAGAACCGGAGGATGGATTGGGTGGTTTCTGAAGCAGACTTAGTTACTCTGCAACAAAAAGTGGAAAATTTCTACAGGTTCAGGGGCAGGGAGGACTAAGAATGTAATACACATGGGAAGAGCGACTTTACCAGGTGTACTTGGCTGCAAGTAGCACCTCCTCATACAACTGCGCCGCATGGTCCCAGCTCAGGTCTTGCGTCATGCCGCGTTGCTGTATGCCCTTCCAACTGCTCTTGAAATCCAGGTACGTCCACATAGCATTCCCAACCGCGTGGATGAGCGCGTCCGCGTTCAGCATGTCAAACGTCCACCCCAGGCCACTCTCATTGAAAGGATTGAACTGCTGCACCGTGTCCTTCAAGCCGCCCACAGCGTGCACCACGGGGACCGTCCCGTACCGCATCGCATAGAGCTGGTTGAGTCCGCACGGCTCAAACCGTGAAGGCATGAGGAGAATATCCACACCTGCAGTGATCCGGTGAGCAGTCTTCACGGAGAATCCCACCCACCCACGCACCTTGTCCCTGTGAGAGCCCTCAAAGCTCTGCAGCATCTCCTCGTAATCCTTCCGCCCTGTCCCCAGCATCACCAGCTGAATATCCTGGCTCATGAGCCACGGCATCGCCTGCGCAATGATATCAACCCCCTTCTGGGAATCCAAACGCCCTATAAATCCAAGGAGAGGCACATTTGGCCGCTCCGGTAAGCCCAGCTCCCTCTGCAAGGCCGCCTTGCACGCTGCTTTACCAGTATCCAACGTGTGCGTGTTGTAATTGGAGTAACCATCGCTTTGGAGATGCACGTCTACTTCGGGATTCCACTCGTTGTCGTCGATCCCGTTCACCACGCCGCGCAGCTTCCAGTTATGGTCCCGGATCACGCCGTCCAGGCCCCACCCTCCCTCCCCCGTCTGAACCTCCCACGCGTAGCCGTGGGAGACCGTCACGATGCGGTGCGCGGTGATGAGGCCTGCCATGAAGATGTTGCAGTGCTCCCCTCCGGTTGGGTCGTAAAGACGGAACTTGTTCCGGTAGTGGTCGGGCAGACCCAACGTGTTGAAATCCTTCAAAGGACCCCGGCCCTGCAAAAGATTGTGAGAAAAGCAGTCAGTTGATGGAGAGGATCAAGTGTCCTAAGAATGTCCAAAATGCATAATATTGTGACAGTTTTGTGAACCAGTTAGGCTTCAAGTAAAGAACTGTACACTTGAATTAGACAAGACTGATTAAGCTGGATCATTCATTTACTTAGACCTGCTCATTCACCCAGGTTATGGCCTAAAAGGAGAGTGCTCAGGATGGAAGAGAGTGCCATACCTGGTGAGCCATGTTGTGGATAACCAGGACTGATCGAGCGAAGGTCATGTAGCCGTTATCTCGGTAATACGCCTGCAGATAAACTGGGACCAACGCCGTGTGCCAGTCGTTGGCGATGAATACTAGGTTTCCATCTCCGTAACATACTCCACCGCATGGAACATGCCACGGGATCTGCACAAACCATTCATGTATGCGTCATTCCCTTGCAAGAAAATTCTCATGAACTGCGGATTCATGTCATGGTAGTACTTAGTAATTAGAGAAGATTAGGGAGCATACTTAAATACCGATAAGATTAGGGACAGCAAAGCTGCTGACTTGTCAAAAGTTTTAGATCGCAATCATATGGCTAAATGCCGAGTTATACTCGATGGTAATATACGGAGAATTGGGACATTGAAATACTGTGAGAAATCTGACACTGAGCCCAAAGGCCTACCTCAACAGCAGCTTTGCTGAGAAGAGTCATGCGATGCAGCACATCCTGCAATAATATTAGGTACTATTAGTAACCGCTTACGATAGGTGCGCTGAAAAGTCTTAGAATAATCAAATAAATAGTCTTAGAAAAATCTTGGTGTGAACTAACATGTAACCTCCTTGGAGAAGAGTACAATATTGGTCAATTGAATCATTGTCAGCTATACGAAAGGACGCTGCAGCTGAGCCACGTATTTGAAACATCCATACCTCTCGAGATCCGCCGTAAATGTTGCCTTCATAAGCATGGAAAATAGGGTTGTCGATAAAAACAAAATCAACTCCATCCCGGAAACTGTGGAAATACCCAACCTCCATATCCTGCAACATCCAACAACATTCAATTAATGCAAACTCACAAAAAAATACTGCACCAACCTAGAAAGGGATTCCAGTACGCTCAATAGTGAGTTACGCACCTATCACTCTCAAACACCTGAAAATAACTCTAAAACAAAGGCCAAAGACATCCTTTGAATTCCATAAACAACCACTTCAGACAACAAGATGAGCAGACCTGTCCAGCCACATTATAAATCCTACGGACGCCTGTTTCCCAGGCCTCTGCATAATTACTGTACCGAGGAGCCACAACCTGCAGACGAAACACACACCATTAGTCTACATGGGAAATAAGACGAAGACCAAACCTCAGGTGGAATGAAATCAGAGGAAAAGTTACCATGACACGATGACCTCGCCGAGCCAATGCCTTGGGAAGTGCTCCCACCACGTCACCCAAACCCCCTTCACAAATGGCAAAAACTATCACGTCAGGAGTGAAAAAGACAACTCAGACCAGGAAGGACTTTGTCAATTAGATTCATAGGTTGTGCAGGTTGCTCCACAGATTCGCCGGCTTGTAGCAATGTACGTCTGAAGCCGCCCGAAGTTTAATTAAGATAACCCCCTCTTTTCTCGTAATTAAACACCTCTAAACTGCTCTCAGCTCATCTAAAAGCAACTAAAAGGAGCGAAAGGCAGCTGGTTGATCTCATGCAAAGTCTTTCTTCACTCTCATAGACGGCTGAAATTAGTTTAGAGATCACCAAGCTCTTCCATTGACTGGCTGAAGGATTAAACCAGCAAGGTCTTCTATTGATCTAATAAGTACTTAGAGTGAGGAAAGAGTAGTAAAAAGAGGGGGCAAAGAGGTGTCAAAAATGAAAGGTTAGACGATCTTGTGGCGTGGTTACCTGTTTTGGACCAAGGAGCGCACTCCGCAGCAACAACGATGATGTTCATGACGCTCACAGCCAACGGCGGCGGCTTCTCATTAGCAACAGGCGGCGCCACAGCCTCAGTCTTCACCGGCGCCTCGGTAGCGGCGGTGCCCTCACGGCTGTGGTCGCTGTGGAAATCGCGCTTGCTCTCCACTTCGGATGGCGATTCCGGGTATCCCACCGGCGGAGAGTAGGGCTGAGTCGCAACTCCTCCACGATTGGCCCTGCCAGCCTTCCTCTTGGATGCCGGAGGGGAGGGCCAAGCTGCTGCAAGAGGCCTCCCGGAGGAAGAGGCCGAGTCTGCACCTGATTCCAGAGTTGTTGCTGCCTCTGATTGCTCTTTCTCGAACCGCTGCTGCCTTTCCTCAATCTGTCAACAAACTGTTCCTAGTTAAGGGCACAGAGCTGTGGTCTCTCATGTTGAAGCTAAGGCAGCTGAAAGATGGACGCACGAATCGGAAAAAAGAATCAACCCTAATGGACGCAAAACGTCGCTAGCAATTTCGGCATTCTTGAGCTGTTCAGATTCCAGTACTTGAAATTACAGCAGCTGACAGAGGCTTCAACCTCGGATGACTACCTCGACTCCATACAAAGAGAAACCAAGACAAGAACTCAACCCTAAGAAACGCTAACAATGGACGCAATGGCTCGAAACTTGACTGCAGTCAATCTGCCCTCGGTCGCGCTTTCCAGATTCCAAAAAGTGAGCAAATCCGACGTGACGACAAACCCATGGCAGACGGCCACCACACCGAAAATCAAAAACACTACACCCTAAGAAAAACCAAACGGACACAATGTCGCCGAATCAACTGCAAATTCTGCATCAAATCTGCCATCCTCAAGCTCTTCGGACTCCAAACTCCGCCACTCCAATCAGAGGAGCGAGAGGGCACAACTCGCGCACCTGATCCAGGAGCTCCTTCTGCATTGCGAGCATGCGCTTGCTATCGCCCATGACCACCGCCCTGTCCACGCCCTTGCCGCCCGCGCCCTGCTCCCCGCCCTCCGCCCTCGCGCCGCATTGCCTCCCCCTCCTCCCCCGCACCGCCACCGCCACCGGCAAACCCGCCCACCCCGCCCACCTCGCCGCGCCGGCCGCCGCCCCTCCCACCCTCGTCAGCGACACCGATGCGGCGTGACACTCCAGCATCGCCATCTATCCCGCCCTCCCTCCCCCTCCCCCTCCCCCTCCCCCTCCCCCTCTCCCTCTCCCTCTTCCTCTCCCCCTCTCCCTCTCCCTCTCCCCCTCTCCCTCTCCCTCTCCCCCTCTCCCCCTCGTCCTCTGCCTGAGATGATCGTTCGATGTGTACGGGCTCTCACATTTCCATGAAGGGAGTGGTGGTAGTGGGAGGCTCCGGTGGCTATGGTGGTCCTGCAAGCGAAGGTGCAAGTGCGAGAATCAGCGTCGCAGCAGCAGCAGCAGCGGCAGGCGTGCAAATTGAGGAGCAAATGGGATCCTTTGCGCGGCCGAGTCACCCACACCACATGAAATACACATGACCATACTATTTCCGATATCTCTGTTCTCCTCCATAATTAGTTTGGTCTTTTCTTCTTTTTACAGTACATTGCTCTGACTTTCACGTCAGGCACTTAAAGTTAGTGGTGGTGGCAGATCCCCTTCTTTTTTTAATTATTTTTTAATTTTTATTTATCTATATAAATATTATTTATCTATTTTATATTTTTATATATTTTTACCTATTTTACCTATTTTATCTATTTTATATTTTTAATTTTATTTTACCTATTTATCTATTTTATATTTTAATCTTTTTTTAGTTTTTTATCTATTAATATATTAACTTATTAATTTATTTTTTATTTATTTAATTAATTTTTTTTAATTATTTATAAAATTGGTTTTTAGTTTTTAAATTTTATAATTTTAAATTTTATAATTTTAAATTTTTTTAATTATCTTAAAAAATTTACTTAAATTAGCTTTAAAATTTATTTTATTTTTTTTGGTTGGCACACACAAGTTGTTGTTTGGCAATCTTGTTAAGTGGAGTGACGATTTTACAACTAGGGATTGCAGTTGTAGCCACTCCATATGGAAATACATGACTTTAGGTATCAGCCACCTTCACCATTGTAGTTTAGGGTCGTCTTGGACCATCTGCTTATGTTTTTGAGTTAGGCTTTGATTGAATTGAGTTATTTTTCAAGTGAGGGAAAGATACCATGGATTTTTTCTTTTCTTTTCCAGTTGTTTTGATTATTTATAATAAGCCTTAATGAATATGAATTGAACTTTGTATTGTAAGTGGAAAAGGGGGTTTGGACGTAGAGGTTGAGTGTCAACAAATTGTTTTTTTTGTAAGAAAAAGGATTCCATGAAATTTTTAGACACAAGACAAAAAAAAAAGGGAATTTGATAGAGTCCACAATTTATTGGTTCCCTTATCTCACTTTTCTAGTTTGCTACCTTGCCTATTGCAATTTTGAACCAACTAGGGTGAAATGGCCCCCTTGTTGCCCGGTTAAGGAGATGAACAAAGGTTGATGGGGCCATCTCCTCCCCTTGCATGTTCCCACACCCACATTCTCATGTCGTTCCAATCGCCTCGTTCAAACCCTAAACCCTAATACTTAACTACTAACTTATAAATTCTAAACGTTAATTTAACCCCAATCCATGAACCATTAACCGTAGAACATGATCAATTGGAGAACGGGGAGGGAAACAATCTCCATCCATCCCCATCCATCTCCTTGCGGGGGCAACGTGGGGGTACCTAGGTATGACTTGTGATATTCCATGATCAATTAAAAAAAAATTAAAAAAAATCCCTTGCCACTTGGAAAATTCTCCTTCTTCACATAGCAATCTTAAATCCTAAAACTGATTCCAACCTTAAAAAATATGCAAAACTCTTTAATCGTCATTTTTCATGTATATCTACATTGACAACTCTACAGTAACATGTGTATGGGTGTCCTAATCTCACAGCCAAAAAAAAAACCCCATGTGAACCTTGTGACATTTGGCTGGAGAGGTGGACACTCGGACGTAGCTGGATTCATTTCATGGGCACCACAAGTGTGATGGGGCCCACTCATGTTAAAAAATCTGTAGGATTGGCTTGTCATGGTATCTTTCTTGGGCGAGGAACATGAAGTCAGTTCCCATGGAATAACTTAGATTGTATGTAAGTTTCAATGACTAGACTCCGAATATTAATATGATGTTTACGTGGCAGATTACTGGTGACTGCAGTCCCTGGGGTAGTTCAGTATTTTAAAAGAATGTGACGGAATTCAAGTGCATACTTGTAGTCCAAAAGGGCATCCAGTTTTTACTTCATGGCCATTACAAGGAAAGCAATTTTAACCCCTAAAGGACCACGACCACTTTCGCTCTAAAACCAGTCCAAAACTGCCATTGCCAAAAAGAGACATGAAAATCACATTTTAAAGAGAATTTTGGATTTTCAACCGTAAGAACTTAAAATAGACTTCCATGTAAACATGCCATCAAATTTTGGTTGCAATCCACCGCACGGATTGATAGATTTTAGTGTTTAAAGTCAAAACAATGGTTCATTTTCATCCCTGCATTGAGTAGATCAGCTGACTTTGACTTCACTTTGTATCAAATTTTTGCATTGTACAAGGTCTAAATCTTTTACCACTGTCTTAAGCATGATGTTATTTCCCAACACACCAATTTTTAGAGGTAAAAAAGGGGTGTAGCATAATCAAAACAAGTGTGCAAGGAGTGGAGGTTCAAAAATTGCCATTTCACGTTTTATTTTTTTGTGAACTACATATGTATTTGAATGATAATCCAAACGGTCAATAAGAAGGTTTTCACCACATATTGTTGTTGAAAAAATAAAAAGTGAAAAATATGAAGATCTCTAGGTTTAATGTAGAAAAGATGAAGTTTTTTTCCCCCGTTGCCCGACAATGTGTAAAAATGTTTGACTTGGAATAAAATGCCTTTTTACACTAAAGACAAGATTTTTTTTGAAAATTTCCAAAAAAGGAAATATTCTTTTTATCTGAGAAAAATCTCGATGTCAATAGAAACTTTTGTCAAAAAATTTGAAGGTGCCCGGTGTCGCCACTTTTAGCTTTAAGTGGTACTAACTTTCGAACCACAAATCCAAAAAATAAAATAAAAATATGTCCATAAAGCTCTTATCAGAGGAAATCTAGAATAAAAATTTCAGAGAAAAAGGATTTTTTTTCAAATTTTAGAAACCTACCCAACATCAGAAATCCCCCCAAAGGAGACTCTGGTCCTTTAGGGGTTAAAATTAACAAAGCAAATTTTGGAGAGTGTCCAAATGAACTCCATATTTTTCCAAAACATTCAAGAACATTTTTATTCATTTATTTGTTTATTTTTGGTTGGTAGTTTGGTGATTTTTGAATCCCTCTATTGCATTATTCTTTTGGATATGTTACACTTCTCCGATACCTCTAAAAATTGGTGCACAAGGAACTAACCTCACATACATTGTAAAGATATGAAATCAAGAACGTCTGTGTGTACAGCAAGAAACAGCTTGTCCGGAACATCCGTTGGTTGCACAACATATAACTTTCATCCTTCGGTTCTTGGCACATTGTTAGATGATAAAGCCTTTTGGAGGAGCCACTTTATCCTTTGGATGTGCCTTTTGAAAGAATCTTCTATATGTGTTCTTTGGAGGAATCTTTTGAATGTGCCCTTTCATGAGAATTTGGATATGCTATAAAAACTATTAAGTTTTAATATACTATTATGCACCAAATATAAAAAATAAGTGCTACACATACAATTCAAAAATAATAATTTATAAATATAGAATTTAGTTGGATGAAGCAAGTATGGGGTATCTAAAGTAAATAATGGATATATAGTAAATAATAAATACACCCATGTTGCTTCTCCACAATCTGTATGCATCATATGGATTATATAATAGCACCAGATTAATTGCACGTTGGTACCACCGATTCCTTTGACTACGGAGAGCGTTGGGCTTCTTTTCTTACTATGCTGCAAACAATTCCTAATCTGAAATTTAAATTTTTCATTTACATACATTTGTTTAATCCCTAAAGGCCTAATGTTCCCTCGGGGGACATTTTGAGTTATGTAGGATACCACGTTCTCAAATTTATGCATGATTATTTGAGATTTTTGATTGAATGGCCAACTTTTCACAAGCTTCCCATAGACATGATTTTTTTAGAAATTTGACTTGTGGTTTAAGCGTTACACTTTTTTTCTGGTAACATATGCAAATAGTGCAACAATTTAGTGTGACATACAAGAGATAGTGTAGCAGAACATTAATTAACTCTAAATTCTATAGAAATTCGAATTTTGTCCATTTAAAAAAAAGAAAAATTTCTCTTGGAAAAGAAATGGAAATATTTGCATCTACCATACGGATTTTTGAATTTCAAAAATATACGAAGGATATGATATATGCAAAACTTGAAGTGTATTGTTGATTCACAGCACATAGTTGCATGGTAGGAGTTTTAAGGACATCTTCTACCCTTCTTCTACTTCTAAAATTTGGTGCACATGTGCCTAACATGATCCTTTTAAAGTTACAGTTAGAAAATCACGGACCGCAGTGCAAAAAGTTGTCATAGAAGGTGGTCGAAGTTTGTTGCAAGTGTTTAGTATGACCTCAAAAAGAATTTTATGTCTCACTTCAAAGGCTGGTATCTTTCAATCCGTGCAATCAAACTGAACAAATTTTTTACCACACATACTTGTACAATCCTAGTACAAGATTCCACGTTTAGATATGTAAAAACTATGTTTATTTGCATGTTGTGTTGAATGCTTTGAAATTGGCAATTTTCTATGAGTTTGGGTGTTAAAATGCCTTGGGCCTTTAGAAGTTAACTCAAGATTGCTCTTGGCCTATCAGTTACAATGGGGGTTCCACTACTTTGTATATATAAAACTTCATTAGTAAGTGAAGTTAAAATCTATTGATCCCTTAACCTTAAAAGGTCACAATGGTCCACTGGTGATCATAGTATTCTACATGTCATGTTGTCGTATTTGAACATGATAAGGAACTTCACATGTTTACATATTAAAATGACCTCCAAATGAAAGATGTTAGTTAAAAAATCTTTAACTTTGAGGTATAAGCTTGATAATCTTTATCAATCCATTCTTTGAATTCTGTAGAGTAAAGTACGTGTCCATATATATATGGTTCCCAATTGACGTTTAAGGGTTACATGTAGGTAAAAAGATTTTTTTCTTCAATTCAAACAAACCCTGCAATCTTTCAATATTGGGAGCCAAAGATTATGAAATTTTGTGAAGCATCTTTCAACGATTTAAGGACGACACATGCGATTAGGCCTTGGAGATGCTACCAGTGGGCACAATTCACTGCAACTAATCACTACATTATCTACACACTGGGTACATCTCATCACAATTGGTCACTACAAACATCGCTATAGTTTGCCCGTCACACTCCTCACCACATTTATTGGAAACGCAAGGATGTAAGGAACTTAAATTAGGCCACCAATCAAACAAAAATGAAGTATTAATCCACCAATTCGCAAATTACTCCAAAAGTGACCACCTATGGGCCTCTCGTCCTTACAGGATTATGCAGCATCTTTCAAGCAACCATGTGGTTTGGATGCCTCATTCCAACCATAATTCTTTCGTTTAGTTTAATAGCCTTGCGACCTCCCTTGTGGAAAAGATCGTCAATGCAGATATTTTGCTTATGAGAAGATCTTCTGTGGAGATAGAAGCCACATTGGACGGAGGATGTCTGTACCCTTCAGTACATGTATCATGTGGGCATGTGGGCATGTGGGCATGCAGTCCCCATCTTGAAAGGACTTATCCCGAAAGCTGCAAATCTTCAAAGAATTTAACCCGAGAGCTGCAAACATTGCTGTAATTTCAACCCTAATTGTGGTAGAATTGGCATCAAATCCATCTGGCAAGACCATGGCAGGAAATCCGATGGAGGATTCACCTTTGTCCTAAGGGCAAACTCCATCAAAGACCACCTCATCATCGGGAGGGACTAGAAATAAATAATCAAAATGTGTAATTTGTGAACATTCTAGAATATGGTTTCTACTTGAGGAACCAAAATTCTGAAAAAGTGTTGCCACATAGACATTTTGGAGGTCGTTCCGCACTAAATACCAATGATCATGGAACATGCATGGGCCCCAAAAAGGTGTAAAACATTTCAGATTCTCAGTCCACCCAGTCCACCTTTTGAAAAGGTCACACTAATTCATGTGACTCATGCCTGCCATTTCACACCTCACAGCAGAGCCTGATTTTAGAGGGTGTGTGTCTGCCAAGACTTTTTTATATTGAAAATTAAATGACTGGTTTGTATTTTCAAATGAATTTGTCTTTTATTTGGCTTTGCACAAGCATGGTTGTGACGTTTGTGGGGCTGGATTACAGCCACATATGTACATGGGCTACAGAGGCATGTTTGTACCAAAGAAGGTACTGGTTTGTCTCCCTTGGCTGTAGTATGTACTAACATAATTTGTGTGGTGAGTGTTGGTGAGGCGCTTGAGAGGTCAGGCTGATTATTCATAAAAAGCTGAGTGAATCCGCATTTGTCCCAGCTTTCAACTTATGTATGCTCATTCCTCAGCTAACTTATAAGGTAAGCCCCCCTAAAACCGACAAGTTAAGGAATGTGCATATATGGATAGAGGAGATAATTACACTATTATTTTTAGGTGATAGCCAATAGAATTACAATTCCAACCCAAGTGATTTCATATTTTTTCGATGAAAACTGAATTAGTTATGAATTTTCAAACTGTGCAGCCATGTTTAGTGGGTGGCCAATAGTAGGTACCCCCCATTACCAACGACCAAAAGTAAGGGTCTTGACTAATAGCAAACCTCCATTTGCGGCTTAGTTGGTGGTAATGGGATGGAAGAGGGTTGGATATACCCCAATCTTATAGGCGTTGGCTATGGGGTTTTGTTGGTTATGGGGAGGCTTACCTTAATTGCAGCTGATTTATAACCTCTGCTCACGCGTGACCTTTGCTAAGTTATAACCACTGCTAACATGTAATCTTTGCTAAGTTATAACCTATGCTAATATGTAATCTTTGCTAAGTTTTTACCATCGGTTATAACCTCTACTATGTTTTTACCACTTTCATCCACTTGTTAGTGAAACAAATAAATGATAGTATGCATTATCTAGGTCCTAGTGGCTTTACCTCTAAGAGCCCAATTAACCCTTGAGGAGGACAATTTGCATTTTGGGCAAGTTCCTAAAAAAGTTTTAAAAAGTTTTTTTGGGGAAAGTTTTATACTTGATTGCCCTTCATAAGAGCTCTCTAGAATTTTTAAATAATTTGTTTTTGGATTCATTATATAAAAGTTGTTAGCCTTCAAAGCTAAATTGGGGACTCTGGTCAACTCCAAAATTGTTGCAAGAAGTTTCTATTGACATTGAGTTTTTTCATACATGTACTTAATATTACCTTCTTTTACCCCTATAGGCCCAAGGCATTTTCACACCAAAAACACTTCAAAATTGCTCGTTCTAGTGCAATGAGTAAGGAGGGAACAAAAAAACCTTTTGTTTCTTCATCTAACCATAGGATCTAAATTTAGACTCATTAAGCAACATCCTCACAAAATTTCATCAACTTTGACTGCAAGGATTGAAAGATTTTAATGTTTGAAGTAGAGAAAACCGTTCATTTTCTTCCCTGCCTTTAGAGGATCAACAGACTTTGACTTCACCTTGGTGTCAAAGTTTTGCACTACAAAAGGCCTAAATCCATTACCATCATGTTAATCATGATGTTATTTCCTTGTACACCAATTTTTAGAGGTAGAAAAGGGGTGTAGCATATTCAAAAAAATTATGCAAGGAGTGGAGGTTCGAAAATTGCCAATTCACGTTTTATTTTTTTGTGTACTAAATATGTTTTAGAATGATTATTTAAACAATCAATAAGAAGGTTTACACCACATCTTTTAGTTGAAAAAATAAAATTTACAAAATATTAATATCTCTAAGTTTTATATGGAAAAGAAGAAGGTTTTTTGATATTTGCTGACAATGTGTGACAAATGTGTGCAAATGTTTGACTTGAATTGATGCGCTATTTTTCACTAAAGACAAGATCTTTTTTTGGACAGTATGAAAGGAAATAATATTATTTGCTACCATAGAAAATTTCACATTTAATAGAGTGTTCTAGCAAAAGTTTTAAGAGTTACTAGAAGTGCCTGGTCTCCCCATTTGAAATTCAAAACAATATAACCTTATTCATTAAATGTCACATTTAGGAAAAAATTGTACTCACACAAAGCTTTTAGTAATGTCCATCTACACTAAATTTTTTAAAAGGAATGATTTAAATTGATGCTAAAGGAACCTACCCAAATTTCAAAGTCCCCCGATGGGACTCTTGGGTATTTAGGGGTTAAAGATGTCAATTTTTTTTGTCTTTAGTGTGCAAAACCATTATAGCCCAAGTTAAACATTTTCACACATTGTCAGGCAAGGTACCAAAAAACTTCTTCTCTTCTACATAAAATCCAGAGATATTTATATTTTTCACTTTTTATTATTTTGACAACAATATGTGGTGAAAAGCTTCTTATTGACCGTTTGGATTATCATTTTAAAACATATTAAATCCACAATAAAATAAAACGTGAATTGACAATTTTAAACCTCTACTCCTTGCACACTTGTTTTGAATATGCTAAACCCCTTTTCTACCTCTAAAAACTGGTGTACAAGGAACTAACATCATGTTTAACATAAATTTTTTTGACACCAAATGAAGTCAAAGTCCGTTGATTCTCTCAAGGTAGGGAAGAAAATTAACTGTTTTCTTGACTTCGAACGCTAGAATCTTCATATCCATATGGTGAATTGCAGGCAATAAATTACGGTAAGTTCATATATAGGTACTTTTTAAGATCTTATAGTCAAAAGTCCAAAATTGTACTTCAAAATCAGATTTTCTTGCCACTTGTTGATAGTGGCAATTTTAGAGTGTTTCTTCAGGGAAAATACCTCGGGCTCTTAAAGGTTAAAGCCCAATTTGCACATGCTAGCACTTATAATGTTTTCATGAATGACTTGACATGTCAATGAATTTTGCCGGTATGAACATTAAGTATTATTATTGAAAACTAGTCTAACCCTTGTCGTCTCCGACGGGACAAGGGGAGTCCCTCGAGACCCTATGTTGGCACGGGCATTTGTCATGCTATAAGACCATGTCTTGGTGCAATAGCTTACCACAACAACATACCTTTGAGTAGGCAAGATACCCTGTCTCGACAAGATTTCATCCGACAAATTCCGGTTTGGAATTGTCCAAGATTGCTAGATAAAATATTTAATTATACATAGAGATAAAAACATATTGTTCAAATGTTTTTACTTTGCATTAGAAATCATTTTTTAGAAATAATGTCTAAGAAAATAAAAATCAAGAAACTCAAGGGATTATGAGTAATCACACTCAAAACTCACTCTAATAAGATGACTTTATTAAGAAGAAAAAGATGTTAGAAATTTGTAAAATTGGGCTATAAAATAAAAGCATTGATCCATTGCAATGTAAAGTTCTACAATGGTCAACCTTTACTATTCTTAGGTTCCTTTGATGTTCGTTTGGTATTTAATTTATACTCTTCCAAGACTAAAAGGAACCAACTAAATCATACATGCCTAGCTTGTATTTATTGTTTTTTTTTGGATAAAGATATGTCAACAACCTCCTTTTTGTCTTAAAATTTAACTAAAAACATCGAAAACATAACAACAGTATGAAATGACATGTAATCATTAGATAGAATAATAAAAAAGCTTTTGATTAATCATGATTGTTTGATAAGATCCAACACTATATCCAATAATAACCTATGGCTCAACAAGATTATATCTCAATAATTTGCTTGCACATGAACTAAACATGTGCCACCTAAATCAACCTCTTAAGATTCTTTGAGGACAAGGCATACTAATTTTCGTAGGTAGAAAGGTCCAAATTTAAATCCTAGCAACTTATCAAGATCAAAGTGCAACTTCAAATTTATGAAACCATTCCATATACATCAAGGTTTTTAGTTTACAACAAATTTACATGTAAGAAATATACATAACTATGACAAGTGTGAAGAAGTTATGTTTCCGTGTAGAGGACCATGTTCAATACTTCTTCAATCCGAGGAAAAGGCCCACTCCTTGTCCTTGTTTTCTAGTACCAAACACAATCAAGCAACATAAATTTAGGTTTAAATTTGAAGTAGAAAGAAGATGTTTGGAGTAGTTTCATTACAAAGAACATCTATGTTAGAGTGAAACTTCTATATTTTATATATTTCATTATTTGTTTTGGTTTGGGCACTTAAGTTGTAAGCGTACCTTCAAGTGGACAGATTGAGTTGTAATGAATTTCAGCCCAAAAGCTTAGATAAAGCCCTGCAAACAGAGTGTCATACTATTATTTTTCAATGTTTTTACCTTCAAATTTAGAATGACACATATTGAAAGCACATATTATAGTAGAAGAGGGGAGTAAACAGAGACAATTGTTACTGAAAAAAGAAGCATTTGCAAAAGGAAAACCGAACCTCGTTGCCACTTGAGCTGAGCAGGTATGATCTCAATAAAACAGCTCTCCTTGAAGGAAGTTATCAAGCAGATTTTCACTCCGAACTGCAATCAATTACAAAGCTCTCACCTCATCAAAACACAAGTTCCATTCTAGGCCTTACACAAACAAACCATTAACCAATAATCAATAAATAGCACTAGACTACACAACCAATAGAAGTGTTGAGATTATCTTACAGAGTCAGCAGCAGCTTGCAATGTGACATGATCGCCCCACTCGCCGTCTCTGCCACCAAAGTCTTTAGAAAAACAACGGAAGATTTACAAGATAAAAAACTGAAGAATAAAAAATAGAAAACGAAGGTCTGGTTGCAATGTTCACTACCTGGCCATGTTCTCGAGGTATTGGTGGTAATCCATGGGTACATGGCTAGAGTAAGAGTCCGGTGCCTCGGCCAACTGCAACGTTTAGAGAATCATTAGAGGTGGTTTTGGTGGTGTCTTATTCAAACTTTGGGTGATCTTTGAAAATATTAACACTAAGCCTGCTTTCATGGAGAATGAACAATGACAAGGATTTTGGAGCAGAAAGAGGAGGAACTGAAAGCATAGCTTGTGAAGTATAAAGAACACTGAACCTGGGAAACCACTTGCATTCTCACGGCCATGTGATGCTCCGGAGTTTGATAAAGCTGGTCGGACACTGCTCGAAACTGATCAACATCCAAGACGTCTGAGTATGAGATTCACACGAGGTTCATTTTCTTTATGAAATAATGATAGGGCAAAAAAGGAGTAACCTGACAGTTTCCATCGCCTGCCATTTTGCGCTCAGCCAGTCCATAGTAAGCTAACCTGCAACAGCGTTCCAGTCAAACAAGGAAGGAGGATGGTTCCTATCTAGACACCAAATTATATCCTCATCGTTTTACCTGTCTAGCAAGCATTGCTTCTCACTGGAAGCATCAAGTGGGGGGCTCTCCGCATTCACCCTTGGTACATGCTGCACACACAATATGATATAAAGAAGATCAAGGCGAAGAAAAATGACCTTACAGTCGCCCGAAGTTTCAATAAAGACACCCCCTCTTTTTACTACAACAGATCAATAGAAGAAAGCTTCACGGCGTTCTCCTTCAATTCAGTCAATGAAAGAGCTTCATGGTCTCTAAACTCAAGTAGTTCTCTCTCTTTAGACCAGATTTTGATGCAAAAAGAGGGAGTATCTTGTTCAAACTTCACGTGACGTTACGAACAACTCTCTCTTCCCTTCAGACCTACACAGAAAAGGACGCAGAAACCAAAAAAGAGATACTTTACAGGAATGGGGTTGAGATTGAGGCCACGAAGACGTTGTGCCAGATCGTCCTCCAAACGATGCTCCTCTTCACGATGATGATCTTCTTCTGCTTCTTCTTCTTCTTCTTCTTCTTGGGGCACAGAACTAAGATCACTTGACACACTTTTGGAGAGATCCTCTTCCACGTGAAGCTCATGGTCCTCAGGAGAATTGGGACCTGATGTAAGCACTGCATCTTCCTCAGGCTCATTGAAGCCCTCTTCAGCTGCAGGCTCATAAGTGCCCTCTCCCACAACTTCACATCGCCCTCCGTCCCAGAACTTGGTCTCACCGTCCTTCTCTATGTGATATGACACCGGATTCTCTTGCCTCCACATGAAGTGGTTCGCATACACAGCAGCCTATGCAGCACCCACATGAAAGCTACATAAAACACATCCAGTGAAACACAAAAACTCTCCAAAGAAGATGTTACTCTTGAGTCGATTTGATGCTTTTCTCTTACTGATTGAAAGGGGGAGGGCGCAAGCTTACTTGGAAATACCACGCCATACTTTGAAGCTGTGAACCACTATTCCTGGAAAATAACGAAAAACGCATCCTCAATCCGACAAACGACTGGTTGTGCACATTTGAAGGGTTAGAATCACTGAACCAGTGCTAAGTATTGACAAGTAGCTCTAAGTCAAAGCGGAATGTGGGTCATGTAGCGCAAAGTGGAAGCTTTGGAGGAAAGAAAGGAAGGAAAGCTGTGTGGCCATGTTTCCAACAAGCTACAACTAGTTCCGCCTGGGATGGATCTAGTTAGGGTGCTACAAGATTATTACCACCTTGACGGTCACCTCCTCGAACTCCTCAACTTTGCCACTTTGCTGCAACATCCGACCGGTTCCTTTGCAAAAGTGTGTGTACACAATTTTAGGGTTTCTCAAGGAAATTCTCTACCTAGTAAAGCCAGCTGCACTTGTGCTGTAAACCTACGACTCTGTGTCTTGTGAAAGATGCGAGTTTTGGACTGACCGAAATCATGGAAGAATCCAGTTGTGTGGTAGCAGGTACAGTAGTAGTGGGGACTTGAGGAGTTTGAGACTTGAGGGACTTGAGGGAAGTGGGGACTTGAGGGACTTGAGTGAAGTGGGGACTTGAGGGACTTGAGGGAAGTAGGGACTTGAGGGGTGTGTGGGAAGTGTGGACTTGAGGGACTTGAGGAGAGTGGGGACTTGGGGGCCTTGAGGGGAGTGGGACTTGAGGGACTTGAAGTAAGTGGGGAGTTGAGGGAAGTGGGGACTTGGAGGACTTGAGAGGAGTGGGGACTTGAGGGACTTCATGGAAATGGGGACTTGAGGGACTTGAGGGAAGTGGAGACTTGAGGGACTCGAGGAAAGTGGGGACTTGAAGAAAGTGGGGACTTGAAGAAAGTGGGAACTTGAAGGAAGTAGGTACTTCCAAAAGTCGGGACTTGAGGGGCTTTAGGGAAGTAGAGACTTCAAAGACTTAAGGCACTTGAGAGACTTGAGGGAAGTGGAGACTTGAGGGAAGTGGAGACTTGAGAGACTTGAGGAAAGTGGGGACTTGAAGGAAGTAGGGACTTGAGGGACTCGAGGGAAGTAGAGACTTAAGGTACTTGATAGACTTGAGGGAAGTAGAGACTTGATGGACTTGAGGGAAGTGGGGACTTGAGGGGCTTGAAGGAAGTGGGGACTTGAGGGGCTTGAGGGAAGTGGGGACTTGAGGGGCTTGAGGGAAGTGGGGACTTGAGAGACTTGAGTAAAGTGGGTCTTGAGGGAAGTGGGGTCTTGAGGGACTTGAGAGAGGTAGGGACTTGAATGACTCGGGAAAAGTGGGGACTCAAGGGAAGTAGGAACTTGAAGTAGGGAAAGGACAAAGGCTTGAAGGAAACTCTGTGTTTTATTATTAGATCATTGAAGGAGGGATTTTTTCTTAAGAAAAACTTTCGATTTTTCCTTTCTGCGAAGATATTTCCAAATACTTATGTAATGTTTGGAGGATATTAAAGATATCATTAAGAAAATTGTGAGCCATAGGATTAACCTAGTATTTTGTGAAAATGTCATAAGGTATGTGAAAATGTCATGGATACAAATTATAACATTGCAACTAGGAAAGCACAACCATTGTGCATGATGATGACCAAAGACAGAGTTTTTTTAATATTATTCACATTAGCCACTTGAGTTGAAGACATCAACATGATTAACATATTATGATGATCCCTAATGGATGGATACTATATTTCACCAAAACCACCTCAAAACTCCCTCTCTAAGATGAGACATTGCAAAATAAATTGAAAGAACTTTTTACTATCTTCAATTGTATGATCTTTAGATTAACTACTACATGAGACATTTAAAACATTCCGTAAACTTGGACCACATAGATTGTAAAATATATGCATTTGAAAAGTGAAATATGATTTTTTTTTCTTCCTTGTACTGACATAGTCAGTGTACTTGATTCAAGATAATGGCATCATTTTCCATTACATATTGCATAAATTTTATAAATCTATATTCAACCTCAATCATTGCATCTCCAATTATGTCATTGCACTCCAAAATCACAAGTAATGGAGGTGTTTAGGATACCAAAAAATGGACTTGCAATGACTAGGGGTATGAAAAGTAGCCATTAATTTTAGAAATTTATGATCCTAATTGGCATTGGTTAAAGCTACTTAAAATCACTAAAAGTCTACCTCCGGACTTTTGGTCTTTAGAGGTCCATACTATATTTTTTGAAAATGCTACATGCAACTATGATATATATCAATATATATCCAAATATGACATCATATTCTTAACCAAGAGTAGAGGACATATCAATATCAATTACAAAATGTAATATTTATTACTGCCAATAGTGGAGGGAAAATATAGAATTGAAATATAAGGATCTTATGAAAGTAATAGAATTTTCCTAAAGTAAATGGAGGTGATCTCGCATATCACCTCCTACTTTTAGGTCTTTTGTTACCAACTGAAACCACATGGACATGATGACTTGGCTTGGAAATGGTTTGATGGAACCACCGGTTAATTCATTAAGAACTATGAGTAATATGAGGAAACTTTAGCTTGCATTGGGTAGGACACCAGGGCATTGATTGCCATCACTACTCATGCCTTTCACTCATGCAAAAAAAAGAAGCATGAAATGCAAAATGCTTTATTTTGTTTGATAGGAAAATCTCATCTTGCCTTTCTCTTCTCCTCCCTTTTGAGAAGGACTAACTCTAATAGACCACAAACTTCATGGAATTGCCCCTTTGTTTCAATTTATATAGGTGATTTATTTTAAAAATAGAACTGTGGAAACAAGTCAAATACGCTCAGGTCAAATGCAACACCATGATAATCTAGTAGAAAAAAAATAAAATCCAGCTACTAAATGCTTTGAACTTTCATAAGGCATTTTAGAGGAATCCCCCACTCCATTGATTATAAACTCCCAAGATGAACTTTCTAAAAATATTCTTCTAAACTTATGTGAAATGAAGTGGCAAAAACTTTGTGAATTTTGACCGTACAAATGGAAAGATAATTACAGAAAACTTGTACCCGCATGTACACTTGGTCTTTTAGGGGTTAACCCCTGAAGGGATTAACGAAGTGTCTCTTTGGAGAACCAAATTATTCACTTTGATTGCAATTATCTTTCCATCCCTCTGATCAAAATTCACAAATACATCATCTAATAGAAGTTCAAAAGTAGATTCTCACGCAATTCATAATCAATGGAGTAGAGATTCCTCTAAAATTAAGTGTGGACCTTTAGGGCTTAATACGCTCGAGGTAAGCAACGTTTGTAAGAAAATACTCTTCTTAGGTGCATCTCACATAATTACCTAATATACAGTAAAAATCAGAAACAAAAAGATTATGTCGGTCCCACACACAAAAATATCCCAAACACCCATTCCTATTGTGTGGCGGATGGCCGCCGATGACGTGGCGCAAGCAGATGACGTGGCTTTCCGCCACTAGCGTCAAAAAGTTGTCGTCAGCTTCAGCGGCGGTGAAAAAGTTACGAGCGCGATTAGTGACCGTCGATCGATCAACTCCCATGCACGGTTTCCAGTTCTCGCACGCCGTCCTCGTGCAGATACCTGCCCGATACTACCCCCATACGACGGTGATACCTGAGTAATACCCGGAGGGTATCACAAAGATTCGCCGTCTCTCCGTCTCTGTTCTCTCGTCTTAATCCTCTGCAACGACCTTTGTCGCTTGACCTTCGTTTGCCTTCGTGCACAACTCGTGATTCATCAGTCTACGTATTTCAAGCTACAGGTGTGAAGGAATTCTCCCTGGCACTGATCAAACATGACGTCGAGCTGGTTGTCGGTGGTCTGAGTTCACCGGAGTTTTAAGTTTGTGGTTTGATTCCTTGCGGAGGGTTCAGGGTTGGTTGTACGAGAGCTGGGAGCGTCGTCGACATCGACAATGGGTGGGGACAGCCACGCGGGGCTTGTGGCGGAGCCGGTGAAGCCTGGCGGTGGGGCGACGGCGTGGGCGGCGACGCTGTGTGACTACATCGAGAGGGGCATCTTGTGGTGGTGCGACGACTACAGCAGCAAGAAGCCCAATTACTGGATGAAGGGCCCTTTCGCGCCAGCTGATGAAACGGGTCCCAAGACGGACCTTCCCATCGTCGGCGCCATCCCTGTCAGTAACTCCATGGCCTTTCTCATCTTGGCAATGCTTTCTAGTGTTTGATTTTATGTGCTATCCTTGTTATATGGGCCGTTATGAACAGTACATTTTCTCGCTTGCAAAACCCCCTATCTTCGAGTTTTGTAAGACAATGTTTAATCTGAAATCTTTTGATTCCATCCTACTGTGTAGATGCAGCAGAACGTGTTAGGTTTATTGCGTGAGTTGATTACATCTCGGTCTAGCACAATTAGCAAGGTGAATTTACTGCCATCCATTCATGTGGATTAATGTGCAATTGTTGTACGCAGGAATGTATGAATGGAGAGTTTGTGCGGGTCGGTACAAACCCGAAATTTGAGCCGATTGCTGCGTATCATTGGTAGGCCGTGCTTTTTACCGACCATCAGGACTAGCAGTTTAGTGCTAGATGTTTGTATCTGATATATTGGCAGTTTTTAGTAGTATCATAAACGTTTTGGGTGCTAATTCTGCGTGCAGTCCAAAAGTTTTAAACCTTTTTTTACATGCTTTCAGTAGAATTTTTAATCGGCACTATTATAAGGCATCACAGAAAATAATTCCAGCAAGGTAGCCCGATCGGCAATGTTTGAACCGTTAATATAACAAATATAGTCTTTTAGGGAGTATTTCTTGATGATAAAAGTGACAAACAGTTGGTATGTTTCTTTTTTCTTGTGCAGGTTTGATGGAGATGGGTATGTTTTGTGGCATCTAGATGTAATTGTGGCCCTAGTTACTGAGCGGCGTCTGAGATAGTTGTAACCTTGAAATATGAATTCAGCTACGATTGCTAGAATGGGTTGGTATAATTTTTTCGGTGATGTGAATGATTTGCTGCACGCAGAATGATACATGGATTGAAGATCAAGGATGGACAGGCCACGTACGTGTCTCGGTTTGTGAAGACCAGTAGATTTCAGCAAGAGGAAACATATGGTGCAGCCAAATTCTTGAAGGTAATTTTAAATACTATGATTCAACATGACCACCGGCATGCCTCGTCATGTGACTTGGTTATTGACCTCACGTTTTCTCCTAACTTTGTATTGCAGATCGGAGATATGAGGGGGAAGAAGGCCTTGCTCTACTCCAACCTCCAGAAACTTCGATTCAAATTAGGAGTGCTTGATAACTCACACGGCACAGGAACAGGTACTCGCTGATGCCCAGGCTAGTGGTCTTCTTTGGATGGTCTATATGAAGTTATTTCTGAAGTCAGTTAAAGTTTGAAATAGATATCCCGGCCGCTTTGGATTTATTATATTACTTTTCCTCACTTGTAATAGCTAATAGTTATATGAAAGCTTGATATTCTCTCCTTCAATTAAGTCAATGGCAGACTTGGTGGTCTTTAAACCAGGTTATTTTAGTCTTAGCCGCTTTTGAGAATGAAGGAGAGGTCATGTTCTACCATAAATCTTAGCTGGTTGTTTACTTTCTAAGTTGATTATAGTTGCTTAGAGCTAAGTAGGGCTGCGTTTAATTACTGTAAACGAGAAATGAGGTCTAAACGCTTTGCTTCACTTCACAAGCAACTTCAGTATTCAACACTCGGTCGTGTTTGTTGCAGCTAACACAGCACTTATATACCACAACAAGAAGCTCCTTGCATTACACGAATCCGACAAACCTTGTAAGTTTTAACTAAATCTGGGGTGTTTTGAGAATGTATCAAAGATGTGTTTCCCAAGTTAACATAAGTGTAAATTCGTTTGGATCAGATGCCATAAGAGTGTTGGAGGATGGTGACCTTGAGACTCTTGGGCGAGTGGACTACGGATCCCGGCTGGACCATCCCTTCACTGCCCATCCCAAAGTGGACCCTGTCACAGGTCAGTACTCAATTCCACCACCGAACTTACTCTTTTGTAACCTTATCTGCAAAGTGAGGCAAAGTTTGGACCTCTTTTTCTCATGTTTTGGAGTGATTAAAATCAGACCTAGGTAGCTTTTAATCAATCTGAAAGCAGGTAAATGACCTCTCCTTCATTCTCAAAGGCAGTTAAAAGTAGTCCTAATTTGAGTTTAGAGACCACCATTGAGTCTAAAATAGTGAACAAATAGTATCATAATATATTAAAAGAAGGTGAACATTGGGTGACTGACAATAACAATTGTTCACATGGAATTAATATCTGAATGATCTGCTCATGTGCAGGTGAAATGTTTACTTTTGGATACCAGGTCGACACAGCTCCACATTGCATTTACCGCGTTATATCCAAGGATGGAGTCATGAAGGACCCGGTCCCCATAACCCTTCCTCAAGCTGTTATGATGCACGACTTCGCCATCACAGAAAATTATGCAATTTTCATGGACCTGCCCCTGGTGATAGACGGCAAGGTATATTCCCATTTTTCTCGTGATATAAATTTTTATGGTATAATCTCTCATTTCGATATCTCTCATCATAAAAAACCACGTTTCTTAAATTGTGGCTATGCATCATCTGCAGAATATGGTGAAAGCTGGTGGATTCTTGTTCAGGTTCGATGAGAAGAAAGAAGCTCGGTTGGGGGTACTCCCAAGATACGCCACGAATGAGAGCCAGCTTCAGTGGTTCACCATTCCCACGTGTTACATATTCCACAATGGTAAACACCTCCACAATAATCTAGGCATCTGGCTTTGGCTTTTCTTTTTCAAAACAACTAACTCTTTTCGGTATCAATTTTCTTCTTCTTTTTCTGGAGACAGTAACCATTTTGGAACTGCTTTTGTGACTCACCAGCAAATGCTTGGGAAGAAGGCGATGAGATTGTCTTGTATTCATGTCGGATGGAGGAAATGATCCTGGAGACGGTAATGGACGAAGTGAAGCCTGGCGAATTCACCAAACCTCATCTGTAAGTGCATCTTCCATGATCCCAGCAATCCTTACCGAAAACAGGGACTACTTGTCTATCTCGCGCTCTGAACCTTCCTCTTTGCTGTGACTCACAGGTATGAGTTCAGGTTGAATCTGAAGACCGGGGAGGTGAAGCAGAAGCAGCTCTCTGTCCTTGTGACAGACTTTCCAAGGGTGAATGAAGAGTATACCGGAAGGTAATGTAGGATGGATTTGCTTTTCCAACGTTTTGAATCACCTTTTGATCTTTGGAGCTGACTTGAGTTGATTTGTTTGCAGGAAAACGCAGTACATGTATGGAGGCGTCATGAATGAGACGGCGAGATTTATTGGAGTTGGAAAGTTTGATCTCACGAGAGAACCAGCCGCGGACCCAAAGTCTGTGGAAGAAGGAGGCGATTGTGAAGCACTGTACCTATATGGACCTGGCAAGTATGGAGGAGAGGCCATCTTTGTGCCATGTAAACCAGGAATGGAGGGACCTGAAGATGATGGCTACTTAATCGTCTTCGTACACGATGAAATCAATGGGTATCAAAACCAACCTGGATCTTCACTTGCGGCTTGCATAGAATTTCTCATTAGAAAATCAAAACATCATGTATTTTTTCATTGCACAAGTTGTATCATGTTCACAAGTTGGAACACAGGTTGTTTTCTTGGCGTGATGTTTCTTGTCATAATATTTTGGTGATATCTACAGGAAATCTGAGGTGGTTATCATTGACGCCAAGACAATGGCCTCCAAGCCAGTGGCAGTGGTGGCCTTGCCAAAGAGAGTTCCTTATGGATTTCATGCACTCTTTGTCACCGAGGTTCTTCCCACATCCTGCACTTTATTTGAAATTTAGCTAACTATACCATTTCCCTTGTCTCCGAACAAAGCCTTGAGTTGGATTTACAACTCTTTGTTTAGTTTAATACTAGAACATGGTGATGAAATATTAGATTGATTGTAGTTGATACAATAGTTTGTTGATGAGTTGCTTCATTACATACAAGTTATATTCTGTACATAGAAATGAGGTTTATGGGCACCAACTGAATGAATGTTTATGTGATTTGTGAATACAGGAGCAACTGAGAAGTCAGGGCTGAATTCAAGAGAATGTGAGGAGCTTCTTTTCTTGAAGAACTACCCCAGTTTTCCATTACACATAACCTTAGTAGGCTAGATTTAAGGTAGAATATTAGAAAGGATTTGTATTCATAAATTTCATGACTGGGTTGGGGGTAGTTATTTTGTATATTTAACACTTTTATTTCAAGAAATGTAAATGTTGTCATAGTACTTGTACTGAATTCCGATAAGACCTTTTGCCCCTCAATAGGGACATTTCATTTTGGCCAAAGTCTAGAATGGTCAAAGTCTGAATCTAAGTGTAAAATATCATGATATGAACCGTTTTGAAACGAATAAAAATGCTCTGTTCACTAAACTCCATCGTAAGAATTCTTCCAAGGATCTTTGGATGAAAGGGGGAGGTTTGGTTATTTATTCCAGGCAGCTACAATTTTTGCAAATGACCATCGCAAACTCATATCCAACCACAAGCTTTTAACTGCTGCAACCTAAATTTGCACTATTAGTATGATAGGATACGTGGACATTGGATTAGTGGTGGAACGGATATATACTTTCTTCACTCCGGCCCCTTAAGTGGGACTGGAGTTCTTCTATGATAGGATACAACAATCCGCGAGAGAGAGAGGCTGAAGAATGGCAAGGGTATGAGAGAAGTTTGTTCGGGAAGAGAGGATTCAGAGAAGGAGAGATTCAGGAGAGCCCTAAAGAATGTTGGTTGATGGTCGTTGACATCTTTGACTCACCTTCCAGACATCTCAAAGAGTGTCATAGTCTAATGTCTATTGTAAAGGGTGTTTAAGACTACAAAGTTTGATTGCTAGCAAATGTATCATATAATTGAGGATGTGGTAAAATGGAGTGTCGTATTTATTGGAGTTTTCTAAACTACTACTTAGTTTTCACAGACAACTATACAAAACATCGCATTTAGTGTATGGTCGCAAATAGTGTATTTACTTTCGTACACTATTTGTAAATAAGCTCACAATTAGTGTAAGCCGCCAATGCCATTTATGAAACCCTCAATCAATCACCTACCGGCTGTCAAGCCTCTATTCTCCTTGTTGACTCCTCCCTATTCCCAAGTCAATTTATACTCCCCAAACATCCTTGTTTTCCCACTTGCAACCTTGAAATTGGGAGCGTGAGATCTAGATATTTTTAGTGGTTTGAGTGAGCAAGGTTTTTGAGTACGGGTTTGGTTTGCCTGGGGTTCTAAAAATTTTACAGCTGGGCGTTGGAGTTTCTGGGTTTCTCTGCAAATGTTTTGTAGGGGGGGCTTTTATCCACGCAAATTGTATAGGTTGACTGCAGTCTGAGCCTAAGCCCGGTTTTGAGCGTAGTTCCAAGTACAATTTATTGGGCGACGATCCTGCTTAGACTCGAGCCCAGTTTTGAGCGCGATGATCGAGTGATGATCTAGAATCTCGTGCCCAGTTTGACTCGAGTGCAGTTTCTCGCGCGAGTTTGACCCAATCTGAGTCAAGTGCACTCCGGATGCCAAACCTCGACGTCACCTCACCAGGTATGGAGTTCATCCACAACCTTCCTTCTCATCTTAATGTTGAGTGGAAATTAGGAATGTAAAAACAACTTGTCATCCACGCAAAGACGGAATCACTGCCACGCTGCCGAGCGGTGCAGCAGGTCTCCACCATTCAAATGTGCTACATCGTGGTGGCATGGATGGTCGAGGACCAGACCTTGCCCAAGTCTCGGGGGCTTTACGGCCGCGCTATGAGCGTTTCTGGAACATTTCCAAGCCGAATACAAAACCAACCTTGTGAGAGCGACCCGTTGGTGGGCTATGTGAGACACTGCTTCTACCTGATGATGATGTATCAACGGAGACTACCCAAATAATCCGCAACACCATGGACAAGAGGAAAAGAATACTCAACAAAGCGGTCGAGGCCCCCATTTATCAGACTGGGTACAATGGCTATACCTTTGATTGCTGCAGTATTTCAAAGTTTACCGCAACTCTGGGATAAAATTCTCTTTGGTCCTACTTAAAGAACTTGCCCTATCTATCCTTTTAGCAGTTGATTCTCCGTATAACATCCAGTCTACTAACCCAAAGGACAATGTTTTCTAAAGACAAAAAATCACTGGTACGTGGATTTACCATTTCATGGATGCCCACAACGTTGTTTGATGAACTCAAATAGGCCGTTTAACTTGTAGTCCACAAAAAGAGGTCCAAATTGAAATGAACACGACATTTCATTTAGGTGTTTTACACCATGGATTCCAGTCCGGTCATTTTGATGAGAACCTAATAGAAAACATGAATGAGACCTAGTTTGCAATTCACATGGACAACGGTAAAACTTTAGGCTTTCGAGGTGATACTATTGTGAAGTACGCCAATGTTATTGCCGGTGGAGAAGCCATGACAATGGTTGTTAGAATTTGAGGAGTCCGTAGGGCGATTATTGAAGCGCCCAATTTGCTTTTTACTAACCCTAGTGGTAATTATCTCATCTGAGGTTTGAAGGACAATATTCCCAATGTTTGCTATCAAACGGATTCGAAGGGATGGATGGACCAATCCCTATTTCCTCAATTCTTTGAGGAACCACGCGCTTACTAATCGGATGTATACAATCGTACAAAGTACGTTTGGCTAGACAATTGTACCGCTCACAATTTAACCCTTAGGTTAGCGGCCATTTCGTCATTGAAAAGAACGGTTTCGAAATACTTACCACGGTGTGAAACTCACCTTTGTCAACCGGCGGATACGTTCGTGATTTCCAAAATCAAGGACGCTTGGACGAGACGGTTGGAGGCAAAAAAAAACTGAACACATCCCCGACAACACTTGGCAAAACACAATCTCTCCGCGGCGATGATTAGTGGTCTGATAACTTATCAACTTGGGTAAGGAGTTTTTTCTTCACATGGCCGCAAATGCGATTGATGACGTCAATCGTATGGTTGATTGTGATAACATTTCCTATGCCCAAAAAACCATGAATAGAACTAGTTTGTCCTTGGATTTAGATGGCACTTGATAAATTATTTCTCCAACTTCGGGAAATAATTGCCAAATATCGTCCTTTCTTAGAAAGACAAGAGGTTCCCAATTCGCCGTAGGCAATTTCACATTTGTATTATTTTTAAATCTAAATTTGGATTTTTACTTTTCTTTTCCTTGTACTTGAATTCTTTTTCTTCCATTTTCATAAATTACTTCTATGTCATATTTTTTATGTTTTCACCCCATTCCTTATTTGTTCCCATTTTGACACTTTATTTTCTCCCCAAAAATTTAACAAAGTCCATTATCACTTAAGTAGAATCTTTGAATGACTATATTTTACTCCAATTCTGTCCAAATCAAACATATCAGTTGCTTTTTGACATCTACAAAAAATGTAGATGTCACAAACACCTCATATGCCTAATTTGGAGATGTAATGAGTGAGATACAGCCTCCAGAAGATTCTTGGGAAGATACTCCGTAGTTTACAACAACATGCTTTCCATACACATAATGTGCATACCTCTTGTCTTCTTGCCGCTTTGAAGAGTACAAAAATTGTAGATGTAGATTGCAACCATGGAAATGTGCTCAACATTTGCACAAGCCCACCTCACGACTTCTGTCATTTAAGGATGAAGTAGACAAAAATTTCCTATAGATTCTCAATTTAAAAAAAAATCCTAGATACTCAAGCAATTTAGATATTCATTGATGCAAGGTCCTTCACCTTCGAATTGGAAAAGTGTGGAAACTTATCAACTCCAACACGCAACCTCCCGCCAGATGGAATTTATGTTTCATCAAGCAAAGATTCTGTACAACATGAATACTTCTAAGGTCTACCAACGTACATTGACGTAAATTGTACCTATCCTACCTTCATACCGTACTATTTCAAACAGAGCCTGGCCTTGAAAATCAACAAAGGAGGCAGTTGCAAATTGTGGTGTTAAGGTGGGAACACCCATTCCCGTGACTGCACCCGTTCCCGCATGCTCCTGGGGCACCTCAATCCGGGCATATGAAACCGGACTCGTTCAGGGTGCAAGAGAGGGTGTGAACTGGAGTTTTTGGAGGCGATTAGGGTGTCGCGAGAGGCGGAACCTTCAATTAACGGCGCCGCTGATCTTCAATTGAAACGACGGGAGTGGCGTGCATTGCAATGCGGAATGGAGTCCACCAGATCTGGTTTTGTTTACTTTTTCTGACAGAGACGTGGATCGCCGAGCAGTGCTATGGAGACGGCTGGAGCACGGGTTGGTGTGCATACTACATTGTCATGGGACGTGCCAGCCTCGGCGGATTCTAGAACAGTTAATCTTGGAAACTTGTATGAATCGAAATGGAATGTGGACATTCCCCACTTGTGTTAGCGTTCAGATATTTTGAATATAAATTTGTTATTCTTCTTGCCAAGTCCCAGCGTCCATCTCTGTCTCTTTCGGAGTGTTGGTGAGCACTTTGCATTGGCACTGTTCACTGCATGCAACGGCGGGGTTCAGTTAGGGTTTCCAGGTTCAAGTGAAGGTGGTGAATCTTGGTTGTATGGCACGTAATTGGAATTCGGGAACCATGTCACAGCCTCATTCATTATCTGATCAGGAGAGTGATGATGCCAACATGGATCGGTATCACCAGAGTGAGAGTGGCGAGGACAGTGACACCCCGATGATGAGTGTTGATGGAGAATTGCCGCCTGCCCTCATGAGTTTCAATCGCCCGGCCAGGAGACGTCCATCGGGGGGCCGAGGTGATATTCACAGCGGAGACTTTGACACTCATGGAGGTGATGATGAGCATATTATTGTGGCAGCGACGCCTCCTGAACACCTTTGCACTCAATTCAGAGTGTACCACGGTAATCCCCAGGTCGTACTTTCAAGTGGCAGACGTGCTAGCCGCTCCAGGCATGGCGCTGGCCTCCCTTTCATGGCGCGAGATCAGACTGCCATAACATATCCAGGAGCGAGGTCTAGTCCCAGACTGCAAGCGTCGAGGAGATCATCGGGTGGTGGGCACGTACCTTTGGCAGAAGCGTTGGGTGGATCGCAGCCACAAAGTGTAAGTCCGGAGTTCAGAGGCAGGCAACCGTTTGGCGACATTTCAAATCTTGGTCAGGCGCCTGGAGGTTTGCAGCATTTAAGGCGCCCCGCTGGTGGGAAGAGGACTCGGAGTCCAGCTCGAAGAACTGGTCAGTGGACCAACGATCAGCTGTTACAGGCCATGGGTGCAGTAGAAGGAGGCATGCGAATCCAGACTGCAGCTGACTTTTTCCGCATCCCGTCATCATCGCTCCGAGATCACCTGTACGGCATTACCCGCAACCGCAAGCGTGGGGGCAAGTGCGTGTTGACATGTGAAGAAGAGCAGTTGATTGTTGACTGGATTTTTAGGCTCCAAAATTTGGGCCACCCTGTGACGATGGCAACATTACGCATGAAGGTCGCAGAGATTTGTCAAGGGAGGGAGACGCCGTTTGTTGGAGGTATACCGGGACGTGGGTGGTTGCGTTGGTGGAGACGTCGGCATCCTGAGCTTAGTCTCAGAGTTGCCCAGGGACTTGAGACATCTCGCGCCAGGGGTCTATCCGAGGAGAACGTCCAATCATTCTACCAGTATCTGAGGTACTTGTATGATACCCACAAGTACCCAACTGATAGAATTTGGAACTGCGATGAGACGGGGGCTCAAGCTGGGCGGAATGGAGGAGCGCTTGTGCTTGCGCGCAGAGGAAGTCGCTCTGTTCATCAAGTATTGCCCGACGAGCGGGAATGGCTTTCCTGTCTCGTATGCGTCAATGCTGCAGGACAAGCCATTCCAAGCTTTTACGTGTTCAAGGGTAAGCGGTTCCGGCGCAATTACATAGAGAAGTGTGAATCTGGCGCTACCATGGCCATGCAGCCACGTGCGTGGATGACAAGTTTTTTGTTTTCTAAATGGATATCTCATTTCGTGAGGTCTGTTGCAGAATTGGGTGGAATTTCAACACAGCGTAGGCACCTGATCATTTTAGATGGGCATGCGAGTCATGTGTCCATTGACACAGTGCAAGAGGCCCGGGCGCAAGGCATAGATCTCTTGACATTGCCATCGCATACATCACATGCGATGCAACCGTAGGATGTCTGTTTGTTCAAACCATTCAAGACAGCATTTAAGGCATACCGAGATTTTTGGACGTATAGATATGCGGGGTCTTCAGCAAGGAAAGAGAATCTGGCTCAGTGGGTTAGTCTGGGATTAAGGAGGGCACTGACTTCTGAAAACATCCAAAAAGGCTTCAGATCGACGGGAATTTGGCCATGGGATGGAGCTACCATGGCCAACAAGATGGGCCCTTCAGAATTATACCAGAATCACGTGGAGGATGTGGCCGATGCATTGACGCAGCTGCGTGTTGAGGAAATTCAAACGGACGTGGCAGCGCCCGAGAACCCCTCAGCCCAACACTTCTTTGTCAATCTTGATCCTGCTGACGAAGTGAGCCATGGCAGTGAGCCCGAGGTCATATCGGAGGGAGAAATCAGCCCCGAGGAGCAGCCACCTTCCATCACCAGGTTTCTGACTCTACCCGAGGTCACTGCAAGGAGGCCACGCAGAACGATCGAAGTTCTTGCAGACTACTCAAAGTCCATCATTTTAACTAGCGAATCCTATATCGCTATGATGGAAGAAAAGTCAGCAAGACGGGAGGCTCTGGAAAAATCAAAAGCAGAAAAGAAGCAGCAGAGAGAAGTAGAGAAGAAGCGGCGAGAAGAGGAGAAGACGAAGGAGCAGGAGAGCAAGCGCCAGCGACAAGAGGAGCGTGCCCGGAAAAAAACATTCGACGAGCAGTGGTCCCCTGCGGCGGTGGCAGCGTACGGGCAGCGCTTGCATGATCGAATTCGAGGTGGTGAGCCACTGCCCTCCCACTCATACCGAGCCCCATACTTGGGATTCCCTCCGGCTCTGTGCAAAGAAAATCAGCGATTGGCAATTGAGAGGCGCAGGGCAAAACGTCGAAAAGAGAGTGCCCGCCACATCCCGGCTCCCACACCACCTGACTGCGCTCACAAACCCGGGGCGCCACTTTGGAGCCGCATCCTTCCAACGAAGGCCGTGAACCCTGCGTGGCTGAACTCGCCGGACGCCGCGCCTCACATCTTCATGCGACCGTTTCAGGAGCCCGATGCGAGGATAGTGACACCCCAGCTCCTTCGACCAGCACCGCAGCTCACACCTCCAGACCTTGAGGAGGAACCCATGTCGCCCATCGTGGGCGTCCTGAACTCATCACCGCTCCTCAACTCTCAGAATTCAGATTCTCTCGGCTTCACAGAGGCTTTGTGAGTGGGTGATTGCAAGCGTGTGGAGGGCAGTGGCGACAGGTTCAACTTGATTCGAATAAGTCGGCACCGATGTGTGGAGACAGGTGCAAGTCGGAACAAGAACATTGTGCATCGAGGATTACATCCGGGTGCAACTCGAGTTGGTTCTTCAGTTTCACGTGGGTCGATTGACTGAGCTGGACCAGTGGTTCTAGGTTCGTCCAGATACGGTTTGTAGTGCCAACACATTTGGTTCCATTTACTAGGCCATGACGGTTTCTCGGTGATTGGTATAATTAGATCTCAGTGCATCATATGCCAGAAGTAGCTCATCTTGGTCACGGAAATGGGGCCATTCAGTTGCACTTAAGTGTGCAACTTGATTTCTGTGTTTGACCGCTTTGAATGTAGCAAAAATTAACAATTAATCGATTCTTGTTGTTACATTCTCACACCATTTCTAATTGCCTACCCAGCAGTATAATTGCATTTCGCATTGCACACTCAGAAGTAATCCAATCAGCTTAAAGCCACGGGAATGGGTGCTCCCACCTTACAGTGAGTCACCACCAGCTCCATTACATTGCAAACTTCTTGCTGGCTTCTTCTCATCGATACTATCTTAAGTAATGCACTCAGCTCAGCAGATCCTTGCTTGCTGCTCAGACAGGAATTATGCTTGTCATGACTCACACTTGATGTAATCTACAGATCCTGATTCTCTTCGAACGGTACTAGTACACTGAAAATTATGTAGACATAGAAGTTACCCGGGCGAGCTCCTTCTCCAATTAACCACTACGAGCTTCGGTTTTCCCTTTCACGTCGGAATCTTCTTCCTCCATTATGTCGTTGCCAGCTGGTCCATACGAGTCGGTAGTACTCAGCATAGTACTGCTTGCACATCCAGTACTGTTTGGCAGCGCCACCATCGCTTGAATCACCTGTTCCAGTTTCCAACTCCCGCCTAGCTTCAGCACAAGAGCAGCAATTGAATGTACACAAAAATTCATTCAGCAAACTACAGTAGGTTTACTTACATAGGTACCCCGTAAATTGTTTCTCCAGAGTATGACTATGTCTCCTTTCTTTAAGTGATGCACCCTGATAAAGTCTCCTGCACCGTCCAAATGAGCTGGCATCAGTAACTAGAAGGCGAAAATATAGCACATGCATCTCATCATGTCTTACCTGTGCTCTCCAACAAGTACATGCGACTCTTTATGTTCGGCCAGAACCTGTAACACAGAATCCCATTCCCAAAACAGAAATCAGTGCTTGTCGTTAAAGACGGAAACCTGCCCAATTTGGAATAATCAGGTAACTCATGTATACCGGTAGCGGAAGGTCCATAGGTCTGATGTGTCAAAGTCTTCCATGGTAATGAAAATTCCTTCTTGAGCGAAAGGTGAGGCAGATGAGCCTCCGCCTCTTTCTGCAAGAAACGTACACGACTTAGAAGCATTATTTTACTTGGTTAAAAGAGAAATGAGACTTAGGTCCTGATAGATGTCGGCTTACCTTAGAGATGACTATCCGTCCCAGATTATTAACATCACTTGGCTGCAACACTTTATGAAGGACAAATCGCAGTGGATCCATATCCCGACCCTGTGGTATATGTACAATCTTTCAAGAGTAATCCATTACTCTTGAAACCCGAGAACGACGTTCATTTATATGTATGCTCATCAATTCCAGGCTCATCATATGAGATCAATACGCAATAAATATGATGGAAGTTTACCTGTACGTGCAAATTCATTAGAAGCTCTTGCGGGATTTTATTTGAGAACGTCTTCTTCAACGTGGGTCGAGGCGAGGCGCTTCCATTTGCGTTATTCCCCCGCTGGTGAAAAGCAGACTTCTGCCGCAGCAAGATGCGATTCTTGCGACCGCTGGCTTTACTCGTGGCAGCCACCAGGTCATTGGAGGCAGCAGGAGACGGGCTTCTCTGTTGCTGCTTCAACGCATGATAATGCGAAGCCGTTACCAGGGTGGAACAAGTGTGGCATGTCCAGTGGACTGGTGGGATATAAGGACGGCATTTCCATCATCCACGTTGGCTCTTGAATTTCTGTCTTGGTAGCCGTCTCAGATCTTGGTTGCTGCCAGTCTGGATAGCAGCTGGGTTGCGTCCATCCCGGCAGCTGATGAAGCGGCTCTGCTGGCAAATCGATCTCTCCAGGCCATTCGTCTCCGAGAACTTGTCTCTCTCTACAAGAATCCTGCCCCTTGAACGCCATGAGTGGTTGCACATACGGATCAGTGAAGTAAGCATACGCTTGATCCACGGTTGAGGAAGAACTCGGGTTGGTGAAGTCCATCAAGCTTCTTGGCGCCTCTTGGCCGGCCGAAGAAGAAAAGTCTACGTGATCTTCCATGCCCATTCTCGCAAAACCCCTAACATCCTCCAGCCATGGATTGCCGATGCTTTCATCCATCGTAGTACAACTTTTCTTGCAACACACTCACATCGATAGACGCTCTCTTTCCAAATCAAGATCTCTCCTACACACGTAAATATTCAAACCTCATGAGCTAGGGTTACAAGAACCTATGCATTCTGCTCCTCGATAAATCCCTGCACACAACAAACAATACACAAATCACAACTACTTAAGTCCGCAAAAATTCCACATTCTCAACAACCAAGTGAACTCATCCATGACTAACGAAACCAATAATGCTAAAAACCGCTTCCTCATCAGATACTCTTCTTTGCATCTACAGTCTCTCAAACCTACCACCCACATGGCAACTCAACTCAACTCAACTCAACTCAAGCCTGCATTGTACGCTTAGAACCCCAAAAATCAACCCAGAGAATAACACGCAAAACTCCAACCCATTCACGCCCCCCAACTAAGTCTGCGTCTCAAAACAACCAAAAAAACAACACTCCCACTCCAAATCACACAAGAATCTTGAAACCACCCTCCACCTCCACAACACTCCAACCCAAACTCCCTTGCAAACACAATCTCACCCCTACCCCTGCCTAGACCGGTTCCAGACGCAGAGCCAAGACCGATCTCTGTAAAAAAAAACCTAGCTCCAAGATGCAAATGCCACTGCCCCTTACTCCCACTCCCGAAATTCACAACCAAAAAAAAAAAAAAAAAAGTCAATCCCCTCCTTTTCTCCAGCGCAGGACCACTTCCACAACCTCGTTCCGAAACTCCAACCTATGATCGTCCCCTCCGTCCAATTCTCCTTCACCACATTCTTCATAGAGGTCGCTACAGCAAAGCAACTCTCTGCCCCTTCTCCCCACCTCCTGCACCACGCCCACACATGTTTAAACCATGCCCTATAATGATGGACGATAAGATCCACATCATACACATCAACAAGGAGCATGCAAAAAGGATACTCATGATTCTGTGCTTGACATCATCGATCCAACACATTGAGAGAAGAGACACCCACGGAGAGCATGAGGAGAAAGACCTCGGACAGCGGGACGCTCTGCGCATCGGCAGCCTCCACCGCAGCCTCTACCGCAGCCTCCTGCAATCCCGTTGTGTCCATCACGCTCCTCATCCAAAGCCGCTTCGTCCACGGTGGCCTCCATCGCTGCCCAACCTCCATGGTTCGATCCTATACTGCCTCGCCCACAAATCACAAACCTCCCAACGCAACACACGCGTCGCGAGCTCTGCGAATCAAACACCATTATAGAATACCCAACACCAACTATCCATAAAACGCCAGAACCAGACCAGAATAAGAACTCCGGAGCATGCACCTATTCACCCGTCGCATGCAAAAAAGCAAAGCAGTCAATTCAAAGACCGTGCCAACCCTAAAATGATCAGACTTGATCAGAGAAATCGAACCCGCAGGCAGCGATGGTGACACGCACCTGCAAGTGGGGACGGGATGCGGTTTCGATAGCGCCAGGAATGCGAGAATCGATTTCAACGGCGAGGATGGGAACGAGGAGAGTGAGGATGATCGCGGATTGGCGGAGGAAGCGGAGGCCGGGTCCAGTGTGGGTGACGACGACGAGGAGCGCGGGTGAACGCCGGAAACTGTCGCAGCTCTGCAACCGGAGATGAACATGTGCCGGGAATCGGTAAGATATGGTGTCTGACTGTTTCAAAGACGCGTTACAGTGCGCCTTCTCCGCCGCGTGTAAGTGTGCGCGCTTGGTGTCTCTGAGAGCTCACTCGCTGGAGAGGGTTTGTGGCGTCGTAGCTGAGAGCTCGAGTGTTTGGAGCGAGGGGTGAGCCTGGGTGTTTTGTGTGAAGTGAGACGTGAGGATTCATGTGACTGGGGTTTCGGTGGAGCTCTCTTTCGTGCTCTTTTTGTGTCGGTCGGGTTCCCCCATTGCTGTGTGTGGGCGAGGCGCTGTCTTGATTCGTAGCTTTCGTGCGTCTCCAGCTTGTTGTGGAAGGGACGCTGTTCTTGCACCTACCTTTCGTGCTTGTCCATCTTGTCGCGGTCATCTTGCTTCCTAGTGGTGGAGTTGGGCTGGCTGGCTGTGGGCAGAAGTATATCTGCCACCGGATAGTGAGTTTTGAGGAGGAGTTGGTGTGTGATGCGCCTCGGGACAGCGAGATCTGGGATCTACGGTGGACTTGGTGAGGAGAGTATTTTAGAGATCTCGGCGATGGGGCAGTGTTGGCACAAGGCTCGGGCGCAGGGGAGCTTGGAGGGTACCACATCTGGCGGGAGCTTGACTCTGTCCGCCACATCAGAAGGACCTCAACGTTGTGGTGGTGAGGGTGCACCTGGTTTTGCGGCGTCGTCTTCCAACCGTGCACAGTCGTCGGAGTACTTCTCGACTCGCATCCAAGAGATGATTGAGGGCAGGGGTGAGTTTGAGACGATTGTGGATGCGGAGATCAAAGCGTCGGAGGTGCATTGGAGTGAGCTGCCGGAGATGGCAGAGAGCGACAAACGGCGTTCTGCGGAGGCAGACAAGGCCTTCTTTGAGACCCTACGACAACAATATGGTATGGGTAGGCTGAAGTTCTTTAAATACTGTTCTGGGATGGAATTGGGAGAGAAGATTGCAGAGGGAGCGCAAGGTGCAATCTATGGAGTGAAGGGTAGTCGTCGACGGGTTGTGAAAGTGTTTAAAGCGGAGGCAGGGAGTCTGGAAGCTCTGCATAAGCAATGGCCCCCGGGGATGCTCAAGGCTATTAAGAATCATGGATACAACCAATATTTTTCTTTGACTCACTCATGTCCATTATACAGCGGGGTGATGTTGGATGATGGAAGGTTTGGGTTTTTGATGAGGAAGTATTGGGGTGATTTGCGGAAGATGATTGATGTGCGAATGATGCACAATGGCAACCAATCAGCGCCCTTTGGTGTGACCATGCAAATTGAAATCATGTTTCAAATTGCATGGGGAATGGAGGATTTGCATAGGAAAGGTATTGTCCATCGGGACCTTAAGGCCTCCAATGTGCTCATTGAACGTATAGTAGGTTCTGAGGAACGTGATGGGGATTCGTTTGATCCATTGAACGATATGTTTGAAAGTTCTGTTGCCGATTTTGAGTCTTCAGCTATGACTGTTGGAACTACATTTTGGCGGGCCCCGGAGGTATTGAATGCAGTGAAGAATCGTTCGTTTGCGCCAAATATATATACTGAAAAGTCAGATGTGTACAGTTTTAGTATGACATGCTATGAAATACTGACGGGCAAGATACCTTTTGAGGGGGTGCCCTCAAGTGACTATGACATAGTACTTGAAGGTAAAAGACCGGAGTTGCCAAGTGATACATATCCATGGATTCGAAACATGATAAATAGATGTTGGCATCATGTGCCATCTAAGAGGCCTTCGTTTCATGAAATAGGTTGTCATTTCGAAATCGAGGTCAAGTTGTGAAATTTTAGAACTGTTAAAGAGTAGAATGTTTTAGGTTTTGATCAATAAGTTGAGTAAAAGTAGGTGTGATAAAAATGCGTGAGAGTATGTTGATTACAAGATACTGTACAATTACTTCTATTCCCACCATTTAGCGCTCTAATTGATGATTTAATGTAGCCTATGATGTAGAAGTCAAATATGATCAAATTTTTTATGTAAAATATGAATGAAAATGGTGAGAGTGATGATAGTTATAGTGAGAGTGTAAGAGATGGTAGAGTATTGGGACATGTTCTAATGTAGAATGATGAAGTATATTGTATGGTCTCATTTATAATATAGAATATCGTATTGTGACATTCTATTATGTAATAAACAAAGTATCATAAACATGATATGAATTATTCAAATGTATTGTATATTATTTTTTATATGTAAAAAGTAACTAGTGTTTTGAATTGAGCATTTATTTCTATATGGAAGTTTTGTTAATTTTTACCTACTTAAAATCTACAGTTTTCACTATCGCATGTATCCATTACGAAGATGAATTGAAGAATCAATTTTTAGAAAGTATAATGTGTAGAAACCATCTTATTATGACTATAGAGACATGATTGTATCTAGGTTTGCAATGCAATACTAATAAAGGTGATAAAAAAGATGCTAATGTGTATTTGGTATATTCAATTTTCATCATTGAAGAGAAGTTTAGATAAAAAAAACCCTTATATTCAATATCATAGATTTATTGCAGATCCATTCTTCAGGGATATTTTGAAGTGAAAATTGTTTTTGAGAGGGATGATGTTCAAAAGACAAACATGGTTATATAAGTATGAGTAATAAGATAATAGAATTATGTATGAATAACAAAGATTGTTGCTAAGAAGTTAAAAGCTTACTAGTTGATTTGGGAAGCAACAATTTTGGTCATACAATTTACAAATAATTGTGAACATGCACATAATTCAATGATTCAAAAATATATTAATTAAATCTATAAGCCAATAACAATAATAACATGAAAGATTCAAAAGATTAAGATTAAGACTCAAATCAATAATTTTGCATGAAAAATTATTCAATTTTTAATGGTCAATAAATTGTTGATTTTATAATCTCTAGATTTCTCAAATTATGTCTCACAAATATCATGCTAAAGATGTTCTTTACAACAAAGTTTAAGAGCATCTCTGCTTTGAACTTCACAACTTGAAATTAAACCACTTGTTGAACAAATTGTTTTGAATATCATTATCGTATATAAATTTAAAATCATATTATAAAAGTAATTCAGATGACACTTGTAGCATTTGTATATTTAGAATTACTTCTATAATGTACTTGTAGCACTTGATACAAATAAAGGAACTTATAATGCATTTCAATTACTTCTATGATGTACTTGTAGCACTTGATACAAGCATCAAAATTTAGAGCTACTAAGAATATGTGGAATTTTCAAAAATAAAGGGTCCAATTCCAAAGTCTAAAACATTCTTGCCACATATTCCTTCGTTTTGTAATATATTTTTGTGTAAATTATTGTTTGAAAAGATGACATTCTAGACAATCTAGAATTTTGAATAATGATCTTTCTAGAAGTTGATATATAAGATAGAAGAACACTCTTCATTCATGTTTTGACAAATAAAATATGTTGGCGTAGTGTCATCTAGGTTCAAAATTGTGGGCTCTTTTTAATCAAAAGTCTTATTAAGAAAGATTTGTAAAGCCATTTTAAGTCTCTAAACACAACTCCTCCATTCTTTGTAGTGATTTTTTTCACTATAAATAGATGTTGGAATAATGAATTAACTTCTTTAGCCTTGTGATCATAATCATTTTCAAGTTTATAAAACCTTTGCAATATTGAACTCAAATAAGAGTAGAATTGGCTTGTTTTGAGATAATGAAATGAAAAGTTAGGATTAGAGACTATGAATATTAGTCACCTTACTCTTCTTTGAGTTGATTTTTTGATATTGATAGATATTTAACATTCATTCTTATATTCATCATACAAGTACAATTAATGTATTACTCGAATTTTCACAAACATTTCAAATAAGTTTAGTAATAAGTGGTCATTTGAAAATTCAAATTTACTATCAAGTCCTTTGAGGTGTTCTTCTAGGATTTTTTAAGCTTTTTACATAGTGTCTCTACTATGGAACACCACAATTCTTTTTTGAAGTATTTTCTTGTCAAATTATGATTTGATGTTATATTATATAAGAACCTAAGGTTCAAATTATTAGTAATAAGCATTTTCACTAAATTTTGTAAAGTCAATTTCTTTTTTATTATGAACAACTATCAATTCTTCATGGCATTCACAACTTTAATTGTCACTTATTTGAATTTGAAACATCCCTACAAGAAAACAAGGAAGTAGGAGCTAAACAATCATCATAAATTATGTGTATATTATGTTGATTTCACATAGTTGTACATGTCAATGTGAAGCTATCAACACAATATGTAGAAGTTCCATCTAGTTTATAAGATTTCTTGCAAGATTCTAATGATTGGTGTAATATTAGTCTCTCCATATCTGACAACTCTTACAACCAATATACATTGATGACACTTACCTCTAAACAATCCACATTTTATTCAATTTCAATCGAAGTCTTCCATGTTTATTTTCATGCATTATTTTCATCCATCCACTTTTTGAAGATAATATTTTCTTTTCCAACCTGAATGTGGGGATAATTTACTGTAGGATCTTAAGTACTTGTTAAATAACACGCTCACAATATTTCATAAACTTTGACCACACAAATTGAAAGAATATATTGTTTGACGTAGAGAACATGGTTCACTTTCTTCCTTGTGTTGAGTGGAACAACAAACTTTGACTTCACTTGGTATCAAGTGTTTCCACTACACAAGGTCTCAATTCATTACTATCATGTTAAGCATGAAGACCTCTAAGTTTCATGTGGAAAAGAAGTTTTTTGGTACCTTGCCTAAAATGTGTGACAATGTGTGAAAATATTTTTTGACAATATGAACGGAGATAGTATGACTTGCAAGTATTGAAAATTTGACATTTAAGAGACTGTTTTAGGAGAAGATTTTGAAGTTGCCTGACATGCATGCTCTCAACAAGCTCTTCTATAAGATGGCATCACTTTTTTTCCATATGTTCAATGAGAATAAAAAATATTTTTCCATGTACATCTTGTCATCTTGCATCTTTGTACAGCACAAGAATTGCAACCATGGGAACATGTCGGACATTTGCATAAGGCCACTTTGGAACTTCAATCATTTAGGGATTAACTAGATATAAATTTTCTTATTTTCAACATTCTTATAAAGATTCCAAGATACTTCAACAATTTAAGACATGTGTATCATGTTTAACCCCTAAGGTACCATGATAGTTTTACACCAAAAACACTTCAAAATTAATGGATTCTAGTGCAATGAATAAAGAAGGTAACAAAAACTTTGATTTTTAGTTCTGACCGTAGGATCTCAATAAAGGCTTATTAAGTAATACATGCACAAATTTTATAAACTTTGATTGCACGGATTGAAAGATTATAGTGTTTGAAGTCAAGCAAATGGTTCATTTTTTTCCCTGCGTTTAGTGGATGAGCAGACTTTGACTTCAGTTGGTGTCAAAAAAATTTACTACACAAGGTCTAAATCTATCACCATCTTGTTAAGCATGATGTTAGCTCCTGGCACACCAATTTTTAGAGGTAGAGACGGGGTGTAGCATATTCAAAACAAAAGTGCAAGGAGTGGAGGCTCAAAATTTGTTAATTCACACTTTAATTTTTTTTGAACTTAATATGTTTTTGAACTTAATATGTTTTTGATTGATTATTAAGAAGGTTTACATTACATATTGTTGTGGAAAAAATAAAAAGTGAAAAATATAAAGATACCTAGGTTTTATGTGGAAAAAAAGAAGTTTTTTTGGTACCTTGCCTGACAATGAGTGACAATGTGTGAAAATGTTTGACTTGGGTTGGTATGCTATTTTTCACTAAAGACAAGAACTTTTTTTTGACAATATGAAGGGAAATAATATCACTTGCCAGTACTGAAAATCTCACTTTCAATAGAGTGTTCTATCAAAAGTTTTTGGAGGTGCCCGAGGTGCCAGCCCTCCCCATTTAAAATTCAAAACCCTATGACTTTTTCATCAAATGTCCAATTTAGGAAAAAATTGTTTTCCCACTAAGGTCTTGGTAATGTCTTTCTATAGTAAAAATTTCAAAGAAAAATGTTGGAAATTGACACCATAGGAACCTGACCGAACTTTCAAAAAGCCCATTTTTGGCACTTGGTACCAAGTTAGGGGTTAATAGCCCTTACAGGACCAAGTGTACGTACAAGGCACACAATTTTTTTCAATCCATACCATCCAATCAAACAAAAAGGGTTACCACATTATCTCATATTAGTCTAGAAGTAGATCTCATATAAGTAGGAATAAATAACTTTGAGATCAGAAACTAAGACTAAGTAGATGACAACTGTCAAGTTGCCATGAGGATGGACAACCAAAAAAACTCGGCTATAAGGTATACAAATCATAGTGGCTTTTTAATAGAATACGTAGAATGTGAAAGATAAGTAAAAGAATACATTTATTTTGTATATATGACTCTTATTATTTTTTATAGCAACCTCATAATTATACCCTATATTGGATAAATATATTTTACAATTTTATGATCACTACCAAACAATTGGTTTGGTAGTGCATTGTAAAATTATGATATTGTTTATTATTTATACTTAAATCAATGCAATGGGGATGAAAGTCTTACAAGAATTACCAAAAAAAATTCAAATGGAGGTTGTTGGTAAGATTTGATGAATTATTATGATAATGTATTTGAGGTATTAAAACAACTTGTGTTTTATGAACCACCAAACAATTGGTTTGGCAGATTGTTGACAAACCGAATTTACTTTCTAGGTAAATTCTTTCGTCCTTTATTAGTTAAAATCTCCTTATAATTTTTTTATTATCTTTTAGAGGTCTTATACAAAAAACTTGTTTTACTAACATAAAACTACTACTTCCAATTAAAATCGACCTCATGAAAACCAAAGAAATCTCAAAGTCATCATATTTAGCAGAAACCAGTTTACAATAATAAAAAACAATGGTCACCATCACTATGGAAAAAACTACACATTCACATAGTGTAGTTTTTGCAAATGTATAGTACTTCTCTTTTTTGGTCTTTATGATTGTTATTTGTTATGATTTATTGGATTTTATGCACTCATGTCAATTGACAACCAAAGAAAAATAAACATTAAAATAATAAATACTCAATAAAGATATTGTACCTAGAGATGCAGTGCACAAAATTTCACAGCTACAAATCAAAAGATGAACTCTGAAACAATCATCTTGCAGTGCGACATATAGAAAACTGATGTATTTTTGAACTATGATTTGATTATTATTTCTATATTCTTATTTTTTAAGTACATTTATTTTAAAGAAATCTTTTAAAAACAATTTCAAAATTATTAATTAATTAAAAAAATTATTGGTTTCTATGCGATCAAGCTTGGTCCTTTCACTTTTGGGTGTTTTTGTACATTTCTTTAGTACTCTTACTTCAATATTGTACTAAAAAAATTTGACCGTGGTGTAGGCATAGAAAATATTATATAGGTCTCAACAAGGCTTTAATAGCTTAATAAGAGATGTAAATCCGTATACAATTCATCTATTCATTATTTGATCTTTATCTCTTAAACGCCAGAAAGTGCCACTAGTTTCCCAAGTGCCATAGTACCCCAAGTTCCCAAAAAGTTGACTAGTAGTTCCCCACACCTTTCCCAAGCCAAGTCACAATGTGCATGTCGTATCAACTATTAACATAAGACCATAAAGTATAGTGAAAAATGCAAGGTCACCTCCCTCACCTCCCTTTATTTTCAGGTAACTCTAACATTAAGAAAAATACCAAATCAAGCCCTGATGCAAATCAGAAAGTTGATAACAGATGGTGTACACAATGACAGAAAGTTGGTCTGTTGAAGCTCCACAACCAAACGGTGCAGATGTGCCACTTCACTATCTATGCTTACGTATTGCAACCGCTGATAAGGAACTTAGAAACTGAAATAACAGGCTCTGTATAATAAGCAAGGGTCGTCAGTCTACCTGTGGAATCCTACCTGATTGAGAATATCAGAAAGAGGGCCATACCCACATGCACCACAGAAATGTCCTGCAAAGACCTGTTGAGATCAAGAGTCTTGCCAACACTGAAGCCAAGTGATCACCTTGAAGCCAAGTGGGCTTTTTCTGTACCAAGGCAAGAAGGCTCCTTGGACCAGAGAAAGACTTGTGTTGTCCGCGTTCTCCTAGCTTGGATTTCGGAGCACCTGAGGTCGCGACCTGAAAGATATGACGTTGAAGGACATGCTAAAGAGATCAACAGTGTTGGCCATTTGTGGTGGTTCTGTACAAATGGCACATGCATTATATGGTCCTCCAGGTCCTCGACTAAAGATGCTTACTCAAACAACAACGCTCTACACATTTAAATGGAAGAGACCCTGATAGGGTGGCTAAAACCTTAGCAGCGGGCGTTTTCATCGCGGTGTAACTTGTCAGCGTCTGCTACCATGTCCCAACATGCCTTCTATCTCCGACTGCTAGAACGGGGCTTCGTAAGGCTCATCCCAGACTTCTGCGCTTCCATTGGACGCATCCTCGCCATCTTCTTCCATTGAGAGCCGGATGTACAGTGCTCCATGTGCGCAAACCGGTCCCATTCCGTCAGTGTTGGCTCCTCCCTCTCCTTAAAAAGGAGCCACAATTACAACATCATCTGTCAGCTTAGGTCCACTAACCTGAGGGCGGAAGGAAAAGCATGGCTGCTTCAACCCGAAGCCAGAATGTCATTTTAAAGTTCGTTTTCTTGACTGGTATCGTGTGGAAATAGTAAGATAAAACAGACTTCGTGATGATGAGCTGGATGGTTACATTTACTAGGCAAAGTAGGTGGTAACGATTACAGTTGCCGATCCACTGTATAATTGACCAAGCTATGTGAAGTAGTAGTACCTGACGAATGAGGAAGGGGTCACGCGTCTCAAATGCTACGAACTTGTTGAGATTGAAGAGTATATTGAAAAAGTTTCCAGATAATTTGCATCGCTTCAAATCTCGAAGTGTCAATATCCCCTCTTTCTGCAACCAGCGTTAAGGACATCAAAGTCACATCAAATGATAATGATAACAGCGATTAGTGCACCTGTATGGTAGATCGTTTGGAACAATGAACCAATCACGAAAGATGGAAAGCCTTACCGCAGGACCTATCATATCTGCCATTTGGCAAACGATATCCTCGAAAAGAACAGGCTCCTGAGCCATACATTCCATCCGATGCAGCTGCTCCTCGTAGAAATACTGCATCTCATTTGGTGTAATTACGCCATCACAATCCAGGTCCACACACTTGAACCTGCATTAAGGGACATAGTAATCTATTAGGCTCTAAACCCCATGATCAACTTCCTCATTTCTGTGTATATGACGTGGAAAGAATTTTTAGATTAAAACTTTCAACTTCCATATACGAGCGAGAACTAGTTCCAATTGAATAACCAAGCATAAACAAGAAGCTTCCAACACATAGAGTACACACCAGTACTCTAAGCTGGGTTCTGAGGACTTATCCCCTTCTGAAAGAATGAACCACACAAAGTCCTCCTAGCCCATTTTGCCCTCTACTTTGCTGGTGAACTTTCTTGGAATCTGCCATCCGCACCATGAACAGGATTGTTTTCTTAGCTTATTGCATGAGAGATGAAATCACAATCTACATATCTAACTCTTTGTTGAAAATGAGGAAAAAGATAGGTTAAGATTAGATCACGTTAAGCTCTGGTTTGATCCTATACTGCTTTGCCCACAAAATCACAAAACCTCCCAACGCAACACGCACGTCGCGAGCTCTGTGAATCAAACACCATCATTGAATTCCCAACACCAATTAACCATAAAACGCCAGAACCAAACCATAATAAGAACTCCGGAGCGTGCACCTATTCACCCGTCGCATAAAAAAGCAAAGCAGTCAACTCAAAGACCGTGCCAACCCTAAAATGATCAGACTTGATCAGAGAAATCGAACCCGCAGGCAGCAATGGTGAGACGCACCTGCAAGTGGGGATGAGATGCGGTTTCAATATTAGCGCCAGGAATGCGAGAATCGAGTGAGATGGCGAGGATGGGAACGAGGATAGTGAGGATGATCGGGGACTGCCGGAGGAAGCGGAGGCCGGGTCCAGTGGGGGTGACGACGACGAGGAGCGCGGGTGAACGCCGGAAACTGTCGCAGCTCTGCAACCGGAGATGGCCATGTGCCGGGAATCGGTAAGATATGGTGTCTGACTGTTTCAAAGGCGCGTTACAGTGCGTCTTCTCCGTCGGGTATAAGTGCGCGCGCTTGCTGTCTCTGAGAGCTCAGTCGCTGGAGAGGGTTTGCGGCGTCGTAGTTGATAGCTTGAGTGTTTGGAGCGAGGGGTGAGCCTGGGTGTTTCGTGTGGAGTGAGACGTGGGGTTTCGGTGGAGATCTCTTTCGTGCTCTTTTTGTGTCGGTCGGCTCTCGATGCTGTGTGTGGGCGAGGCGCTATCTTGATTCGTAGCTTTCGTGCGGCTCCAGCTTGTTGTGGAAAGGACGCTGTTCTTGCAACTACCTTTCGTGCTTGTCCATCTTGTCGCAGTCATCTTGCTTCCTAGTTGTGGAGTTGGGCTGGGCTGGCTGTGGGCAGAAGTATATCTGCCACCGGATAGTGAGTTTTGAGGAGGAGTTGGTGTGTGCTGCGCCTTCGGACAGCGAGATCTGGGACTTACGGTGGACTTGGTGAGGAGAGTATTTTCGAGATCTCGGCGATGGGGCAGTGTTGGCACAAGGCTCGGGCGGAGGGGAGCTTGGAGGGTACAATATCTGTCGAGAGCTTGTCTCTGTCCGTCACAGCAGAAGGCCCTCAACGTTGTAGTGGAGAGGGTGCACCTGGTTTTGCGGCGTGGTCTTCCAACCGTGCACAGTCTTCGGAGTACTTCTCGGCTCGCATCCAAGAGATGATTGAGAGGAGGGGTGAGTATGCGACGGCTGTGGATGCGGAGATCAAAGCGTCGGAGGTGCATTGGAGTGAGCTGCCGGAGATGGCGGACAGCGACATACAGCGTTCTGCGGAGGCAGATAAGGCCTTCTTTGAGAGCCTTCGACAACAATATGGTAGGGGGCATTGGAATTTCTTTCGTTACTTGTCTGTGCGTGGGTGGGAATTGGGAGAGAGGATTGCAGAGGGAGCGCAAGGTGCAATCTATGAAGTGAAGCGTAAGGATGAATCTAAGGGTAGTGATGAATGGGTTGTGAAAGTGTTTAAAGCGGAGGCAGGGAGTCTGGAAGCTCTGCATAAGCAATGGCCCCCGGGGATGCTCAAGGCTATACAGAATCGGGAATTCTACGATTTTTTTTCTTCGGATGGGTCGTGTCCATTATTCTCTGGGGTGATGTTGGATGATGGAAGGTTTGGGTTTTTGATGATGAAGTATTGGGGTGATTTGCGAAAGATGATTGATGGGCGAATGATGCACAATGGCAACCAAGCAGCGCCCTTTGGTGTGGCCAAGGGATTTTTAATCATGAATCAAATTGCAAGGGGAATGTGTGGATTGCATAGGAATGGTATTGTCCATCGGGACCTCAAGGCCTCCAATGTGCTCATTCTATTTACGGCAGGTTCCGAGCAGCTCGATGGGGATTTGTTTGATCGATTGAGCGATACTTTTAAGGTTGATGTTGCTGATTTTGAGTCTTCAGCTATGACTGTTGGAACTACATTTTGGCGAGCCCCGGAGATATTGAATGCAGTGAAGCATCTTTCTTTTGAGCCGAACCAATGTACTGAAAAATCAGATGTGTACAGTTTTGGTATGACTTGCTATGAAATATTGGTGGGCAAGATACCTTTTGAGGGGGTGCCCTCAAATAACTATGACATAGTACTTGGGGGTAAAAGACCAGAGTTGCCAAGTGATGCATATCCATGGATTCGAAGCATGATAGATAGATGTTGGCATCATGTGCCATCCGAGAGGCCTTCATTTCATGAAATAGTGGAGAAATTTGATGCCATTTGGTCTACAGAGTCAGGTTGTGGTGGTTTTTTAGAATTGTTAAAGAGTAGAAAGTTTTAGGTTTTGATGAAGAAGTTGAGTAAAAGTAGGTGTTATAGAAATGCGTGAGTATGTTGATCACAAGATACTCTACAGTAACTTCTATACTTGTCAATTAGCGCTCTAGATGATGTTTTAATGTAGCCTATGATTTACAATTCAAATATGATCAAATTTCTTCTGAGAGAGTGTTAAATATGAAAGAGAATAGTGAGAGTGATGGAAGTTATAGTGAGAGTGTAAGAGATGGTAGAGTATTGGGACATGTTCTAATGTGGAATGATGAAGTGTACTATATGGTCTCATCTGTAATGTAGAATATCTTATTGTAACATTCTATTATGTAATTAACAAAGTATCATAAACATGATATGAATTTTTCAAATGTATTGTATATCATTTGTTATATGTAAGAAATAACTAGCGTTTTGAATTCAGCATTTATTTCTATAAGGAAATGTGGTTAATATTTACCTACTTAAGATCTATAGTTTTCACCATCACATGTATCCATTACGAAGATGAATTGAATAACCAATTTTGGAAAAGCATAATCTGCAGAAATCATCTTATATGACTACAGAAACATGATTGTATCTAGGATTGCAATGCAACATTATAAAAGGTGATATAAAAGATGCTAATGTGTATTTGGTAATTTTCATCATTGAAGAGAAGTTTAGATAAAAAATCCTTATATTCAATATCATAGATTTATTGCAAATCATTATTCAGGAATATTTTGGAGTGAAAATTGTCTTCGAGAGGCATGATGTTCAAAAGACAAACATGGTTATATAAATATGAGTAATAAGATAATAGAATTATGTATGAATAACAAAGATTGTTGCTAAAAAGTTGAAAGCTTACTAGTTGATTTGGAAAGCAACAATTTTGGTCATACAATTTACATATAATTGTGAACATGCACAAAATTCAATGATTCAAAAATATATTATTTAAATCTATTAGCCAATAACAATAATAATATGAAAGATTCAAAAGATTAAGATTCATATTCAAATCAATAATTTTGCATGAAATATCATACAAATCTTACTAAATTTTTAATGGTCAATAAAATAGTTGATTTTTTAATCTCTAGATTTCTCAAATTATGTCTCACAAATATCATGCTAAAGATGTTCTTTACAACAAAGTTTAAAAACATCTCTGCTTTGAACTACACAACTTGAAATCAAACCACTCGTTGAACAAATTGTTTTGAATATCATTATCGTAAATAAATTTAAAATCATGTTATAAAAGTAATTCAGATGACACTTGTAGCATTTGTATATTTAGAATTACTTCTATAATGTACTTGTAGCACTTGATACAAGTAATAGAACTTATAATGCATCTGAATTACTTCTATGATGTACTTGTAGCACTTGATACAAGCATCAAAATTTAGAGCTACGAAGAATGTGGAATTTTCGAAAATAAAGGGTCCAATTCCAAAGTCTAAAACATTCTTCACACATATTCCTTCGTTTTGTAGTTTATTTTTGTGTAAATTATTGTTTGACAAGATGACATTCTAGATAATCTAACATTTTGAATAATGATCTTTCTAGAAGTTGATATATAAAATAGAAGAATCCTCTTCATTCATGTTTTGACAAATAAAATATGTTGGCGTAGTGTCATCTAGGTTCAAAATTGTTGGCTCTTTTTAATCAAAAGTCTTATAAAGAAAGATTTGTAAAGCCATTTTAAGTTTCAAAACACAACTCCTCCATTCTTCATAGTGATATTTGTTCACTATAAATAGATGTTGGAATAATGATTTAACTTCTTTAGCCTTGTGATCATAATCTTTTTCAAGTGTAGAAAACCTTTGCAATATTGAAACTCAAATAAGAGTAGAATTGGCTTGTTTGAGATAATGAAATGAAAAGTTAGGATTCGAGACTATGAATATTAGTCCACTTACTCATCTTTGAGTTGATTTTTTGATATTGATAGATATTTAACATTCATTCTTATATTCATCATACAAGTACATTAATGTATTACTCAAATTTTTACAAACATTTCAAGTAATTTTAGTAATAAGTGGTCTTTTAAAAAACATTGTGGTGTTCCATAGTAGATTTGAATTTTCAATACTAATTTTCTTGTCAAATTATGATTTGATGTTATACTATTTAAGAACCTAAGGTTCAAATGATTAGTAATAAGCATTTTCACTAAATTTTGTGAAGTCAATTTCTTTTTTATTATGAACAATTATCAATTCCTCATGGCATTCACAACTTCAATTGTCACTTACTTGAATTTGAAACATCTTTATAAGAAAACTAAGAAGTAGGAACTAAACAATTATCATAAATTATGTGTATATTTTGTTGATTTCACATAGTTGTACATGTCAATGTGAAGCTATCAACACAACATGTAGAAGTTCCATCTAGTTAATAAGATTTCTTGCAAGATTCTAATGATTGGTGTAATATTAGTCTCTCCATATCCGGCAACTCTTACAACCAATATACATTGATGACTCTTATCTCAGGATTGCTATCTTGTGAGCGGCGAGCGGCGAGCGGCGAGCGTTGAGCACTGAATTTTTGCATTTTTTTGGGTAGTGATTTTTGATGAATCTGGAAAGGGTCGCCTATGGCCGTGGGTTCTATGTAGACCGTGTTGACATATAAAAAAATAACTGAAATTTACGACGACAATGTACTTGGACATATGGAAGTATGAGTAGTTTAGGATTGATTGCAACAATTCAATTAAAATTGGAAGGGACGCTTATGGGTGAGGATTTAGAGTTCAGGGTACTACGAGAAGTCAATAGACTATGAAATACAATGGAAAAAATTGAAATTATATGGTTTAGGGTGGCAGACAATATCCATGTGATACCTAGTTCATACCCTTATAATACCTTGGTGATATCCATGTAATACCTAGGGGATAAAAATTAGATACCATGGAGATACCCGTTGTGTCCGAACCACTCTAAATTGAAACATTCCAATTCTTAGCAAACGGTTGTTTATAAAAGAGCAATGCCTAGGTTTAGAAGCATGTAAACTCAGAGGACATGTAACGAAGTTACAAAGGATATTTATAATGAATCAAATATGAAATCGTAGATAGAACGATATCTTCTCCCTCCAGGAGCATGACATACGATGTTAAATGATAGTCATACGTGAAAAGATTGGGATTTTGACATGAATGAAGATGACTCACGATGGGACAATGATGAAGACAACCAACTGGTATTGTGATGGTAAACAAAACAACAAACCAATGCAGAGGAATCAGGATCCCTCCACGAAAAGGTCATTGGAGTCACTATCGTCCGAAGAACGATCACTACTCTCCGAGCCACTAATGCAAGCCTCCCCATCTATGAACGGACATGTAGTAAACCTACGTGGGACTACCATTTGAAGACGTGGCGGGGAATGTTGTGCTGCCATGGCGTCTGCAACAGCGGCATCCCAGAGATTCAAATGGAATCGTCGCATGGGGCTCTTCACCTCCAACAACAAGGGAGAAAGCACTCCAACATGAGTCCTTGACAATGATGCCATCAACGACAAAGGCCGACTGCACAAAATAAAGTCTTATTAAGAATTTAAGCCTATGTCAAGCTAGAACTGTAAACCGCATTCCAAAATTGGAACCAAATAAGGGTTTTCGGGACGGTCTTCACCTCTGGCTCGTCGTCATCAACCTCCAAGGGGCGCTTGCGAGAGCCTCCCGCCTCCACTGGTGGCGGTGCTGACTCGACCTCAGTAGTGTCAAGGATCAAAGGAAGAAGGACTTCTTCCACCAACTCTCGGTCCTCCTCCAGTGCCAAAATGTGCCGCTTAAGAACCTTGCAGGCCTTAATAGACGCCCCTTCATGAAAAAAACAATTAATACGATGTTAGCATTAGAAAGCAAAAGTAAAACATAAGAATTTTGTTATGGAATGAACTAACTTGTAGACGCTGTGAGATCCAGGACAATGTCCTCTTCCTGAGTGCAGAGATCAATCAGAGCCTCCATGAGGTTCGTAGACTTTTCTCGCGCACCACACCATGGTACATCGCTATCCACCCTCATGGTCAACGTCTCCTGAGTAATGACATTGATCCAATTTCCTCACGTAGCACTTCACAAAGAAGCACTTGTAAGTGCGCCCATGGTGGCCATCGCGAAAAAGTGGCAGCCCGTTGATGGCAAACCACTTTGTCTCCTCGACAAATCCCACCCAATCAGCCCAGGCTACAAGCTCATTGGAAATGAACTTCGAGTCTAGGTAGAATACAATAAGCGGTGCCCCGTCACGAAGCAACGCCCCAACCATCTCAAAGGCCCGGTAAATCCAATGGGATTCTTTCTTCCCTCCGTTTGATAACCGGGTTGGAAGCTTGTTCCAATTCGGTACGTCGATGCCGCCATCAATGTCGGGGACTGGTAAATCCTCCGGAACGTCGAACAATACCATATCCGCCAAACCTAGAGTGCAATCCAAAGCCTCATGTCGCCGATGCCATGAGCCCGAATGCTCCTTAAAAAACAGGCGAAGCTCTTTCCAAGCTGTCGATTCATCACCCTTCACAACGACACTATCAAAAAGGGACATAGTAGAGAGGGTACTCTCACACATCACCTTCACAGCAGCAGAAGACTGAGGAAGATCGAATAACAGAATCGAGTACACCGTGTGCGAGGGCTTCACATCAAAGGTAGAAGGTTTACTGCTAGCTGAGGGTGAAACGCCCATCGTCAGTGTCACCGCTTGAGGGATTGCGAATCCTCCAAATCCCCCTAGTTGAGGCAACAACTTCTGAGGCCCTTCCTTCGCCACCAACGCCGCGAACTCCTTGTACCTCTCCTTCGTCTCTTTCTTCTCCTTCTCCACCCGAGCAGCCTCCATCTCCTGTTCCTTAGTTATTGCCTTAGCCGCCTTCTCAGCAGCCTTGGCTTTGGCCTTCTTGGATTGCTCCTCAGTAGCTGCCAATGGAGTTGTTATCACGGGAATGATGCTGCCAATAACAGGAGGAACCGCAATGGATTTGCAGGCCACTGGTAGCTGGACCTTGTCTCTAGGGGTGGGATCCACCTCCCGCATCTCTAGGTACCACGGGCACTGGAGGAGGTGGTGCATAGAAAACCGACGCCTCTGAGTATCTGTGAAGATACACTCGGGAGCAGAAGTATCGATCCACTTTGTAAAATTATGGGTAGATCTCCAGCTAACAAGGATCCATGGGCCACCAGCACTCTCCAAAAATATCGCATCACTGCTCGTTTCAGAACCTTCTCGCAACCGTCCTGCGCCATAAACTCCTCGCCCTTCGTGTAGGAGCCCCCCTTTCCGATGTGAGTAGAGAACACCTTCGTCCACAACGTCATGCTCTTTGCCTCAATCCATTTTTCGATGGCGGGGTCAGGATTCGGAAGCCCTTCAGTCTTAAGGACAATGTTGTCCTCAAAGAGAATCTCTGCGTAGAGCTTCTCAGCCTCTTCTTCTAGCTGTAAAACAAAATCCTGATAGTTAGGAATTGATCAAAGAAAAGGATGAAGAAAAATATGTGAATGTTTAGAAAGATTGGACCTTACCCCAGCCCAGAAACGCTGCCTTGGCAATCCAGCCACGAAGAACCTTATCCGACGCTGGCGACGCGGGGAAGTTGTACTCCATCCTGCTACCCTTGCTCATGTTCCACCACCTACACCAGCACGACTTGAACTTCGCAGCTACCCTAGTCGTGGCGATGAGCTGGAGTTTCTCGAGAGTCATCTCGGGCCGCACTTAGTAAACATCAAAGTGACGATTCACCTACATGACAAAATCAACGATTAAAGTGGAGTTCATAAGGCCATACGTTAGGAAATATTTATAGAGAATTATCCAATAAGTACCATATATCCCACCTCTTTGAAGAAATCCTCCCTGTTAGCCGGGTTGGCAATTGCCAACATTCGAGTGAGCATGGTCTAGCAAGTCGTCTTTTTCTTTTGCACAGCTTCAGTGCAACGGGTCACCAACTCTGTTGCACTTCCACGCCGATCTTCACTAACACCCGTGACCAATGTATCCTTAAACTTTTGGATCTGCTCCTCTTGAACAGCAATCAGATCCCGCTGTTGACAACAAGAGGTCATGAACAATTTTAGAATTTCGAACTGGAATATTGAAAATAGATGAATGGCAAGTGCAACCTGGTCTTTCTGGATCATCACGTACCTCATACATGAGCTTCACAAATGCTTCGAGAGTCATATGATACCACTTCCGTTGTCCCTTCTTCGACCACTCAAGGACACTAACTTCGTAATCTTCGTCGCTGATGAGCCCCTTCAATTGCTCAAACTCCAAGAGGCCAAAATGTTGAACACGCTTTATGTCGTGTGTGAGGTGTTGCACAACATGATCAGATTCTTTTTGCCTACGACAAAAGATCATATTATTTTCACGGCATGAAGCACAATAGTTGAAAGGACCTAAAATTGACAAAGTTTGGAGTAATTCTGGTCGTGCGTACCTGTTCAAGTTAGTCATAACGTTGAGCAAGATGTGTCGGTTCTCGATATTGGGTTCGATTACTACGGCTCTAACGGGCTTGTGGAAGGTGACATCGGATGGGTGTAGTTGGGAAATCACCTCGGTCCAAGCCATGTGGCGATGGTTGCCATCCCACACGAAGAAGAACTTCTCTGAAAACGCTGAGTACTCCGGACGAGTCTTCAACAACTCCTTGAACTTGCGATCCTCCTCTAGCCAAAGCTCGGACCACGATGACCTGTCTGCTGGTAACACCCGCTTCTCCACAAAGGAGAAACTCTTCACCGACACATAAAAACATGCAGAACCAAGCCGATACCCATTCACGAACTCCCCCTTTAATTTCTCGACATCGCTCCGAAGTGGTAGTTTTATCTCAATCATGGGCACCATCCGGCAGAGCGGAATGGACAGATCACCACCAAATGAGCAGATGCTACTCTGTAGAATGTCGTAAGAGGTTCCACGGATGGACCTCCGCAAAGACTGAAGTGTTGGAGCCATCCCATGCTCATCAATAAGCTCAGTAATGCTTGCCTCGTCTTCCACAATCTCAAGGTCCTCACACGAAGAATTAGCTGTAGGCTCCAAAGGCTCAACCTGCCAAAGGTGGTTATAAGAAATCGAAGCCACAAATGAAATTCGTTAAAACGATAAATTAGAAGGACAAAACAATTACATCTAAAACATACGGCCCTCTCACATCCCATACAGTTTTCACAAAGACCCCTTCACACACTCACCACTCAGCTTAGTCACCCTTGTTGTATCTCACCCCCTCCACTGTACCCCACAGCGCTCTCCTCTCACGAGGCACATACTAAATACACCCAACCCCACATAACACCACCCCACACAAACCCATACACCGAACCAGCCCCTCTCTATTTAAACGACCTCTCAGGATCCTTACACCTCTCCCGAACCTCACCTAGCACACTCAGGACCATTCCAACTCTCCCCTTCTCACACAAACCCACTCCCCTCGTCCCCTCACGGCCCCACCCACTCCACTCACGTATACTCACGGCCTCCACTTACTAGCACTCCCTGAGCACCTCACCGGGAACCGACGCGCACTGTTGTGAGTTAGACCACAATCAGGTGAGAGAAAAAATAATGTTGAGGGAGATATCTCCTTGCGCCACGAAGATCTCTCCAGGAAAGAGAGGATCCGTGAATTCTTACAAAAATCCGTGACCCACGAGAATGGCTTTCGGATCCGAAAGTCGATTTCAGGGGTCACGGATTTTGGAAAAAAAATAGGAATCCCCTCTCTCCCGGTGATGTTCTTCTCCCGCGCTATCTTAGCACCTGGTGAAACTCAAGTACACTCACATAAACTTGTGCACAATAGCCTTCACTCCGCTTCATGATCTAACCAGCCCCTCTCTATTTGAACGACCTCTCGGGACATTTACACCTCTTCCCGACCTCACCTAGCACACTCATACCCATCCAAGCTCTCCCCTTCTCACACAAATCCACTCCCCTCGTTCCCTCACGGCCCCCCCCCCTCTCCACTCACGTACACTCACGACCTCGACTTACTAGCACTCTCTGAGCACCTCACCGGGAACTGATGCGCACTGTTTTGAGTTAGACCACAATCAGGTGGGAGAAAAAATAATGCCGAGGGAGATATCTCCCTTCGCGACAAAGATCACTCCAGGAAGGAGAGGATCCATGAATTCTTACAAAAATCCGTGACCCCTGAGAATGGCTTTCGGATCCGAAAGTCGAATTTAGGGGTCACAGATTTTGGAAAAAAAATAGGAATCCCCTCCCTCTCAGTGATGTCCTTCTCGCGCTCTCTTAGCACATGGTGAAACTCACGTACACTCACACAAACTTGTGCACGACACCGTTCACTCCGCTTCATGACCGAACCAGCCTCTCTTTATTTGAACGACTTCTAAGGACCCTTACACCTCCCCCCGACCTCACCTAGCACACTCAGGACCATCTGAGCTCTCCCCTTTTCACACAAACCCACTCTCCTCGTCCCCTCACAGCCCCCCCCACTCCACTCACGTACACTCACGGCCTCGACTTACTAGCACTCTCTGAGCACCTCACCGGGAACTGACGCTTACTGTTGTCAGCTAGACCACAATCAGGAGGCAGAAAAAATAATGCAAAGAGAGATATATCTTTGCACGACGAAGATCTCTCCAAGAAGGAGAGGATCCGTGAATTCTTACAAAAATCATTGACCCCTGAGAATGGCTTTCGGATCCGAAAGTCGATTTCAGGGGTCGCGGATTTTGGAAAAAATAGGAATCCCCTCCCTCCCGGTGATGTCCTTCTCGCGTGCTATCTTAGCACGTGGTGAAACTCACGTACACTCAAACAAACTTGTGCACAACACCGTTCACTCGGCTTCATGACCAAACCAGCCCCTCTCTATTTGAACAACCTCCCGGGACTCTTACACCTCTCCCCGACCTCCTCTAGCACACTCAGGACCTTCCCAGTTCTCCCCTTCTCACACAAACCCACTCCCATCGTCCCCTCACGGCCCCCCCCACTCCACTCACGTACACTCACGGCCTCGACTTATTAGCACTCCCTGAGCACCTCACCGGGAACCGACGCGCACTGTTGTGAATTAGACCATAATCAGGTGAGAGAAAAAATAATGTTGAGGGAGATATCTCCCTGCGCCACGAAGATCTTTCCAGGATGGAGAGGATCCGTGAATTCTTACAAAAATTCGTGACCCCTGAGAATGGCTTTCAGATCCGAAAGTCGATTTCAGGGGTCACGGATTTTGGAAAAAAATAGGAACCCCCTCTCTCCCGGTGATGTCGTTCTTGCGCGCTATCTCGGCACGTGGTGAAAAGGGGCGTACACTCACACAAACTTGTGCACAACACCGTTCACTCCGCTTCATGACCGAACGAGCCCCTCTCTTTTCGAACGACCTCCCAGGACCCCTTACACCTCTCCGTGACCTTACCTAGCTCACTGAGGACCATCCCAGCTCTCCCCTTCTCACACAAACCCACTCCCCTCGTCCCCTCACGCCCCCCTTGAGTCCATTCACGTACACTCACGGCCTTGACTTAGTAGCACTCTCTGAGCACCTCACTGGAAACTGACGCGCACTATTGTGAGTTAGACCAGAATCAGGTGGGAGAAAAAATAATGCTAAGCACTACTAGGAAAACAATGGAAATATGACTACGGCCATATGACTACAAGCTCCTTTTGGTTGGAATGCAGTCATCAGTGACCACTTTGATGACTAAAATGGCTGTAGTCATCACATGACTAAGATTCTAGTCATATTTTCTCGGGACCTCAATGGGAACTCCGTAGGGAACGTATTTTTCCTGTTATTTTTTCCGTAGGAAGCCATAGGACTAGATTTAGTCGTTATGTGACTACGGTTTTGGGCAGCGATATGACTATATATAGTCGTTATTTGACTATGCTTTTGGGCAGCCAATTGTAAGAGGGTTTTAGAGTGGGGCCTTTATGATATTAATTCAAATTTATATACTTTTGTTTATGTTTGATCTATTCTTTCAATTAGACTTTTCTTTCTTCAGTTTACACTCTTTTTTGGAATTTATTTCGTTCCTTTAAGGTTTTAATCTTTTCTATATTGTATTTTTTAAACTTCTTTTCAAAAACAAACTAGCCTGTGCCTTTATTTAATATTTATTCATTCCATAATTATTTTTCTTCCTACGTTTTCATATCATTTTATCAATTCAGATGTCGTGGATATTTTTTCCAGTTACCCCTTTCACTGTCTACAATCACTGCAGTTCTCTTTGCACCTTGTTCAAGTACTTGTCATTTATATACTTTGCGGTAATGTTTTGTTTTTCTCTTTTTTAAAATGATAATTTTATTTTGACTACAACACTTCTTCCCCTCATGTATTCTTTGCACTTTCGTTTACTCTACCTCCCTATTTTTTACCAGTTTTTTTTTTTTTCAATTTGTGCCCATTTCACATCCATGCTGAATTTTTTCTCAATAATTGTTTTAGATTTGCTTTGATGACTAATCTTGAATTTTAATTTGAGGTAGTGCACATGCATGTTCTTTAATCAATCAGTGACGTTGAAGATAGTTATAAGGCAACTCCAATTGTATACGTTGGCAATGGAGAATTAGCAACGTGGATTGAGCTTGTTATTGCACTTCAAAAACTACTCCTAGACACTATGGACAGTAATGTTGTACGAGTGACTTGTATTAGCCGTGCATCTAGAATCATTGACTGAGTATAGTCAATGGGATTATTGAGACCAATGCTACTGCATATCATAGTATGTTTCCTACTTGGTCTACTAATATGATGGATTATGCCATGCATGCTACCTCATTTTCTATTGTGATAGCACATCATGCCCCTATTCTACATCCTCCTCTGCAACAGCCAAAGCTTGGTTTAGACCTTCTGTGGTTAGTCTCCTACCAGATCTCAAATCAGGACTCCAGGAGTGTCCATTTCCCTTTCCATAATAGTCCATGCAAGCCGTAGGCCTGCATACTCCTCATCTCTACCTAACCGCACACTCTGCACTTCATGTCTTTCGCCATCACTTGACTCGACTCTTGCACCACGCGGTTGTCGTCGTAAAACGATCTTCCATCCATTGTTCTCCTCGTCGTCTACAAAAAATACTTGTTGTATGTGAAGAGGAAATGCAAAGGAGTCCGCTGAATATGGAATCAACCGATCAAATCTGAACAATGTGAATCCATATTCGTCACATTTCATTGTAGCCCGAGCTCCCCTCTTGTTTGCTTGTGCCCATGTACAATACAACACCACCACTTCAAATTTCCTGTAGTCTACGCTGATAATTTCGTCCACCCACTCCACATATTCCAGATTTGTTGTCGTCAAGTTCCTGTCACTAGAACTAGCGCGACAAGATTGGAGAAATGTAGCCGCTACTCCACTGTCACATGTGAACATATCTGCTTTTGCTCCTCGTACTCGTATATGAGTGCCATATGCATACATCGCCTTGTATCCCTTTGCTTCTCGTGTAGGAGGCAGTAACAATGCGAGTATATCCCCAGAGACATCATTCCCCATCGCAAGGTCTTCAGATACAGCAATAGTGAACCACGTATTGAAGGTCTCCTGTCGTATTTCTATGGGATAATCAATGCGTCTTCTCCTGCTTCGTCTTCGGAATTCTGATCTGGCCTCTTTGCGTCGACTCATTTCACTCGCATACCGCCTGCAGTATACACATCACCTCGAGTACGTTATTTTTCCTAAACTGTTAGAATAGAACCTCATCACCTCTGTTAGTCATCTGTTGGTTCACTATACTTAGTCGCTTCCTTCACTTTCTTGACTGTTTCGTCTGTCTACTGCTAATAGCTAGTCCTTAAATCTAAAATGATGACCACACGTAGTGCTTTTTTAATCTTATATTACTATGTAAGAATTATATTGCTTGGGTGCATACTCTCTGTAATCTTGAAGGATTTCGGCGTTGTTAAGCACGAATTCATGAATCCATTGTTGCAGTTCCATTGACAATATGCGTCGTCTCCCCTTCCCTTGCAACACTTCGTCATTCATACTGGGCTCCTCTTTGGTGTCCCATACACGACGTGATGTCATAGAACAATTTTGCATGTACTCAGTACAGAATCCAAGCACCTCCTCCATGACGTACCCTCTTGCCATCGACCCCTCCGATTGTGCTTGTTGCCGTACGTAGCCCTTCAACGTTTTCAGATACCGTTCCACAGGGTACATCCAACGCGTGTGGACCAGACCACAAATGTCTAACTGTTGCACTAAGTGAATCGGCAGATGTGACATGACATCAAAAAACGACGGTGGGAAGACCTTCTCTATCATACCCACAGTGACTGTTGTTTCTTCCATCAAATCTTCCATTAATGAAGGATCCACAGACTTCGCACATAAACGCTGGAACACTCTACTTATCCGAATTATTGCTGCCCGAACTTCCTTTGGTAGAAGTGTTCGCACACATACAGGAAGAATGTGCTGCATCAATATGTGGTAGTCATGTGACTTAAGGCCACGAAGGTCTCCATCAACGGTTATCCTCTTGGACAACTGCCCCACGTAATTGCTGGGAGTCTTTAGGTTGCGGATAGTTTTGATGGATTTCGCCTTCTCCACCTTTGTCAGCACGTAAGGAGCAACTGGTAGTATGATGGTATCGTTTCCAACATGTTGAGGGCGAAGTTTGGGACGTATCTGAGCCTCCTGAAGGTCGAGTCGGACTTTTAGTGTATCTTTCAATCCCCATATTGTCTTCATGATGTTTTCGCACAGATTTTTTTCGCAGTGCATTGGATCTAGCACATGGCGGATCGTGAGACATTGTCGAATGTGCGAAACATGATTGTTAGAACATTTACAAACACTCTGACTACGGCATGTAGTCGTACATTTGGATTGCATGACTAAAAATAGTCATACCAGCCTTGCTCAGTCACTACCTAGTCGTACATTTGGTTTGCATTACTAAAACTAGTCATGTTATCCTTCCTCAATCACTACCTAGTCATGTGCTGAGTGCAGAATCAGAAACGTATACTCAAATACGTTACTTCTGTAGTCACATAATAACACAAGAGCAGGGGAACAAATAGTAAGGTCTTCATTTCATATGGTAGACTAACCTGCCAATACGGAAGACTGTACAGGGCTGACAACCTCTTCACTCCAGTTTCATGCACTAGATCATTCTCCCCCCTTCTCTGATCTCATTAGGTGTATTCAGCCATTTTTCCCTTGCTGGGGATTGCTATTTTGCGTGCGCAGAGTGGTGAGCGGTGAACGGTGAGCATTTGTTTATGAGCGTAAAGTCCACAAAAGTAAGTTATTTTTTGGAAATTGTGCGATAAAGTAAAAGTTCTGAAATATTTTTAGTTGGAAAATATTATTATTAGTAAAAATGATGGACCTATGACCGTGGAGTAGGATGCATGAATCTTGCGTAGAAAATGTTGATTTTGGTAGTACATGTACCTTATGGTAGAGAAAAGTTGCATTTTTCAATTAGAAAGGCCTATCACCGTGGTGGTTAGTGTTTTCAATGATGACATGATATAATCTTTTGAGGTTGTAATTATAAAGGAAATGGAAAGTTAGAGAAGGTTAGCTAGAAAGAATTTGAGAGAGGGACAATGGGTGTTGGTTTAGGGCTAGAAAAAGAGGGAGTTGCAATGGAAGATTTATAAAGTACAAGAGAGGAGAGAGGTTAGGGAGTGTCACAAGAGGGACATAGAAAGCTAGGGAGAGTTAGAGTGGCTTATGTAAAAGGAGAATTGGAGACAAAATAAGTAAGGGTTTGGGGAGAGGGTCAATTGGAAGGAGAGTTAGAGAGAGGAACAACAAAATCAAGGGAGAGATAAAGAGTGTGATAGGGGGATGTTAAATTAGGGGGTCCAGAGTGAGTTAGAAAGAGTGAGGAAAAATCAAGAGGACGATTAGTAGGAGGAAAAGTTAGGGAAAGGGACAACTGGAGGAAGATGCAATTGAGACAAGGAGAGTAAGAGAGAGTAAGAGAGAGCAATCGAGAGAGTTGGGCACAATTGGACGGAGATTGAGGCGGCACAAAGAGAGTAGAAGAGATAAAAGAAACAAGGGAGAGTTTGGAAGATGGATAGTTGAATTGGCAGAGTTAATATTGACCGTTCTCTTATAATTTCAAAGCAAGTGAGAATTTCTATTCCTACTTGCAATCCCTCCCCTCAATCTCCAAGAAAATAGAACAAGTGGTCGGCAAGAACATGTTCATGTACGAACTACGTGGGTGGCCATTTTATTCTTACTGCCTTTTCATTATAGTAGAAAGGAGCAAGATATTGATAGAATACAATTCAAGAGTCCTCTACATTATAGTATTTAAGGAGCATAATCCGCAAAACTTATTTAATCTCATTCGAGCTGAAACTAAGAGCGTGCATGAAGGCATCTACCTTTGCACCTAATCCATAGACTACGTTGAACATGTATTAGAGGTGCTTTCAATACGTCTATGCATCGCGTTTGTAGAGCCACTTATCTGACATCTCCTTAAAGGAATGGCAGTCGCAGCTAGGAAACTAATCAATTGTCAACAAATATTTTGAAACATTGGAAATGCTTCTAGACTTGAAGGTCACAATGCAATCCAAAGTTGAAGGTAGAACCATCAGAATTCTACAAATCTTCCCACTCATTAATAGGGCAGACGCACAACTATTATGATATTTTGTAGTTGGAGCTGAAGGGTTTTTTCAAACATATTCTTCCCGTACCTCTTAGTGGGACGTTTTGTAGAATTGAAGGGAGGAGGGTAATCACCCAAGTTTACGGATATATCTTCTCCAAACAGCTTTGATAAGCGCAACAAGCATATTTGATGTTTTGCAACCTAGTTGTAGTTGTAGGTGACTTTGGTGGAAGATCTTTGGCTTCTACAAGCACATATTTGGAATGAGATGACAAATCTTTTGTTGTGAGGTCAACAATTGTAGAATCAATTCGACGTGCCTTGAGCCAAGCACGTGAGACACAGGTCTTGTCAGGGCGATGTCAGTCAATTTCTGAATGAGGTGGGATTTTTTATTTTATATTTTAGAGAGGCATTGAAAACTTCTTCACATTCCAGGTGAGCTTCATGTGTGCTATAGTCGCCAACACCATGCATGTTGGAGAGGGCGGCATAAAGGATCTTTGCATTTCCAAAGCATGGAGTGGTGCGATGGATAGTATGTAGACAAATTCTTCCTTCCCAGAACTAGTACCCGACTTTTTACCTTTTAGAAATTGGTAGAAGGCAACAACTTGCATGAATGCTCAAACCTTGTCATTGATGGCCACAACATACAAATTATTGTTCCTTCTCTTTGACTGTTGCAACTAATTGTTAATGGTTGACTCTACCAAAATACATGACGACATCTCAGCCAGTTCATATTTAAATAGATCTTGCAAAGAAATACTTATGGTAAAGTTGGCACTAGATAGGACAAAGTTGACTAATAAATGTACTAGGATATAAAGGACTGCCTATAGCAACAAAGAATAATGCAATTAGATACGAATGGTAGCTCTCAAGAGAGAGTGCCATTCTCGGCACTGTTTGGTCATGGACTTCATAGCACTAACAGGGGATCCGATTACCATACAAGATACGCACAACATTCAAATTGGCTTATGCATTGTTATCCATCAATCCTTTGAAATTTGGATTTGGATTACTTTGCCTACTGAAAATTGCATTCAGATTCTTTGAGAACATCTCTTGGCCTGCCACACCTTTGGGCGACATATCGCAAATACCAATAGTTATGACGCGGCTGGAAGTGAAATTGTACACATGGTAGGCCATAGTGGTCCACGACTTGGCGCATTTGATATGGTCAGATATTTTCTAAGCGTCCAAGTCACCCTCAAGTTGCATCTACTTTACCTTTTAGTTGTTTTTATTTCTACATGGCTTTATTCAATCAACCCCACTCTGAGAACCTACCTCATCTATCCTAATAGAGAAAGACATATATTTAAACATGTCCAAGACGGGGACAAGTTCCTCAAATTCGAGTGTCTTCTAGGGAACACGTTCCAGGTATAATAGTAATTCACTGAAGTACTCCTTGTTTGCTTCAAGGACAATAACTAACCTTGTCGCAAATAGCGTCATCTCTACTTGTTCGTCAATTATGGTACGAAGCTTAGTTGTGAGTCTATAATTTCCTTTCTTTACAACTTGACCATAGATATCGAGATGCACGCAAGCACGTGTTTAGTGGTTGTTTTCCATGTATGTAAGAGATCCTTGTGGGGCAACTTCCAATACATGTCGGTTGAATTAGACAAAATGAAATGACAATAGTAGAATGAGGAGGAGAGTGACAATTAGGAACGAAGAGAGACGTCGCGATACCCTTCCATTCAATCTCATTTATAGGTGGCATGCAAAGGGGACGCCGCAGATAGTCGCAAGAACTATAGATAGTAGGCACACCGCATGTGCTCCAAATAAGCCAACGTTATAAAAAAAAGATAAAACTCATATTCGATGTGCATCATAATTGTTTGAGTCCATGCGTAGCCATCATCTTTCTTATCCATTCCGTGTAGCTGCCCAACCTTACTTGACGACGGATATTTCTCCAATGGTGGAAGGAACTTCCATAAGAGGTCTCCGATTTCGGCGTCTTCTTAGAAAGAATTACCAGAAGATATCTCTGACATCGGCATTCTTCTTGAGGATCCTTCATAAATATAGAAAATGAACTTTCAAAGGGAATGCCAACATCAACATCCCTCTAGAGGATGCCTCCAATATTTAAAAAGGGAACCTACAAAAGAGATGTCGACACCAACACCACTTAGGAGGCCCCTTTAAGAACGGTCTACAAAGGTACCCCGTTTTTGATGTCATAGTGTGACAAAGTTGGAAAAAATACTACTTATTTCTTTTAGGGTATACAAATGAGGAAAATTATTGAATTTGAAAGAATGATTGATATTACTAATGTATCCTAGGGTCCAAGGGAAATTTGCCATTTGTAATCAATGTTTGGTTTTATTCACTAAAATCACTAAGAAATGGGGAATTCCATTAAAAATTTGAAATAATTTTTTTCACTTTTGTTGATTGAAAGATTAAATTAACAAGGTTGTACAAGTAGGCCTATTTTTTTTAAATTAGTTCATTGTTGAAATAACCGTCAACTCAAAATTAGGAATATTTAGTGTCACAATGTCTCTCTTTTCTAGTTCAGCATTTCTAAACGATTCTTGTAGAAGGGATTATATAACAAAAAAATGTGTCCTACATATAAAATCAAGTTAACTTCTACCACCAACCAACCAAAATGTTTAAAACTTTTTTTTCCAATTTTTATTGAACTCTCCATTTTTGCGCAAAGGTGAGAAACCTTAGCACATAGTGACCCTTCCTATTTTTAAAAACAAAACCTCTAAAAGAGATGCCGACATCGGCACCTCTCTAGAAAGATCCTCCAATGTTTAAATATGAAACTTCCAAAGGAGCTGTTGACATCAATATACTTCTAGAGGGTCCTTTCAATGTTTAAAAAGCGAACGTCCAAAAGGGCGTCGATATCGGCACCCTTTTAGAGGGCCCCTCCAATGTTTATTAAGGGAACCTCCAAAAGAGATGCCGACATTGGCACCCCTCTAAAGGGCTCCTTGAATGTATAAAAGGGATCTCCAAAACAGGTTCCAACATTGGCATTCTCTGTAACTTAATTCCACGACCTAGGAAAACATAAGGGAATTCCAAAACCGTATTACATGTCACCATCCGCCACTCTAAAGATGAGTTATCAACGGATGATGTTTCAAATCTCATAACTTCATCCGCATGTAAATCATCCGTGCAACGTCCGATGATAAAGTGTAATACAATTTCGGAATTCTCTTGAAATTTCCAAGAGCGTGGTTGCATACTTCAGGGGGTGCCGATGTCGGCTCTCTTTTTAATGGGTCCCTTAGTAAACATTAGAGAGGCCCTATAAAAGGCGGCCGATGTCGGCTCCCCTTTTAATGGGTCCCTTAATAAACATTAGAGGGGCCCTCTAAAGGAGTGCCAATGTTTGCGCCCCTTTTGGGAGTTCTTTTAGCAAACATTAGAGGGGCCCCCTAAAGCGGTGCGAATGTCGACCCTTCTTTTAGAGATTTCCGTTAGAAATATTAGAGGGGCCCTATAATGTGTGGCCAATACCGGCCCCTTTTTTAAAGATTTCTTTAGTAATCATTAGACGGGCCCTACAAAGGACGGCCGATATCAGCGCCTCTTAAATTGGAGATTCCCGTTAGAAACATTAGAGGGACCTAATAAAGGACAATCGATATCGGCACCCTTATTGGAGATTCCCGTTAGAAACATTAGAGGGACTCAATAAATGACGGCCGATATCGGCGCCCCTATTGGAGATTCCCGTTAGAAACATTAGAGGGACCCTATAAAGGGCGGCCAATATCGGCGCCTCTTTTGGAGGTTCCCTTAATTTACATTAGAGGGGCTCTAAAAAAAAAAAAAAAACTCCAGTCTCCAAAGGAGACCGGCGTGAATATAGTGTTTGTTCATTCTCTTCACTAAGCATATGGCCACGGGACATAGGCTAGTGTAATAGAACTACTCCCCCCTCTCAAGGGTAAACACTTTTCTACACTAAGTGCTTCCCTACACTAATTGCTTTAGAGACAACCAACATGTCATCTCTCCCAAGGGCTTTGTGGGTCCCCATACAACGAGGCCTTGGAACCCCCCACCATAATTGGATGGACTATGGTGGTAGGCACTACGCCAGCAATAGGGCTTGAACTCACAACCACCTCACTGGTGTGCCATGACTCAAACCACTACACCAAGGCCGTGGTGCCTTGAGGGGCTCTATAAAGAGCCGCCGATATCGGCGCCTCTTTTGGAGGTTCCCTTAGTAAACATTAGAGGGGCCTTCTAAAAGCGTGTCGATGCAGCGCCTCTTTTGGAGGTTCCCACAATAAACATTGGAAGGGCCTTCTAAAGAGGTGCCAATGTCAACTCCTCTTCTGGAGGTACCTATTCTAAACATTGGAGGGGTCCTCAGAAGAAGTGTCAATATCGCCATCTATTTTTAAGGTTCTCTTTTTTGGGGGGACCCTGTGGAGAGGTGTTGTTGTTGGCACCGTCTTTAGAGGTTCGCGTTTTGGAGATAGGAAAGGCCTTGCAATGGGATTTTCATGTCGGAAACTCATTTGGAGGTTGCTTTTTTTAACATTGAGGTTGGGCTTTAGAAGGGTGTGGATGTTGGCACCTTCTTCGAAATTCTTTAAAGAATAATAAGAGGGCCCTTTAGAGAGGTATTGATGTCTTCATGGGATGTTGAAGTAGCGAACTTGCAAGCGGCCGCACTATCTCTAAACTCAGCTTCACTTGTTATCCGTTTTTATTATTGTGTGTATAGATACGTTGACAACAAAGCCGACGTAGTTATATATTCTTCTCTCTACATTTGGTTGTTCCGAGCTGCAGGGGTTTGCAATTTTGAACTTTATCTAATGCTCTGCCTTCTCTAATTTTATCATCCGCTTTTTTTAGTGATTAAGAATTATCATTCTGTAATCCGCTTCAAATAATACTTGTCATGTTTCTTAATCTTTTTAGTATTTGGAATTGCAAATTAAATAGCTATAAGCCTTTTTGACATGTACCTTTGCATATATAAGTCCTTGATGTATTTGCTTATCAAAATTGAAGTGTCCATTCTTTCCATCCATAATGATGATTGTAGACAAATCGTGGTGTTCGACATACCGCTTGCGTGCACGCGTTTTGTTGGTGTTAAAAGTCATGGCCGTACTCCAACGCCAGATTCTTTGGTGTCAAATGATTGTTGATGCCGGTAAATTTTGTGGTCTCTAGTGACCTCGCTCCATACTTAATGCATGCATCAAAAAGCTTATCAAAATGATCATCCACAACTTCTTTAGACTCCGCTGACAATTTCTAGCAACTATTATGGTCAATTAAAGAATATCCCTCCAAGAATATACAATAGCATGAGGAACAACTCCATACCGTCTATGGAGATGTCTGGCAAGTCCAACACGGAAGTGATTCCTTTCCGCATCTTCTGCTTAAACATGGCTTCACATACCTGCTAATACATTGAGAGAATTCACTTGTGTGCCTTTACCAAGCCTCCGTTGCATTAAATGCCACGTCTATTTTGTCCCCAACTTCCAGCTCCATTAAGACCTTGTAATGTCGCCAAAATAGAAGTTCTAACCTATTTTAGCTCCCCACGTCAATCAGCTCTATTATGTTCAAATTTAGCCCCAATTGCTCCATCTTGTCTGCAACATCCATAGTTCTATCAGTAGATTCTGTCCCGATGCCAAGTACAAAGAACTTTGGTCGTTCTAAAGAAATGGAACCAGAGCTCTCATATCCTCCTATTCACTCTCGTCCCGTAACATTAATCAAAAGTTTCCCTCACGACTCACAACTTTTAGAACCATTATGTTACTTTGAGAATGACTATAAGTTCTAAGACTTGGTTCGAATTCCTTTTATCAAGTCCTCCTACACTACAAGAATAGGCCAACTTGGTACCCATAGATCTATTGGACTAGCCATGACGCTGCCTCCGAGATGGTCGCACCATTTTTTCCGCTCGCTGTGTCATCAACATTGCTAGCACGGTGTCTAGAGAGTGTTTACTATATTATATGCTTACCTTCTTGTATGTTTACGCATTGTTCATAGCGCGTGTTTACCGCATTATGTGCTTGACGTGTTAACCACTATGTATGAGGTGAGCTTCATATTTATTGGCAATTGTTCTCTGTCGAGTGTTAATTATAATTGTATGTACTTTTTTGCACAAGCCATAGAAGATAAAAATGACAATGTTTTTGGAGAGGATTCTGGAGGGGATCATTGTATACTTCCAAGATAATTGATTGATTAACCCTCACCAACTGAACTACGCCTCTCAGCGCCGCTTCTGCTAGTAGTTGTCTAAATATAGTCCTTCATATTTTTTCATTCCCTCCTCACTGATGTGGTGAGGCATTGTTTGCACAAGAAATTTAGACGTGCATGTTCCAATTCATAACGGGAGTGGTGGATCTTACGGTCGCAAATAAAATTCTTCAACCGATCCTAACGCCTGCCTTTTTTTAATTACTTTGTCTACTCTATCTGCAATATGATTGCAATTCTACACTTTTCACCCTCAACATTACTACCTGCACGGACCTAGTCCATTTGGTATATTTTTTCAAATTTTTTGCTCATTTCAGGCAATCTATGTTTTGAGGTTCTAAGTTTATAAGACCACAGTCTTCACTTACTAAAATAGATTAAGCATTCCCTACTATCCACTTCTTCATTCAAGCTCTAATTTCTCTTCAAACAATTCAATGTGAATAATATTTGTACTTACTTATATGACATGATCATCCCATATACAATCACTTAATAGTTGTGTATATACTTTTCACATGTGAAGGAACCATTTATTCAAGATTTATTTATTCTTTATGCCACCTTTAACTTCTAACTTCTTCAAGTATAACTAAGCAATATAAGATGCCGACATGGAGTACAAAAATCAGTACTTACTACATATATTTGTTTAATTATACAAGAACATAGTCCACAATAGATTCCAATTTACTCTACAACAATTGAAGATCCCATGGTAACTAATTTCTTTTAAAGAGCTCCAACCATCCACGACTACAAGGTATCTAATATCATATAACCAAAAAATAATTTCTATTTTCAAATTAACTGCCCTTTGCTGCAAACTAGGTGTATAAAATTTCCAACATTAAATCAAAATCCATGGCTGTAGGGCCCTACTAGTCTACTTTAGCTTTAGCTTTAACTTATCTTTTTATTTGATTCCATCTTTTACTTTCATTTTTACAAGAAATACACAACTTTTTACACTCTTCGCTCGCAACCCTACACTCACCACTCTGCGCACAAAAAATAGCTTTGTCCTCCACGGCCATAGGGTTCCTACAACCCTCACCAAACTCACTCAGAACCCCTTTCTTAAAAAGTACCTCCCTAAGTACTTTGGTATACAAACAAATAAATAAGATAATACTAGGAACCCACGGCTATAGGCCCTCAACCGTCACCTTTCGCTTTAATTTTTACTTTCTCATTTATATTATTTCCAATTTTATCAAGAACTTTTCCCAAAAATTGCCCAACTTTTTTGCTCTAGGTTCACCGCTCACCGCTCTCCGCTCACCGCTCTCCGCTCACCGCTCTGGGCACCCAAAATAGCTTCGTCCTTCCCTTGCTTTAGCATGGCGCACAATATCTCAACCAGTTAGAGAGCGCGGAGGAGCTCTAATTTCCTCCGTGCCATCAAATGCTCTTCGGAGTCGTCGATACGGGTGATTCCTTTCTAGGTATCTCCGATGTCCCAAATATACATTTTTCCCCAGTACGGCTGATCTACAAGTTCTAACATTCGGGCCACATTCAATACATCCTCTATAACCCTTTGTCACCTGCCCAGAGACAAGACCATACACAGGATAATCGTGAATGCACCACATCAATATCCCTTTGAGGATGAAATTCTTGTTTTGACTGTCATCAAAGACATCAACAACATTCACACCATGCCAGAGTTGCTGCACCTCTTCAATAAGTGGGGCCAAGTACACATCTATATTTTCCGATGTGACGCTTTCTTTTCCAGGGATGAGGAGGACCAGCATTAGAAAGAAATGTTTCATGATTAGCCAGGGAGGAATGTTGTAGTTCAACAATATTACTGGCCATGTTGAGTGGCTTAATGATTGGTTTGAGAAAGGGTTTACACCATCTAGAGCCATCTCCAATCATATGTTCCTCTTCTCAGCCGCAAATTCCGGATAGCATGCATTGATGTGTTTCCAAGCTTTTGAGTCTGGAACACTCTCCATATTTCCGCTCATGTCTTTTCTTGATGTGTACCACTTGTTTAACTTTGCGAGCTTGGTACATCGATACATTCGCAATAGCCGGGGGATAAGTGGAAAGTGCCTTAGTATCTTCACTGCCCTTGTACTACTGTTTGATGTGTACCGCAGCTCGCCACATTTTGGGCAGGTCAATGCATGAGCTAACTCTCCTCGGAATAAACAACACCCGTTTCTGCAGGCATGGATTGAGTTGTATTTCAGCCCCAAAAGGCGTAGGAATTTCTTCCCTTCCCAGTGAGATTTGGGCAGTTTATTACCCTTGGAGAGAAGTTCGTTGATCACACTCAAGATTTCATCTGCACAAGTGTTTGAGACTCCAAATACCGTGAAGCAATTGAATAGGAGAAGCACTGCAACTAGAAGCTTTGTCTGACAACCTTCGTAGAGTGGAATATTTGATTCCTCAATGAATTTCGCGAGGCCTCCGTCAGGGATGTCGTCGTCCTTGAAACCAAAGTCATCTTCATCCTCATCGGTTCTGTCATTAGTAGCGGGAGGGATATTGTCGTATCTTTCAAGGCACTCTGTTATCATTCGGCCCACATCGAATTCTGCTGATTCGGTTTGCGATATCGGGTTTTCCTCATGCCTTTTGTTTGATTCGTGAAGGTTCTCTCTATCTTGCTCTATTTCGTACACAAAACCAGTCTACACAGAAGAAATTTACAACCGCCCAATTATGTGTTAGTATGTGACGTTTCTTGCATAGCTTACGAGTATGTACACAAAGTATCCTCATTGTAGTTATTCATCCATATGTACAATAGTCATGTATCTCATAAATATGACTACATATAGTCATCCCAGTAAAAATAGTGACTATGGTATAGTCATCTTTGCAAACACGGTGACTACTATATAGTCATATCTGCATAAATAGTAACTATAGCTAGTCATCTCTGCAGAAACCATGACTACATTTAGTGATTGACATTATTTAGCAGACAAAGCAATCACTGAAGTATTACAACAATTTCTTGTCGCGTTTTCCCAATTCCTTACTGCAATCTAAACGACCTATCAATTAAGAGGATAATATGTGAAAAGTTCCTCTCCCACTTCAATGTCACGTGTTGCCATAGTCATGATATACCCCCAAGTTTTTGGATCCCATGGGGTAGGCAATGACACGTATTCCCAAAGAACATTCCCTATATGCTCTCTTCCAATAGAACTGTTAATAAACCCTACGACATTTCCATTCAACACATCTCCATCTTGGTAAACATTTTTCTTCACACGTATTGCATACTTTTTAAATCGCTGGTCTGCCTGACGCTTACGGTGGAACTCTGCCTCTGATAAGAATTTCCCAACGAATGGCAATAACTCATCACCAGATTTGGCTGCTTCCATGGCATATAGGCCCCATCCCATGTGTGGATGTGTTGACACTCTAACCTCCCACTTTTGATTCCAAAATGTGAAGGGTTTGAGCTTTGGGAAGGGGCCTATGCGCCAGTGCCTATTGGAGCTCTCTGTCTGAACAATATCCACAGACGCTTGCTGGTTGGGATATAAACTACTCCCTCCGCTCCAATGAAGCGGTAGAGGGGCTAAAATTACAAACTTTAATGCAGCAGTTGCTGCGGCCAGTAGAAAAGGCCTCTGTGTTTCTTACATGTATCATTGCAACAAAGTAAGACAGGCTTATTGGATCCTTACATATGTCATACACAACATATCAGACTAAAATTGTAAGATAACATACCAGTATGGATGTCTTGAATTCAGGATCTGGCTTGAACTTCCGTAGATGTTTGCGGATGGTTTTCCTTGATACTATTCTTGCACCCATGCATTTCTTACATGGGCAAGGATAACTTATTAGACCTTGTTTGTCTCCTTCTTTCTCTTCGATTTCCCACAGTTGCAAATGCAGAAGATCCTCTCTGGATGTCGGATCCATTAGCAATTCTTCAGTCCACCTACACAGAATAACCACTATTTTCAGTCCGAGCTGCTACATTACATGCACTCCAAAAGCAATGTAAAATGAGTCATTCCCACTGCAAATCACTAAGTGCTTATGGTCAACGAAGGCATAGTAGTCATTGAAGTCGCACGTCTGACTAATATTAGTCACCGAATAGTCATAGTGAAAACATTTGTTTGAAAACCTTTATAGTACCAGCGTATGAGCACATTAACATCGATTGTAACACACTTACCCAACTATTATAATGCTGGACTGAGTTCTAGCACGACCTACAAACGGGTGCTTCTCTTGTAGTTGCTTCTTCGCAGCCCTTGTCAAACCAATTTTATTGAACTTGTATTTGAAAAAAGCGTAAATCCTCCGTTGAGGAATTTTGATTTTAACAACATCGTAAGATGAATCTTCTAACTTTCCTAACCCTTCCTTCTTCTAACCTGAAAAAATCGAATGACAGCTCCATAGATAAGAAAAAGGGAAATATTCAACCACAAAGCCAGATCACACACACTCACCATGAGAAGCTCAGGGGTGATGTACTGGTCATTCACTTCTTCAGGCTCCAAGCATTCAGATACAACTCCGAGCTCCCTTCCCCTGTTTTTGGCTACAAAATGGTACAAAATGGTTAGATATGGTTAGATATGGTTAGATATGAGTAAATTGATGGGATATGATAGGTCCCTCCCCCTTGTATTGGCTTAACTCCTATTCAACATGTCCTATTCAACATGTTGTTGAAAGAAGAGCTCATGATACTCTTTTTAGCAGTATGTCAACATCGTCACTGAAGTACCGATATCTAGTCATAGATGTAGAACTAACGACTACTAATAGTCATAGCAAGTGCTCCTGTGACTAAACCTACTTTTTGTACAGAATTTATGACTATAATCAAGAAGTGGCAGCGGCCATAATTCCTCAGTTATTGCACAACCGCCACCCATTCATGAGCAAACCCTACCTGATTTCAAAATCAGATGCACTCCACTTCCCTACTCCCTTAGCCATAGTGAGTGGCCAAAATGGGCCCCTCATTGTTTTTCTTCATTTTCCTAGTTTTTTTTATAGAACTAACTGAATTTTAGTTAAAATGGTGGACAATCCATTAATTAGAGTCAAATTCCTAATTAATAGGCCTAGTGCCATGATGTGACACTAAATTTCCTATTCTTCCTCCTCTCTACTAATATGTTGGGAAGTGTAGTGGAAGTGGAATGGAAATGAAGAAAAATAAAAAATAAAAAATAAAAAGAAAAGGCCTTGAAAAATGACTGAAATTTGAGAAATGGGTCAAAAAATATGGAAAAATTTGGAAGAGTCTCCTAGCAGGTAGAACTAGTGGTAAAATTTCTAGAATTTTTCGAGTCAAAATGTTATTATATTCTAGGGTTTGACTAGTTGATTGACGGGTTGACCGTTGGGGAAAAATACTTAGAAAACTTCAAAAATGCTAAGAAAATTTAAGGTAGACTAATTAGGGTGCTAGGAATCCAGCTGTGTGGTTAGTTTTTTAATTAATAAGTAAATTGCAAATCATCAGTAGATAGTATTAGATCTAGTTTAACTAGTTTTTAAAGGAAAAAAAAAGGGAAAAAAAAGAGGAAGTAGTTGGAGGATTTATCCATGCACATGCCACATGACAAATCTAGTCACCATGAATTTAATGTTAGGGCGGCATGTCAGGTGCAAAGCGGCAAGTTGAATGCTCGTGATAAACTAAAAGAATTCAAAAACGGCTGTAAGCAACCAATCTTGCACTACTGCAAGAGGTCGTGGGCTGCCTCATAAAAAAAAAGCCAGTCTTGTCGGGGAAAAGAAAAAAAAAAAAAAAACAGAGAAAAAAGAAAAAAAGACGGCCAGCCCCAAATCTGGTCGAGACTGAGCTGGGAGACTCTGAACTGGGAAGGACTGTGTTTTTTTTGGGGGGTATGCCGGAGTTGTGCTGTGACGGTGTGGCGATCGGGTGAGAGGCTCGTGCGTGCTGGGAAGCTGGATGTAGTGTCGGTCGGTGAAGGTCTCGGAATTACGTGGTGAGCGTGTGTGCGTTTGCGATCTGGGAGTTGTAGGCTTGCTGTTGCGAGGAGGCTGTTTTTGTTTTTGGGAAGAGAGACCAGCTACGACCTGGCGCTGTGTGTGCGCGCAGTGGTGTTGAGTAAGTGCGCGAGGGTCTGGGAGGTGGTCGAGGCTGTTCGTGAGCGTATGCGAGGTTCGAGGGAAAGTAAGGGGTCGGATCGTAGGGAAGATGCGGCGCGATTTGAGTTGTTGGAGGGTGCGTGGGCGAGCGCCTGCCTGCGCGTGAGAATGGGACGTTCAGGGCGTCGTGGTGCGTGGAGGCGTCGACCCTGTCTCGACAAAGGAGGAGCGCGTGTTTGTAGACGCGTGCGGTGTGTCTATGTACGGGGACAGAGTCCTAGCGGAAGCTGGGGTTTTTGTTCTCTGGTGAGGGCGTGCCGGCAGAAGCTCGTGGTGGCGCGATTGAGGTTCCGGTGGAGGAGTGCCGGCGATTGGTGGAGCGCCTGTGGGAAATTGGGGTTTGAATGCGAGCTGCGGTGCTGGGTTTTTGAGTGAGAAGAGGTGGACGGCCGAGTGTTTGTGAACACTGCGGTCCAGTCAGTGAGTGCGAGCTGCCAGCAAGAGGGTGTCTCAATCGGAGTACGAGACGGCGTGGCGTCTTGTGAGAAGGCGGAAGGCAACAAGCGAAGTGTTGCAGATTGCGGATCTGGGAGCTGAAGGTCTGGAGTTGCGGTTGGTGAGCGGCAACAAGTTAGCCAACTTCAGATCAGGGAGCCTCATCTTTCCAACCTAATGATTTGATGGAAGCTGGATTGTGCATTGTGAATTCCATCTCGTGCTTGTTGTGAAAATTTTTGGTGTGGAAATTCCGCGCGGAAGTGCTGTCAAAATTTCGTGCGGCCGGAGAGGGCTGCGAGCGTAAGGGTGGCTCAAGAGTAAAGGACCATCGCTGGGTTGGTTGGCTGGTTGGGAAGGCGACGCGCTGCAGGTGGAAGGAGTCATGAGCGTCGTCAAGTCGGCGTCGTGCAATCGTGTGCGCGTGGTTGTGTGCGAGCCGTGAGTTCGGTTTTTTTGTTTTTGTTCTTGGTGTGTGTGGGATCTGTGATCAGCTCCCTGTGCGTGTACAAAATGTTTTCTCTGGTTTTCTTTTCTCCATCGTGTTGAGCTTGCAGTTTAAGTCAAGATAGGGTCAAAAAATTTTGAGTTTGGACTTGGCATGTAAAAGATGTGGATGTTTGAATTTGACCCTGCCTACACCTTACTGCAGTAAGTTTTTGGGACTGAGGCACAAGTATGAAACATGCAATGTCATAGTTGAGTAGAGAAGAAGAAAATAATAAGACTTGGAAATCAGAAATCAGAAATCAGAAATCTGACGTGGGGTGTGGGAATTGAGAATTAATGAGTTTTGGGTGCAAATTAACCCCTAAAGGACTAAACGTCCCCCCGGGGTCATTTTGGATTTTGGGCATGTAACTACAATTCGAAAAAAATCCTTTTTAATTGATTTTTTTTTTCAAGATAGGATCTGATAAGAGCTTCGTGGAGATATTTTTTTATTTTTTTTTGGATTTGTGGTTTGAAAGTTAGTACCACTTAAAGCCAAAAGTAGGACTTCAGGCACCTCCAAAAATTTTGACAAAAGTTTCTTTTGACATTGAGATTTTTCACACACATAAAGAATATTTCCTTTTTTGGAAATTTTCAAAAAATTTCCTTGTCTTTAGTGTAAAAAGGCATTTTATTCCAAGTCAAACATTTTCACACAATGTCGGGCAACGGGGGAAAAAAACTTCATCTTTTCTACATAAAACCTAGAGATCTTCATATTTTTCACTTTTTTTTTTTCAACAACAATATATGGTGAAAATCTTCTTGTTGACCGTTTGGATTATCATTTGAATACATACGTAGTTCACAAAAAAATAAAACGTGAAATGGCAATTTTTGAACCTCCACTCCTTGCACACTTGTTTTGAATATGCTACACCTCTTTTTTACCTCTAAAAATTGGTGCTTCGGGAAATAACATCATGCTTAAGACAATGGTAAAAGATTTAGACCTTGTACAATGCAAAAAATTGATACAAAGTGAAGTCAAAGTCTGCTGATCTACTTAACGTAGGGATGAAAATGAACCATTGTTTTGACTTTAAACACTAAAATCTATCAATCCGTGCGGTGGATTGCAACCAAAATTTTATAGCATATTTATATGGAAGTCTATTTTAAGATCTTACGGTTGAAAACCTGAAATTCACTTTAAGATGTGATTTTCATGTCTCTTTTTGGCAGTGGCAGTTTTGGACTGGTTTTAGAGCGAATTAGGTCGTCGTCCTTTAGAGGTTAAAAGGAAAAATAAAAATAAAAAATAAAAATAATTTTTATTTTATTTTAATATATATTAATAATAAATAATAATATTAAAATTAAATTAGCAGAATTAATAGTTACTACTTCCAGGGTTATTTGATGAATGCATGGTAAAAATTACTTACTCAAGAGGTCGGATTAATTAACACTTAATTACTGTGGGGAATAAAAAATCTAAAAGAATAAAATAAAAAATAAAATAAAAGGTAAAACAAAAATAAATAAATAAATATCGTATGCCTATTTATCGGAGTCAAGTGTTTAATTCAAAGGTTAATCGAGTAAACTTAATTGGGGTAAAATAATCATAGTAATAAATTCGAAATATATAAATAAATATGTTAAAAATCTGAATCCAGTAAAATATAGAAGTTACAAATCAGTGCATGGTGTGTTTTGTACCATGTGACACTAGGACCTTGTGGGTTTAAAAATTAATCCTCTTAGGGGGTCAATTTTGGGCTTACAGCCATCCTTTTCCATCATCATTGTTTCGAGTTGTTGTACAGACCACTTACTTGCTGAAATTTTCAAAATGGAGACCATTGCGCGAAATTGTCTTGCATCTCATCGTCAAGCGAGCAACCACCGTCGCCATGGCCAAGTCAAAGAAGCCCACGCTGCCGGAAAGCCAACCATCGAAGGTGGAAGAATCGAGTGAGCATGAGTCAAAGGACCAGGAGCAGGAGAGCAGCGAAGAGTCAAAGGAGCAGGAGAGCAGCGAAGATTCAAAGGAGCAGGAGAGCAGCAGCAGTGGGGAATCAGAGTCGGAGGTGGAGGCGGCAAAGACTACACCAACGTTGGATCTGAATAGCGCGTCGTCGGCTACAGCGGAGGAGGGAGAGGAAGACAACAAGGAGGAGAGCTCGGAGTCCGGCAGCGAAGAAAGCGGAGAATCAGAAGAAAGCAGAGAGGAGGCGGAGGTCCCAGAGAAACCGAGAGCGGCAAAGACGGCGGCCGCCACGTCGATAGCAGCTGTGATGTAGGCGAAGACAACCGCGCGTGCGGCCAGCGAAGTAGCGGGAGGCCAGCGAATGAGCACAAGGCAAGCCGAAGCGAGCGCGAAGAAGAGGAAGGCCGTTGCCGCGACTGCGGGGAAGGCCGTCGCAGCGACTGCAGAGACGCCGATAGCTGCGACTCAGGAGAGCAACGACGAGGACAGCAAAGAGAGCGACGACGAGGAGAGCAACGAGTCGGCGAGCAGCAACGAAGAAGAGGCCAGCTCCGACTTCGAAGCGAAGGCGCAGCCGGCAAAGTTGAAGCCCTCAGCTGCTTCGAAGGGGAAGGTAAGAAAGGGCACGTCGTCTACCGCCAAGCAGGGCACAAGGAACCCGTATGAGGTTGCTCGATCGGAGAATATCGAGCGTAATCTCGCAGTGTTTCGCAACTTGGGTATCAACAACCTTGCTACACAGGTGACGTCACCACAAAAGCCAAAGTCGGAGGTCACGAAGTCTCGAGCTCCAAAGAAGAAAGGGCGCCGCGGTACTTCTTCTTCTGAGTGCGTACGTTAGTGATGTCATTGTTTGTCGTTAGCTCTTTCTCCTGCCGCAGAATTTTTTTTAGTGAAAGCCAATTAGTAATCCCTACTCTACCTCTGTAGATAAAATAATGAGGTTGGTGGAAAACTTAGCGGACGATCGTGTGGAAGAGGTATTCCAAGGAGTTGGTAGAATGCCACAAATAAGGAGTCATATCTTGAATCGCATGGCAAAAGTAATGTCTGACATTTTTGAGAAATCCAAGGAGGCTCCAATTCCATATAAGCGGAGGTCCACCCGGCAATCAGCACGGGTTTCCCATCCTACTTTGCGGACAACAAGGTCAAGTACAAAATCAAAGAAGAAGGCATCAGATTCAGAGTCTTTTGTAGATATAGAGGACGAGGACACTGAGTCAGAGCAAGAGGAGTCTGCACAGGAACCGGCGGCTGTAGTACCTCCTCAGCTGAAGACTAGGGTATTTAACCCTAAAACTCCAAGTGCTTGTTCCCAATTCTGACTACTTTTAGTGATGTTCTTTCGTTATATCTGACTAGTTGTTGTCACGTAGTCCCAACATCTTACCAGTTATAGTCACGTAGTCCCTAAACCCTAAACGCTTTCGTCACGTTGTCCTACTCTCCATATTTGATTTCTAATTGTCTACTCTGAGAATCAAAAATCCGCATCGAAGGCATTTGATAAGGAAGCGCCAGCACAAGCACCCATTCAGCAATCAACAGGAAAGGTAAGTAATTTCTGGTTGATTTTAAACGCACCTGAGTGACAACAAATGACTAGATTAAGTCACGTAGTCTCAGCATTTCAGTATCAGTCCTCAGGTTACTCTATCTGATTATATTTTGTCATTGGCAAAGGAAATCTAACAATATATACGTATATTTGATCTCTAATTTTCTACTCTGAGAATCAAAAATCGGCATCGAAGGGGTCTGATAATGAAGCGCCAACACAAGCATCCATTCAGCAGCCAAAAGGAAAGGTAAGTAATTTTTGGTCGATTCCAAACGCACCTAATCCGCACCTAAACCGCATCTAGTGAGTGATTACGATTTTGGCGTTAGTCAGTGATTTTCATCCCTATTTTGACGATTATCATGTCAGCAGGAGAAGTTGCAGACGTTGGAACCACTACAATGGAAAGTATCAAAGCGTCATCATCCATCGAAGGCAGAGTTCAAGGTTCCAAAGCCCGTGACCAAAGATTTGGCAGCCCCGACAAGTGCACCCATCGTGAAGATGTCACAGGCATCATGGCATGGCGATGCAATGGAGCACAACTTCTATGAAGACGAACCTCCCCTAGACAATGTAGCGAATCCATCTTCAAATATCTCAGATAGCGAGAGTGACTCAGAAAGTGACGAGGGCGATGATACAACTAAGTCATTGGACCGCAAAATCAAGAAGTTGGAGCTGAAGAAGAAGAAGTTGTTAGGCTCAAATCGTTGTCCTCAAAGTGGACAGTACTCAAGAGGTGACGGACAGACGCAGGACTCAGAGCAACGCAGTCGTAGACGAAAGGTGGAGCGGCAGCAGCAATTGGAAGCTCCGGAAAGAGAGCACCGGGGCAAGAAGAGGTACACAGTGGAGGTTGACATGAAAGGCAATCCCTGCGGTCAAAACCGGCCTTTGTGGATGACATGCTTGCGAGGCCATGCCGCACATGTGGACTTCAGCGTCGACAACTATAACAAGCACCCAACGACGATGCTGCTATCCATCAAGCGACGTGTCGGCAATACCTTCGATTATGAGGGGGGACTTGGATGTGTCACGGAGTCGGCCTTTCACTCGTTGTTGAAGACCCAGCTAAAGACTAAGAGATATCAGCTGAAGAAGGCTTTGGTGGCCGGGAAGATTAAGCCTAAGCATATTCGTCAAGACCATTGGCTAAACCTCTCAAAGTTGATCTCTGAAGACAGAAAGATAAAGGAGGCAAAGAAGCTACAAGAGAACCGGACACAGTTCAGGCCGCCTTCGACATCAGGACAACATTCAGATGAGCTTGCAGAAACAGGCGTAGAGCAAGGAGGAAGCAGATATGATCGCAGCTCTCTGTGCAGCAGGCATTCGAAGATGGGGTCGGACCGGTCCATACAGAGACATATGGATGGATTAGAGGAGAACATCAAGTTGATCCTTGATGCCTTGAAGATTGAGCAAGTAGGCCGCGCACCTCCTCCAACTGTGTCGCCAAGAGCCGGAGCTACGAGTAGTTCATCAGAGAACGTGGACAAGGAATCCGGAAGTGACAGCGGGGGTGACAAAACGAAGGTAGATGAAGTTAGTCATAAGTCATTGAATGTATGACTAAAGCTAGTTATGTATTTAACATTTCAGACTAGAAGTAGTCAAAGAGTTCCCTGTTCATTGTGTTTAGTTGCCATGACTGACGGTTGTTGTTTTCAATTTTCAGGAGGGGGAAGAGGAGCCTGAGGGAATAGAAGACGTGCAGATGGAAGAAGACAACAAAGTGGAGAAAGTACCGGATGAAACTGCCTTGTTGCTATTGTTGCAGGAGCCTCGTCCACCCAGTGCGGAGAGGACAAAGCTTATGGATTTTATGACTGAAGTTAGTCACCTGTTTTACATTGCTGACTAGAATTAGTCAGAAATTCCCCCTTTATCCTACGTGCCTTCATTACTAACTGTGGTAGTTGATTCTGGGGTAAACAGGAGTCTGAAGAATGCGACGATGTGCAGATGATAGAAGTCAACAAAGGCAAGGAAGTCAAGGCGGACACCACCTTGCCATCGTCGCCGAAGCATCGTCCAGCTGGTGAAAAGAGGAAGAGGATTACCGAGGTACAGAAGCTCGAAATCAGCGGGGGTGAGCCGAAAATAGCTCGGATAGAGAAGGGTACCGCCGGCATTTACAAGAGGAGAGAGAAGGGGTCCCTTGATTTGCAGGAGCAGGTGAAGACAGAGAAGGGATCCCCCGTTGCTGAGGAGAAGAAGACACGGGGAAAGGGTGGCAAATAGAAGAAATCAAGGAACCCTGCTGTCGTGGCAAAAGATAGCAAGGAAGTCAAAGTGGGGGCTCAGGTGGACAAGAGCACATCAAAGGTAAGGAAAGCCGTCGCACTACCCACTTGGTTCTTTTCTAAATTGCATGATTAGTTTTCGTGGGAGTCCTTATTCCATTATTTTCAAGTGATCGTGGAATTGCAGACAAGTGGATAGAAGGTTGAAGCCTCAGCGCATTCGGAATTTTGCAAAGGGGACGTTGTGGAAATCATGGGTGTTGTAGACGGTGAAGAAGAACAGGTGGTTGGCGTAGAGTTAGACGACCCTCCCATCACAAAGATGGGACAAGCAGTAAAGAGCTTTATATTGTGGCCCACACAATTCTTAAAGCATCCATTGTAATCATCAATGTCTATTAGCGGACTTGTATTAGTCACTTACGCTCATGAACGTTTTGATTCTCATGACTATATGTAGTCATTTGCTGTAGTTACATTTTTGAAAGCAACGACTAATCATAGGCAGATTATGAGCATTTTTTACCGAAAATAAAGCTTTTATTTAGTCATATCATTGGGCAGATACTTAAATGTATGTGAACTTCTGACTACAACTAATCATACAATGCAGTAAGGTATATGGGAATGATAACTAACCGGGACGAGAAACCGCAGTAGAATGTACTAAGTTGATGACTATTCCTAGTCGAGTTTCTTAATTAAAATCCGCGGAGAATCAGTTGGGAACCAGTCGCTTGTTGTTACATGTGACTAAGTCCAGTCATCCAAGACTAGAATACACAGTCATCACATCTCAAACACAAACTAGTGGATGTGAATGACTGACGGACCTTCACCAATATCTAAACCGAAAGAATGACTAATTCTAGTCATCACAACCATTCCATCCAACTACTGGTAGTCATATTATGACATCATTAAATTCCAGCATTTTAGTCATGTACTTGACAAAGCTGACTAAATGTAGTCAGATGGTTCTGACTATCCATAGTCGTATACATATACACATATATGACTATTAATAGTGATGGAGTTGAATATGCTAACTAAATATACGCAGATGGTTTTGACTAGTCTTAGTCACATACATATGACTAACAACAGTCACATTTATCGGGCTGCCTAGAACGGAGGTCCCAAAAATCTTTTGGGAACGCGCCTGTGGGAACGCGAGCTCGTAGATCTGACTACAGAATCTGACTTGTCCGTTATGACTCGCTTCATGACTAAAATTGGTAGTAGTCATCACCCAGCCATATGACATTTGGTAGTCATAAAACCCAGTCATATTTCCATTGTTTTCCTAGTAGTGGAGGGAGATATCTCCCTGCGCGACGAAGATCTCTCCAAGAAGGAGAGGATTCATGAATTCTTACAAAAATCCGTGACCCCTGAGAATGGCTTTCAGATCTGAAAGTCGATTTCAGGGGTCACGGATTTTGGAAGAAAAATAGGAATCCCCTCTCTCCTGGTGATGTCCTTCTCGCGCGCTATCTTAGCACGTGGTGGAACTCACGTATACTCACACAAACTTGTGCACAACACCGTTCACTCGGCATCATGACCGAACTAGCCCCTCTCTATTTGAACGACCTCTCAAGACCCTTACACCTCTCTCCGACCTCATCTAGCACACTCAGGACCATCCCAGCTCTCACCTTCTCACACAAACCCACTCCCCTCGTCCCCTCACGGCCCCCCCTCACTCCACTCACGTCGTGGACAGTATTCACCCCACCCCACCTTCACCTGGAAACTCACGAACACTCACGGCCTCGCCCCTGTGCACCCCCTGAGCACCTCACTTAGAACTGACGCGCACTGATTTGAGAAAGACCAATTATTTGCAATGGAATCCAAACCTTTATTCTACTCATTAGAGCGTCTATGCATCAAATGGTGTACCTGCAGTCCACCAGTTGTCGTCATTAGTTCCGCTTCGATCTCCATTGAGCTTCCTCTCTTTCTCCTCGCGCACAAAGACTGCAAGAACATTGAAAGTGGTTTGAATCAAAAATTTCACCGCAAAGAAGAAGCGGAAGCATGCGAATTGACTGAAATGATATACAACAAAGCCAGGCAACTAAAACTTGTGAATACAATGAGCGGTGTTGGCTGTGTGCACACTCGTCTAATGGAAGTCAGTTTCGAACCGCTTTCACCATCACACGTACTCACGCAACAATCTTCACAAAAGAACCGAACTGAAAGAGCTGAATTTGAGAAAGATGGACCGGTTAACGGAAACCCTAATTCTCGTGTGCACGTTTCCCAGTTGGGAGCTGTATGGCCTAATTGAACCACTATAGGACGAGTCCATTATAAACTCAAAAGGGATACAAGTTGATGAGAAAACAATCACATTGTGACATACCATATTTGGTGGGTCCCTATGCAGTTCCGGTAATTTGTCCGCGAGGTCCTCTACGCCTCTTCGTTGAGCGGTTACTCCAATACCGGATGCCTTTGATGAAGAACCGTTTCCGACCATTGTGGGTCATCATGAATTTCCAGGGCTCCCATATTCTTCACTCGGGGGGTTCATTGGCGAAAATCGTAGGAACCACGTGCGATAAAAAATAGGGTCAATTTAATTATATTCACCTTCCGTAAATTTTGGAAAAAAATTATATGGAATATACACTATCATATAATTGTGAAACATCATTATAAATAATATAGCATAGCAAATAAATTGGAGTTTTAGGAAATCGGTAGGTATAAAATAGTATATTAAATAAGGGGTAGAAAGGGTGATTAGTAGACTCAAGAGCTACATCCTCTTAGAAATTCTGGAATGGATGAAAAATACGAGATTGTCGTTGAATTTTTTGGATGAATGTCTGGGAGTGCAATGATGATGGAACTAATTGGGGAGAGAGACAACGTGGCACAGAGTATCCTAGGCTGTGAACATCAATAAGACAAGTTCAAGTCAAAAATGAGGTAAAACAAAATATGAGAGGTGAGCAAAAATACGTATAAATAAAATACCCCATTTTAAAATGTTCCTTTGGAAAAATTATAAATACCAATATGGTGCTTTTAATTTCCAACATTTACCTTTACTTCAAAAAATACCATGCCTTTTAATGAACTTTCCAAGGTAAATAGCCCCCTTCTAAATAGGGCATTGTCGCACATGTATACAAAAATTTAGAGGGAGTGAACCCCTTGAGATTCTTCACTTGAGTCAATATTATGACAGTCAGACTGGGCCCTGGCCCTTACTGCCTTCAGATCCCTTCTCTACTTGCAACGAGGTCTCTGCGGTACTGGATCTTTGATACATTCTCATGGAGTTATCTTTTATTGAGTATGCCTCGATTAGATGTTCATGAATACTAATGAAGGGGCTAGACTCCTGAATAACAAAGCAGGAGGCCAGAATCAGAGGGACCTATTGACATTCTACTATTCAGCCAAATTCAATGATAGTAATTGAAAGGACACAACATAACATACCTTAAGGGTTGATTGGACGAGATGCGGTCCTTGGTGGATACTTGACAAAGCCCTAAATCGTTTGCCCGATTCCGATGTTTCCACTTCCTGGTTTTGAGCAACCAACAGTGACTATTGTAGTCGCCCATCCTTTCGAGCCCGCATCTGCTTCGGATTAGAGAAATTGGTACTTCGCTTCTTCCGTCCACCTATCTTAGTCATCATCTACACGATAGCTAAACAGCTCCTCTGCACTCTCTATCAACATCAGAAGCTCCCTATAAACCCAAACAACTCAATGCAATACTAAGAATTGCGGTATTAGAGCCCTTGTTCTACTAGCTCTTGCTACCGTTAACACCAGAAACGTAGGACTTATTTTTTACCTGTCCTCATATCTATTAATTTAACAGCTGTTGCGTAGCCCTACAATAGCCATCCCATTTAACCTTCAATTCTTGCCGTCAATTACGGGGCTCTATTTAAGTCTCACATTTGAATATTTGAATAACAACGGTAAGAAGTACCAAATATCAACTCATGACCCATTACAACGAGAGTACCAACAGTATTGTTAATCAGTGTTCCAACTCACGACTTTCTATTCCAAAGTAAACTTGAATCTTAATTTGTGGCATTGTACACTCAAGCCGCCAACAGGCTGGAGAGGAATAACTCTGTCTTACTTTGTATATTTCCGCCGTAATCTCACTCTTCCAATTATTTTAGAGCTCCGCCGTAATCTCACACTTTATAAAATTATAAATAACACCCGTAATCAATTGTTTATCAATACAATATTTGAAGGAGGGAGAGAAGCTAGTTCTATATCTCTTGTGCAATTCCGTTGTCATTGCACATTAGAGAACCTCACACCGCCTCCAATAGTCGATGTACATGGCGTCTCTTACTTCTCATCAAGGCAGCGCTCCACTAGTTGTTCCCATTGGCGACATTGGCACAATATGTATCTCCGAGTCATTGCTATGTGTTCGTTTTGGTTATCGGACTGGTACAGTCCACATTGAACAAGAGGTCTATGATAGCGTTGGTATACATGAGCAGCCCATTTATCAAGTGAAAGATAGTGACGCGGTAGGACATTTCTGGAACTTGTGTCCTGGATCATTCGAAGTTTTTGGTCTTACAGATGTTCAAATGGCCGCTCATGCGTCCATAGCCGTGATGAGTCCTCCGGTTGATTCTGGTGATACCAAACTCGTGCCCGGTTTAGGCACTAGGTCTATCCCAAGCGTCCATATTCTTAGCGATACAGATGAAGATGATATATCTGATGTGAACCTTGGTGCGTCAAAGATCCCTTGGTCCTCGTCTTATCAGTTAGCTACTCGTACTATTTCTACCCCCGTTCCATCATATGCTCAAGCTTCTTCGTCTTATTCCTCAAGGAAGCCCCCAGTTTATCCTGGCTCGAGAAAATGTCAGAAGCATACTTATTCATGTCCGACATACCTGTAATAGGAAAGGGTCCAAGTCTGAGTTGTCCCGAATTGATATCGATAGTTTCGATTTGAAACACGTTAAGTATTTGCCTCCAAAGTATAATGGGGACATGATATTTGAACTTCCTCCACTCCCGGAGGATATTCCCCCACAGTTCGGGGGGGGCCTAGATGGGATGAGTAAATAGTACGATGGTCGCACGTGGTGCAAGACAATGACAACAAATATCAAGAACGATTTTGGTCTTATGTACCGGAAATCTGTATGTACAGGGCATTTACAGTGCCCTAACATCACTTGTGATTATTAGTCACGAAACAATGGGCGCTCGAATTAGACCGAGTGGAGCGGGTTTGCGTTCACTCCATTTTCAGTGAATGGAGCACCATCCGAGAAATCTACGCTCTCATGTAAGGTTTGTCAAACCCCTCCAATTTGTCTTGCTCTTTGTGATGCATATATATACTATGTGACATCTATTGATCCCGATCGAACACGCGCTACAATTCATTTGGGGCATCATCTTCATCCTATATCGAAAGGCATAGATCAAGATGCCATGGACGTCATGCACGATTGTGTCGCAAAAGAAGTCCAACGTACGTCCAAGGCTACTAATTCTGCAATTGTCATGGCTGCGAGCAAGAATTTCCTCTCCGACCTCCTAATCCGTCCATCGTCTAAGTTGCCCAACCTTGAAGAAGCATCTTTGGATGATGTCCTTGATCAATTTGAGACTCTTTTGTCTCTGAATATAAGGAATCTAGTGTCCACGTGCAAGAAGTTCTACAGTGGAAGGAAGGGTGTAATCGACAACATCATGGAGCTGAAAGAGTCGTCCAAATTTGTCTTCATCCACAAAAACAAGTTTCCAAGCCAGTCGCAAGATTAAGTATTCCTTTTTAAAATGTCTGTCGACCGATGTGGAAGTGGTGTAGACCTCGTTAGGCGCATGCAACCCGGGAATAACCTTGAAGATTGTTGGTTGATGTTTGATCATGTCAAACGAGTCAAGGACTGGACTACCATGGCATGTCATATGTACGACAACAAGTATTGTAAGGTAATGACAATTGCCATGTGTGATATGCAATCCGAGGATGCTCAAGCGCAGCAGTTGTTCTGGGAGAATCTAAATGATACAATGAGACAATATGGCCTAGAAGACGTGAACTTCAAAGGCTTCATGGCTGACAGTGCGGGTGCGAATTGGCATGCCGTTCGGCGAGTATATGGCAACGACGACAAGGACAAGTCCATGGATAATAGAGAACGAACATGCTTATTTCATTGGACCAAGTGTCTTCAGCGTGCGACCTCCAAAAGTATTCTTCCAGGCTTCCAAGAGTAACATATTGCCCTCTGCAAAATCTAGAAAAATGCAAAGACCCATGACGAGGCTGAAGCTCAGTACAATCTAATTCGAGCGTGGTGGTTGTCCTCTGGTGTCACCACCAAAATCAGAGGTCGTGCTCTCAAGGATTGGATGGCATTCTGGCACTTCCGTTATCGACAATGGGGCGGCACAATGCAGCTTGTAAGTGGTCTTCTCGGTCAATCTAGTGCACTTTTCATTAGATCCTTCAGAATAATCAACCCCTATTGTCGTACCCCAAATTTTAAATTTTTTTTAATTAGTTGCTTAGGAAGGGTATCACCGTACCACCTTATTAAGTTTAGAAGTTAGTAGCCACCTAGTAGTGGCTCTTAGGGAGAATTAAGATAGGAAAGGAATAGGATCCTAGGGAAGTACAAAAAGGGACAAGTTGTGGATTAACACCGGATCCTAACACCCTTGTCAAACGGGTGGACCGAGAGCTCGGGGGGGGGGGGGCTTACCCCAAGAAAGCTCCAACGGCACCGACAAAGAAGCTCAACCGGCACCGGCAAGGAAGCCCCACCGGCAACGGCAAGGAAACCCCCCACGGCCCTAGTATAAGGAACCGGTCATGGGAGAGCTCTACACCACACAAAGCAAGCGGCTTAGGTAGCTCCGAGCTGGACTAGAGAGGTAGCTCCGAGCTAGACTAGGCGACGATCAACACCAGCAGTATCCCACGAGGAGTAAGACCAGCCGTGGAGGAGCATCACGATTAACAACACGAGGAGCAAGAGCAGTCGTGGGGGAGCATCACGATCAACAAGACGAGGAGCAACGCCAGCAGGGTGAGCACACTCACACCCCACGGGTAGCTCCGAGCTGGACAGGGGAGGTAGCTCCGAGCAGGACTAGGAGACGTTCAACACCAGCAGTATCTCACGAAGAGCAAGACCAGCCGTGGAGGAGCATCACGATTAACAACACGAGGAGCAAGGCCAGCAGTCGGGGAGGAGCATCACGATCAAGGCCAGCGCCAATGGAGGAGCATCACGATCAAGGCCAGCCGTGGAGGAGCATCACGATTAACAACACGAGGAGCAAGGCCAGCAGGGTAAGCATACTCACACCCCACGGGTAGGCCCGAGCACCCACCGCTGAGGGAGGAGGTCCACGCCAGATTCACCATGGCCTCCACCACAAGAGACATCTCACCCGTCCTTCCAAGGGATCCACTTGAACTCACAGAATTAAAGGAGGATCTTCTTCGGATGGGTTGTCTCTCGCTCCTCGACTTCTGTTGGAGTTTTTGTGTGGATTCCACGGTACAGGAGCTACGACAAGACCCGCTACCAGAGCCCGAGGGGAGTAGCATACGAGCTTGCCCGGACCGTTGGACCATGGGAAGATGGCAAGAGGTGTACGGTTTTCCGCGACAGGGGGCGGGTTTCACGAGTTTGAAGAAGGAGGAGTACGCGAAGGGACTCTTTGGTACCACGGATGCCAAGAATGGCTATGCAGTGCAAGATTGCCAAGACCCTCGGGCAAAGAGAGTGTTCGCGTTCCTCGTACCCATATTGCACCCGGAGAAGCCCACCCGAGTCACGATCACTATGGCTAACACCTTGTATGGTGCTTATTTGGGAGAGCGAATGGTGAATTGGGCTCTTATTATGAAGGAGGTAGTGATGAGGTTGACGAAGAGCGTCAATAGCACAAGGCGTTCTCCCATTTGTCCTTACCTCATCCACCTCTATCACCACTTCAAGGAGACCATTCCAGAGGAGGCCATGGCATACGGCACACAACTGATGATGAAGAAGTTCGAGGGGACGGAGTTGGAGTCCGAATTCGGATCAGAAGGAGGGAGTAGCTCGTCGCAGTCAGAGGGCGAAGCACCTCCACCTCCCAAGCGCCAACAACCGAATCGTGGAGGAGCACCTTCCACCCGAACTCGAGCTGCTGCCCGGGCAGCCGCTACAGGCTTAGCTCAACTTGGAGGGAAGACTTACCGAGCCTTCGAGTTGGTGGAGGCTCTGCGAGTGTATGTGGACGATGTGGACAAGACCTTGGGTCAGTTGGGCAGCCTGATTGGCAATACCTCTTACCAAGGATTAGTCGCAGCGGCCAAGGAGAAGATGGGAGGAGTCGGTGACCTCCGCCTTATGGAACAGAAGGTGAACCGACTCAATTTGGAGGTGACCAAGATGAAGAGTAGGGCCTTGGAGGCCGAGCGGAGTTGCAAGGAGGCCCTTCTCCAAGCCAATGCCTCGACCTCGGCGTTGCAACAAGTGGAGGAGGCATTGCACGTCCCGGCGGAGGCAGTGATGAAAGCAAAGATATTTGATGCGAGGTTGGAAAGGGATGGTCACATTTCCAGCAAGAAGGTAATTGCCTCATGATGGAGCAAACCGTAAAGATCGAAGAAACGTATGCTAACATGAGGTTATTGGTAAGCAACCTCACCCATATTCTACCCAAGTTCATGGAGGATTCTGACAAGGATGATGACTCGGGTTCGGATGCGGATTCGGAGAAGCAAGACTCGGGTGACCAAGGACCTCCGCCGGGAAAGAGAGTGATTGATCTCGATAGTCCTGTCCTGCCTTCTCGGATTCCCACTGTGGGAGTCCCCGCCTGTCCTTCCCCTTCAGATCTCACCACCCAAGTACAGAGTGGGAGGAAGGATAGCGTGGATGCCATGATGGAGCCTCCGCGCACGACCCTCCTTTGCCAGTTTTCCCTTGGAGACCCCGTCCGCGCTACACCGACGGTTACTCCTTTGCCGGGTATGTCTCTTTTTGGGAAGACCACGAGTGAGAGTTCGGCCTACTTGCACCTTCCAATACAGCCGGAGGTCTTCACTGGGACTCCGAGTCTCACACCGACCCTTCCGCCCCAAATCGAGCCCCACCGAAGCACGACTCCCGTGCTACTCGCTCCGGGTGGTCCGGATGCCTCCGTGACTTCGATGGAGGCCTTGCCTCGGGCATCCATGGCCGGATCGGCACCCTCTTCATCTGCGGATCTGTTATCACTCCTTGTGACACTCGCGAAGGCTGCGGCGCACCCGACTTCCAGCAAGAGTTCGAAAAAGCGGAAGAGGAGGGAAGAGAAGAGAAGACTTGAGGAGTTGACCCGGAAGTAGGATCATAATCTTAGTGGATAGGTCACTGTTCATTCACGGACTAGGCCCCGCGTTGACTTTGGGTTTTGACTTGGTTTTGCCTTGGGTTTTGTGTAATAAGTGACCTCTGACGGTGCACGTCGTGTGGAGTGGTAGCCACCGCCGCCAAGTGTAGTTAATGCACCACCTTTTAGTTAGAGGGTATCGTTTGAGTTTGGACTCTTGTTTGAGTCCGTGGCAGTATAAGAGAGGAGTCTCGTGGCTTCCCTCTTCACTGCTTGATGTGTGTATTTGCTTTCAGTTGAATTCTAAACCTACGCTCTGAGAAGACCTTCGATGGTTGGAGAGCTCGGATTGCATACATGACTGTGAGTGCCATTTCAAGTAGTCCATTCCTCGAGTCCATACTAACTATCTAATCACTGTTTCCTTGTTCCATCAAAGTAGATTAGTCCGGGTGGGTGGGAATAACAGGTGAGGTGAGAAGATAGCTAGTAGGGGCGTGACTCCAACTCTAACTGTTATAGTCGTTTCCTTGTTCCATCAAGTAGATTAGTTGGGTGGATGGAAATAACAGGTGAGATTGTACGTGTCTAGGGAAGGACGAGGGGGGAGTGACGGATGTATGAGGGTCATAAGTGAGTCTTGAGTGACCTCCCGGCGTACCGGTTGGTGTCGGTTGTGAAGACTCATGTCATTCCCTGAAACATCCCACCTCCAGCTGCATCGGAGGTGGAGGGAGACTCGGAGGAGGACGGATAATGGGCGGGTAGGCCCCTTGCTCACTTCCATTACGCCGCTCCCAGCCTTGGAAACACGGGTCTAACACTCCTTCCGGGGGATCTCAGTGACACCATAACCATCCAAGTGAGTGAGTAGAGTTAGAAGGAGAGAATGGGAGGTAGAATAGCTGTTACTTGTGTCCAACACTAAAATCTCTATGAGTCCACGGACTACGTCCGGGGTGATATAATCCTTATCCGGGTACTCGTGTACTCCAAATGTCTATAGTGTGCATAGTTGTAAAGATAACCCCCCCCTTCCCTTAATCGGGACTAAGTCGAGGTAGGTCCTTACCCGAAGGTCCCTACCTTCCGACGAGGTAGGTCCTTACCCGAAGGTCCCTACCTTCCGACGAGGTAGGTCCTTACCCGAAGGTCCCTACCTTCCGACGAGGTAGGTCCTTACCCGAAGGTCCCTACCTTCCGACGAGGTAGGTCCTTACCCAAAGGTCCCTACCTTCCGACGAGGTAGGTCCTTACCCGAAGGTCCCTACCTTCCGACGAGGTAAGTCCGTACCCAAAGGTCCCTACCTTCCGACGAGGTAGGTCCCTACCCGAAGGACCGAAGGTCCCTACCTTCCGACGAGGTAGGTCCTTACCCGAAGGTCCCTACCTTCCGACGAGGTAGGTCCCTACCCGAAGGTCCCTACCTTCTGACGAGGTAGGTCCCTATCCGAAGGTCCCTACCCGAAGGGAAGCACTCGTACGGAGAGCGGGATGGTGGCTGTAGGTAAACGCTCCGGCGTTGTAATCTAACCCTTTTCCTTCCTTTCTTTTGATGTAATTATTGTGATATAGTTAACTTGGTGTAAATATAAGTGGGTTGTTAGTCGTTGTAGTTCACGGTGATTCTCTGTGGGAACGATTACCTTAAAGGTATCTTTGTGTTAAGATGTGAATAGTTGCCAACACGTACTACGACACCTATTTATTGACGATTGTTGCGTTTCCTAAGGATCTGACGCTTGACGAGAGGGCTGACATGCCTTCCGGCAACCTTGCCGAAACAGTCCACAATCGTTGGCTCCAACAAACCGGAAACATAATGAAGTGTCAATACGCAGCAACCGTAGACGACTTCATCCGTGCTTTCATGCAGATTACTTCGTATCGAGCATGGTTGAAGGGCGGGGCGTCGGGAAAAGGTCCGGAAAAAGGTACGCTTCGGTTGCGATCCGCACAACATTTGGGTGATCCTAAACTCATAGCTGATGCTGTTAGGAACTTCCCCGGAGCTGAGGACTTACTAATCAGGACTTGCGACTTAGAAGGTGCGGAAGTTTTCGGATCCACGAAGCGCAAGCTTGACATGCCACCCGGGTCGTCCCACGATTCGCACAGGTCTGATACGGTGAACTATTCAATTCCCCATGATGGTAAAAGGGTGACTCGGGCTCGCATCGAAGAGGCTCTTGGCGGACACGAGTCTGGTGTCCAACATACAACATCCATTCTCGATCGGACTGTGATCCGTCTAAGTGGCACATTGCTCGGCTCCCCAAAAAGTCTGCTCGAAAATGCCAAGCATTGCAGGCTGACACTAGTGAGCCCTGCAACACCAAAGTTGCACGTGGAAGTCATGGAACTCCCGCCCCCACCTATTCGGGTATGAAGAAGGATTACAGATCGCCCCGTAACGTTACTGCGGAGTTTTGATTTTGTCCAGATGATGTAAGCCACTGTGTAAAGGGGTCAAAGAAAGCGTTTGTGATGGATTGGCCATCAGTTCCAATATCGTGGCCTGTGAAACTTGGCACAAATTTAACTGTACATGAGGTTTTAGCATTGGAGGAAGCACGTTTCCAATTGCAATAGCATGGAGCTCTTTCACCACGAAGACAATTCTAAGTGACTATGGACATGCCTCTTCCGCGTTCTCATTTCCCCATTCCAGCAAATCCCAATTCTCACCACAGCTTTCGGAATGGCTCCGCGATTCTTAGAACAGCAGATGCTCCTACAATTGACCAACGCAACAAGTGGTCATCAGCAGCTCTTATGAATAACTGCTACGTCTCGAATCTGTTTGTCATACCGTATCCGGGATGGGGATGCGTTATCACTCTTGACACGGGGAAGGACAAGTCCTATTGCGTCACGTTTACGGACCTCCCAGGATGCTCATGCGCGGATTTTTTGAAGATGTAATCCGAAGCGTTGGGAAAGAAGGGGCAATGGAAGTATTGCAAACATGTGTATTACATCTTACATTACCTATGTAAGATAGACTACAAAGAGGACCTGTTCATGCATGCTCCAAGCTACAGCTTTAACGAAGTTATGCGCATTCTAAAGCTTGCTAATATCACCAAACGAGCGTGAGGAAGGCGTTAAAGTCATCTGTATTAGAAGTATCTATGTTTCTAGGCTGCTCAAGTGAAGCATCATGTATACATGCTCAATCCGTTATTGATTTCATGACTACAGTTGATATCATGAATTCAATTAATATATGCAGAGTTATATTACCCTGAGCAGTAGATTTCTATACTTAGCATGATCTACAGTTTGAAGTGGACGTATTTATATATAAATCATTAGAAATGAAGATTGCCAGTATTGTGGGAAAATAATGAAACACTTGTACCGTTGATATGCATGGAATGCGAAGGTGATTTCCGTGCAATTTGTCTATAAAAGTTAATACCCATGTAAATCGAATGTGGTACCGGTTTAATACACATGAAATATCCACTTAATACCTATGTGATACCCGTTGTATGCTAAGAACAACAATATAATAAAATCAGCAAGTATTGACCAAAATTGTCCGCTTGGAGTGATATTCTACCACGACATTGTCTTGAACCTAAGTAAATATCTGCTTTGTAAACTAATATGGCAATTTACAAATGTAGGGGTTTTTAGAAAAAAAAAAACAAAATGGCACAACCTTAATTTGTTGCAGGGAACTCTAAAAGACCGAAATAAATGAAAAATACCCAATTTCCCAAGTTACCACGGCTACAGGGTAATTTCTTAAATTAGATGTTTTTGACAAAAATTCCACCAAAACTTGATAATCAGCAGAAAGAACCTCGAATTTCACTTTTTTCTAAAAAAATTGACAAAAAAATTCCAGATTTTAGGATTTTTTATGCTCACCGCTCGCCGCTCGCTGCTCACCGCTCACAAGTCACAAGATAGCGTCGATGACTCTTACCTCCAAACAATCCACATTTTATGGGATTTCAATTGAATTTTCCATGTTTATTTTCATGCATTATTTTCATCCATCCACTTTTTGAAGATAATATTTTCTTTTTCAACCTGAATGTGGGGATAATTTACTGTAGAATCTTAATTTCTTGTTAAATGATACGCTCACAATATTTTATAAACTTTGACCACACAAATTGAAAGAGTATATTGTTTGACGTAGAGAACATGGTTCACTTTCTTCCTTATGTTGAGTGGAACAACAAACTTTGACTTCACTTGGTGTCAAGTGTTTCAACTACACAAGGTCTCAATTCATTACCATCATGTTAAGCATGAAGGCCTCTAAGTTTTATGTGGAAAAGAAGTTTTTTGGTACCTTGCCTAAAATGTGTGACAATGTGTGAAAATCATTTTTGACGATATGAATGGAAATAGTATTACTTGCAAGTATTGAAAATTTGACATTTTAGAGACTGTTCTAGGAGAAGATTTTGAAGTTGCCCGACAAACATGCTCTCAAGAAGCTCTTCTATAAGATGGCATCACTTTTTTTCCATATGTCCGATGAGAATAAAAAATATTTTTCCATGTACATCTTGTCATCTTGCCTCTTTGTACACCACAAGAATTGCAACCATGGGAACATGTCGGACATTTGCATAAGGCCACTTTGGGACTTCAGTCATTTAGGGGTTAAGTAGAAATAGATTTTCTTATTTTCAACATTCTTATAATGATTCCAAGATACTTCAACAATTTTAGACATATATATCATGTTTAGCCTCTACAAGACCAAGTGTACCTACAGGGCACACAATTTTTCACTTTGGCTGCAATTTTGTTTCAATCCATACCATCCAAACTAATAAAAGGGTTTCCACATTATCTCATATAAGTCTAGAAGTAGATCTCATATAAGTAGGAATAAATAACAATGAGATAAGAAACTAAGATTAAGTAGATGACACTTGTCAAGTTGCCGTGAGGATGGACAACTTAAAAAAAACGGCTATGAAGTATACAAAGCATAGTGGCTTTCTAATAGAATACGTGGAATGTGAAAGATAAGTAAAAGGATACATTTATTTTGTTTATATGAATCTTATTATTTTTTTATAGCAACCTCATAATTATACCCTATATTGAATAAATATATTTTACAATTTTATGATCACTACCATAGAATTGGTTTGGTAGTGCATTGTAAAATTATGATATTGTTTAGTATTTAAACTTAAATCAATGCAATGGAGATGAAAGCCTTACTAGAATTACTAAAAAGATTCAAATGAAGGTTGTTGGTAAGATTTGATGAACTATTAGTGTAAAGTTTTTGAGGTATTCAAACAACCTATATTTTATGAACCACCAAATAATTGGTTTGGCAGATTGTTGACAAACTTAATTTACTTTCTAGTTAATATCTTTTGTCCTTTATTTGTGAAAATCTCATTATAAATGTTTAATTATCTTTTAGAGGTCATGTACAAAAAACTTGTTCTACTAATATAAATCTACTACTTCCAATTTAAATCGACCTCATGAAAGCCAAAGAAACCTCAAAGACATCATATTTAGCTAAAACCAATTTGCAATAATAAAAAACAATGGTCACCTGTACTATGGAAAAAACTACACATTCACATAGTGTAGTTTTTGCAAATGTGTAGTACTACACTTTTTTGGTCTTTATGATTGATATTTGTTATGATTTATTGGGCTTTATGCACTTATGCCAATTGACAACCAAAGAAAAATAAACTTTAAAATATTAAATACTCATCAATGATATTGTACCCAGAGATGCAGTGCACAAAAATTCACAGCTACAAATCAAAAGATGAACTCTGAAACAATTAACTTGTAGTGCAATATATAGAAAATTGGCGTATTTTAGACTTATACTTCAATATGTACTAAAATAATTGATCATGGTGTAGGCATAGAAAATATTATATAGGTCTCAACAAGGCTTTAATTGCTTAATAGGAGATGTATACCTGTATACAATTTATCTATTCATAATTTAATCTTTAACTCTTAAACGTCAGAAAGTGCGAGTAGTGTTCACAGTGTCCCGCATGTATGGCGTTGTGTTTGAACATGAAAAGGTTGAGATAATGAAATGACCTTCAAATAAAAGATGCTTGTTGAAGGATTTTCAATCCAAGGTGTTAGTCTTGCTGAATTTTAATACATTCTTTGCATTCTATGAAGTAAAAATACATGCATGAATATACAATTCCCGAGTGATATTTAAATTTTAATCCAAAGCTAATTTCTTTCTTACTTAATCTGAAGTTAATGTTAAGAAATTTAGTAAAGACTAAACCAGGCCTTAAATAATATTTAATAGTTACTTCCTTTCACTTATCAAATATATTGAGATTTTTATGATCAAACAGCTGAAAATGTCTGGCGCGTGGGTGTCGGCAGAGTACAATACAACCTCATTGGTAAATAATATGCTGAAATGGCTATGGATATAAATAGCATGCACCATGCAATTTGAGAGGAATTTAGGCCAGTCTACAACCTTCATGTTCACCTATTATGTAATGTCACAACAATCGGAAATGTTGTAATTCTTTTGAGACGTGTATATGAGCTAGGTCCCACTATTTTGGGGTAGCAAAAGTACCAGGATATGTCACTTTTAAACGACAGCAAGTAACTAGAATAGTGCAAATTCGTCACACAACAGAAAAATACATGTGTACTTGAAGTGGCTTCAGCTCTTTGCAAGTCCTAATACAATGCATTACCTCCAAAAGCATTAGCAACCTTAATCTTGTAGCTTCATGTATGAGAACGGATCTACGCGCGGACAGAACACTAAAAAGGTCAACATTGTTGAATCTCTACAGTATGATACTTTCCTGATTTTCACAGGCTTTATGACCATAGACGAAGCTGATTCACAAAATTTCCTTCAATATAAACAAGCATTTGAGCATGTCTCGACCCCAATTCTTATGCAGTAAAATATCGATTATCATTCATTGTAGCACGCTCAATTGTTGAGGTTAAAGTAAGTGCAAGACTGACCTGATATCTCTCCCAGAGTTGTTGGATCTCTATCTGTACTTCTAAACTCGTCTCAGCCTTCGCCTCCTTCAAAATATGAACAATATTGTTAAGCTTTTGTGGATATTGATAGACTTCAGTCCTCACTTTCACGACTAACAAGCGTACTATGAGCAAAATAACAAACAAAAAATGTGAACTGCAGGATATGCAAGACATCTCCAATACCAATAACACACCTGAGTGAATAGCATAATCCTGGTATGGTCACAAGCAAGAGTCCAAGTGTTCTAAGAGAAGTGGGGAAGGGTAGAGGATTAAGTCTGTGGCGCACCCGTTCAAAATGGCTTCTTCAAACTTTGAGCCTTCTCACATAAAGGGCAATGTCTGACCTGCAAGAAACCATGATCAGAAAATTCGATCTCCGCATGAAATCCATCAAGAATGCCAATCGTTGAGAAACCATTGTAATTAAATCTTGGCTTACCTGTGGCTGATTAATTTGAGAAAAATGGGCCTTTCCCTGCAATTTCAGCATATCTTCGTATGTTTTCAAGGTCTGTAGTCTCACACAAAACGATCAATGTTTGACACACGAATCCCAACCCAAAGAACACAAAAACAAAACTTTATCCTAGTTGCACTCTTGCACTCAGCCAGCCTAGCAATTCCACAGAGAGAATATAACAATCTTCTTGGCTTGTTTCAATTCATGACGAGTTTGTAATAGAGAATTCCGTTGCCACAAGAAAATCGATCGAATTTTTTCGTTCTTCTGCTGCATAGTGGCCCCAGCCTAAAAGAGTTCAGCCTTGTGGTCTGCCAACAATTCCTGGACATGAAGCAAATATTCTACCTGCAGAGCTCAATTGCCACCGCCATAGACAGTTAGAACTCAATAAGGTTGATCTTCATAAACCACTAAGTCTTATTAGTAAAAAAGAAGCTTGTAAACACATGGTGAAACACTTGCAGAAGTCTTGCAAAAAATAATGAAGTCAATTGTATTTTCATGTCACAGGACACTGGTAGAAGCTGAATAAGAGTGTAAACAAAATACTGCCGACAAACCACTTAAAATTGCTTCCGTAAAATTGCGAGTGTCTTCTCCTTGTATGTCGCCGAATGCAATAGTATCCAGCACCGTCTCCAATGTGTTAATGTCTGCTCAGCACATCGAGGAGAAAACCAATGTGAAATAATTTTCCCATCACACACTTCTCGTCTCGAACCCTAAAATGAAACAAAGAGAATCCTAAAAGAAACCTTGATGAGGTACTGATCGATAGACAGGTTAAACATCTTCACCTTATCTAGACGAACATTATATCAAAGAGTTGCACAGATCATACCAACTTTGCAAATTACACGATCGACGTCAATAGTGTGCACAATTCGCCAGTCAATTCTCGCAAGACACTTCGGAAAGGTGAACGTCGAGGCACCTTTGGCACTAGCCGATGCATTTTCAGGTTTGGTCATATTCATAACCATTCGTACAATAGTTTTTGGCCTCTCTAAATCCGTGATGAATTGCTCCTCGTCGTGCTCAAACGTATTTGTGGAGTACCTGGTCGACTAGGCCATGATCAAAAGCGGATCCTTGCCTTTGATCGCCTCAGAGGGCAGCAAGCTTTCCATATTGTCGTTGCTCATCGAGAGCACGTTCTTGCGCAGCGTGTGTTTCTTTCTCCACGTCGTCGTTGGCGCTTTCGCCATCGGCTTCCGAATTCGAGGCTTCCGCTCCATCCAACTCGCTTGCGGCTGGTAATTCTCCCCGCTCGATCCTCCCTTCGCCATCCTTCCTTCTCCCTCTCTTTAATTTCCTACACACTTCTCCAACATCTTCATGCAACGTCTCCTCTCATCAACTTCCTCACGTCTTCTCCATGAAGGCAGAAGAAAACCACTCCATCATCACCATTCCCGAGAGCTACAATTCGCAATTCTCACCACGATCTCATTCTCCTGCCATACAAGACACAAGCATTGCTGACCTTTTTCCTTTCATTTTCTCCACCTCGAAACTGAAAAATAAGCTTCACACAACACAAACCTAAAACGAAGCTCCAAAATAAGCGAAATCGAATGCCGTCACCTCAGAAAACACCAAAATCCTACCCTCGGGAACTAATAACATGTTACAATCAATAATCCTGGCATGATAACAACATACCTTGCATAATTCGGAGTACTGATCACCTTCCGACGCCGCTCCTTAACTCGGTCGAAGCGGCGATGCTGGAGAGTTACAGCATGAACAAAAGGCTCTATTGGCTGTTATAGAACAATGAGCGAGAGCGGAGAGTACGAATGTGCGGTTGTAGAGAGAGCGGAAACCCTTGGAGTGGCGATGGCGCAAGAGCCACGGCAGGAGAGTGAGAGGCATGTCCCTTCATGACAATGGTGCAACTTGCAAGACGCGCATTGAAACAACAGCAGCCTGGATAGGTTCACGACGTTGTGAAATTGTCCAAGCCTGCCATAGTATCAAGCAGGTAACGCAGAGGTTTTCTACCAGTATCAATCTGAGTATATCACAGCAGCCGCCACCATCTCAGGTCTTGTGCACGTGCACCGGAATATCACACGGGTAGGGCCTGGGTATCATACTAGTATCATCCAAGCCGGTGGAGCCTAGGTATCACAATTTTGGCATGAATGTAAAGGATGGAGAAAATAAAATAATTCACTCCTGATGTGCAAATCCTGGTGAGCATTGAAATTATTTATTCTTAAGTGAGCATTAGTTTAGAGAATTTATCAAGTGGGTAGCGGTTGAGGATGGAGTTATTTGTTTAACATATATTTCATTTTTGAAGATACGACATCATCATAAAATTATGTGTATTTTATGTTGATCTCACATAGTACATGTCAATGTGAAGGTATCAACACAAACGCATTCATATAGAAGTTCCATCTTATATATAAAATTTCTTCCAAGATTCTAATGATTGATGTAATAATAGTCTCTCCAAAACTCACAACTTTCACAACCAATACAAATTGATGACTTTGATCCTGAAATGCTCCAACATCCACCTGTTAGATGTCAAATGAAATCTTCCTGTTTAATTTGAAGCAATGTTTTCATCCATCCAGTTTTTGCAGATTAGGATTTTCTTTTCAATCTAAATGCGGGGATCATCTAAATATCCATAATACATTTTTGTTTGTATACATGAAAAATTTCAAGTGTGGAAATCAATTATTTGTATGAGCATTTGTGAATTCGACACGATACAATATTCCATCAACCATAAATTTTGGAGACACAACCCTCTAATCCTAAATTTATATGTCATTTCTATGCAATTTAATTAAAAACATTAGGGGGTGCAAAGAATTTTCCTTCACTATCGCCTGCCAAAAAAAATTGTACTATTCAACGTCATGGTATCCTACCGAGTTGCCAAAAAGTCTAGCTTTTGATGGTTGAAACACCATAAAAAAATCCACAAAAAAATAAAACTCATGTACCTGTGCCAAGCTAAAAAAAATGTCAACTCTCAAAACTTTTTTAAAAATCAAATAACTTCTTAGAATTCAATATTATTTTAGCGACCTCAATCACATCAAAGACTACTTCCTCTTCCTCGTCTTCCCATGCTTCCTAATCTATCATCAAGTGTAACCAAGGTTATCAAATACATGTACTCGGACAACTAAATACATGTATTTCATATATATTTTTTGAATACATGTATTCACAACAAATAGACACAAAATACATGAATTTGTATTTGAAATAAAAACACAGGAATTTCATATTAGATAACCTTAAGTGTGACCACACATGCAACAGCCCCACTTTCAATAGTTCAATTCTACTTTGGTCATCCGAGTACCTTAGGAGTACTACTGCATCACTCAAACAAGAAGAAGGTGGAGGACCAGGTTGTATACACTATCCCCTTGTAAGAAAATCAATGAAACATATGTCAATTGCTTCCTCCATCAATTTCCTAAAAGAGGCCACTAAATTGTAATTTGGGAACTATTAGTATCTGACAAGGAAAGATGCAGCATTGCAGCTTAATGACCCTACACAAAGGACAATAATTGGAATGAGTGATTGAGAAGTGGATTTAGATTCCGAGGCCAACTTTCTCAAACCTCTACAGGTGATGCATCTTCAACACAAAAGTAGCCAACAAATATCCAAAGACTGGGATTGCTCCAAAGCGCACAAAATCAAAACGAGGTAAGCTCCAAAACTCACTTCAATAACGGTACAACTCAATACTCTTCCACGTGATTTCACTTCTAGGGAATTCATTGACCTGTTTAGGCGCTGCAGTAAAATAGACAAGGTGTTGGATAATTGCGTGCATCCAGCCTGCCATATTTGCAGCTGCTTCACAAGATCCTCCTCTTCTTCTTGTTCCGTAGTGACCCAAGGGTAGCCAGAGTTTCAGATCCTGGTCTAATGAAGCATCATGCAAATGGTCATATCAATAGTACAACTAGGAATGCAATGTACGGACAAAGCTACAACAAAATACTCGTCACATCTTTCAACTCCAAGTACTACTCTTAGATGCAAAAGCGGAATATAGAAATTTGCAGAAAGAAAAGGATAGCAGTACCCTCCCCGTCTTTGCTTTTCCCTACTTCTGATTCATCGTTGCTATAGCTTATGTCTCCTCACCAGTTGATGGACCCTGAACATGCAACACATGAGTGAATATCACGCGCCCAAATGAGTTTGTCATCACCACTAACCCTGCTGCAGAAACAACACATGCGATTGGGAACCTCATAAAACTTCTTAAAAGCACTCACTTTAGATGTAGCAATAAAGTCCAGCAGATTCAGTGCACTTCGCCAAGCTGTGAAAAGATCTTCCTTCCACCCACTTTAGATCCAGAGACACATTCACATTTCAGAACTAACACCTGCCATACTAGCAATCATCAACCAGGGACGGAAACCTACGAGCTCTGAAGGCAGATTCTTCCGCACGTATTCGTCTTCATCCTCCTCCATTCCACGACATCCTGCAAATCAATCAAATGGTCCATATCTTCCGTGACATTACCAAAAACTGTAACTGACCATCATCAAGTATACGTAGAACAACCAAGTACACACCACAAGTAACCGGCCAAACCTTGTTCTTCATACTCAGAGCAGGAAAGATCTCGTTCTCTACTACGCTTCTGAACAGAGGTGCCACCAGCCGCCAACCCTGCAACGCAACATGGACCTCCATTACAACATTATATTCTTCAGGTACGAGAATCTCAGTCTCCATGATGAGATTGATTCCTAATTTTGATAGCAGCTGAAGGTGTGAACATGGAGAATATGTTCATCACAAAAGAAAAGACTGAGACAGTCACCTAACGAGTAGGATCATGGAGTACACGAATAACATTTATCTTGAAGTAACAAACCATCCAATTCTGCTTCTGTGTGAACACAACCTTCACTAACTGCCTGAAATATACCTTATTGAATCTTCATAGGTCACCTCTTCAGAAGAATCCAAAGATGGTTACAACATGTAGAATTCCTCACTGCCAAATCTCTTCAGCTCAATCTCTGTGCATCAAAATGATTCAACCCTACTCTACAACAACACGATGATGATATCGTTGATAAACATACAAGTCCGGTTACAAGAATGTTGGAAACTTCATCGAATGCTAGCGACACAATCCACTCTTGCATTGGATGAAGGCCCTGTCATATCCAAGGACAGCAAAAACAAAACTTCCTCAGCTTTCCAGAATCAACAAAAAGAGCACAACATACAGATAATCCAGATGGAAACATATCCTTTGGACACAAGTATGTTCACGCCAATAATCAAACAAATGCTGCAGCTCAATGCAAAGCATAGATACCTTTGCAGTTGTGCTCCGCCAGACGATCGTCACAGCTGTGGACCCCATCGAAGCAAAGTACCTAAGTCAAATTTGAACCAACTTTAACACCTCTATTACCATAAACACAGATGCCACATCTCACACAGGTGAAATGCTCCTACTTGTGCACATGCTTTCCAGGACGTTAGACTAGGTTGCAGCAAAGTTGAAACGCCCTCATCCACGTCTTCAGTCTCGGCTCTTGCTAAGGAAGCTCCATTTTCTTCTCCACCCCAACTGCCTCCAACAGGATCGTCACATCTTGCAACCATGGCCCCAGACAGGCAAGTAGCGACTCTGCCATATGTGACTCACACTGTGATCCCTTCTGCATTCCAGATTGTAAGATTCAGCCTGGTTACCTACCGCTATCAGCAACGAACCCCTCATCTCATGATCAAAATTTCAATCATGCATCAGTCTGCATCTCTCTGTAGTGATAGTGTTCGGACGTCCAATTCTCCTTCACCAAGTTCCTTCATAAAGGTCGCTGCAGCAAAGCAACTCTCTGCCCCTTCTCCCCACTACCTGCACCACCCCCACACATGTTCAAACCATGCCCTATAATGGTTCAAACCATGCCCTATGTGATGGACAATAAATTCCACATCGAACACATAATTCAACACATCCTTGATTTATAGGAGCACGCAAAAGGGATACTCGTGACTCTCTGCTTGACATCATCGATCCAACACATTGAGAGAAGAACACACCGGCGAAAGGCATGAGGAGAAAAATCTCGATCTTCGGGACGCTCTGCCTCCACCGTAGCCTCCTGCGATCCGGTTGTGTCCATCACGCTCCTCATCCACAGCCGCTTCGTCCGCGATGGCCTCCATCGCTGCCCAACCTCCATGGCTCGATCCTATACTGCCTCGCCCACAAATCGCAAACCTCCCAACGCAGCACCCGCGTCGCGAGCTCTGCGAATCAAACACCATCATAGAATTCCCAACACCAATTAACCGGAAAACGCCAGAACCAAACCAGAATAAGAACTCCGGAGCGAGCACCCATTCACCCGTCGCATCAAAAAAGCAAAGCAGTCATCTCAAAGACCTTGACAACCCTAAAATGAGTAGAGTTGATCAGAGAAATCGAACCCGCAGCCAGCAATCGTGAACGCACCTGCAAGTGGGGATGAGATGCGGTTCCATGGGCGCCAAGAATGCGAGAATCAAGTGCGATGGCGAGGATGGGAACAAGGAGAGTAAGGATGATCGCGGACTGCCGGAGGAAGCGGAGGCCGGGTCCAGTGCGGGTGACGACGACGAGGAGCGCGGGTGAACGCCGGAAACTGTCGCAGCTCTGCAACCGGCGATGGCCATGTGCCGGGAATCGGTAAGATATGATGTCTGACTGTTTCAAAGACGCGTTAAAGTGCGTCGTCTCCGTCGGGTATAACTGTGCGCGCTTGGTGTCTGAGAGCTCACTCGCTGGAGAGGGTTTGTGGCGTCGTAGTTGAGAGCTTGAGTGTTTGGAACGAGGGTTGAGCCTGGGTGTCTTGTGTGGAGCGAGACGAGGAATCTTGTGACTGGGGTTTCGGTGGAGCTCTCTTTCGTGCTCTCTTTGTGTCGGTCGGGTTCCTCCATTGCTGTGTGTGGGCGAGGCGCTGTCTTGATTCGTAGCCATCGTGCGTCTCCAGTTTGTTGTGGAAGGGACGCTGTCCTTGCAGCTACCTTTCGTGCTTGTCCATCTTGTCGCGGTCATCTCGCTTCCTAGTAGGGGTTTGGCTGGCTGGCTGTGGGCAGAAGTATATTTGCCACCGGATAGTTAGTGTTTGTTTGTGCTGCGCCTTCGGACAGCGAGATCTGGGACTTACGGTGGACTTGGTGAGGAGAGTATTTTCGAGATCTCGGCGATGGGGCAGTCTTGGCACAAACCGTGGTATTCCAACCGTGCACAGTCTCCGGAGTACTTCTCGGCTCGCATCCAAGAGATGATTGAGAGCAGGGGCGAGTTTGCGACGGCTGTGGAGTCGGAGATCAATGCGTCGGAGGTGCATTGGAGTGAGCTGCCGGAGATGACGGAGAGCGACAAACAGCGTTCCGCGGAGGCAGACCTGGATTTCTTTGAGAGCCTTCGACAACAATATGATAGGCCTGATGAGGGTCTTACAAATAATTTCTTTTATTACTTATCAGAGGAGAATTCTGAATTGGGAGAGAAGATTGCAGAGGGAGCGCAAGGTGCAATCTATGCATTGAAGTGTAATGATGAATTGGTTGTGAAAGTGTTTAAAGCGGAGGCAGGGAGTCTGGAAGCTCTGCATAAGCAATGGCCCCCGGGGATGCTCAAGGCTATACAGGAGGAGGAAAGCCATATGTTTTTTTTGGAGCGGTCGTGTGTGTTAATGAGGGGGGTGATGTTGGATGATGGAAGGTTTGGGTTTATGATGAAGAAGTATTGGGGTGATTTGCGGAAGATGATTGATGGGCGAATGGTGCACAATGGCAACCAAGCGTCGCCTTTTAATGGGAAGATGTCGCCCTTTGGTGGGAAGATGGGCTTTGCAATCATGTATTGGATTGCTGAGGGAATGAGGGGGTTGCATAGGAATGGTATTGTCCATCGGGACCTCAAGGCCTCCAATGTGCTCATTCAACCTACTGAAGATTCTGAGCAATCCGATGGGCATTTGTTTGATCCGTTGAACGATATGTTTGTGATTCATATTGCGGATTTTGAGTCTTCAGCTATGACTATTGGAACTACATTTTGGCGGGCCCCGGAGGTATTGGAAGCAGTGAAGAATCGTTCTTTTGAGCCAAACACATGTACTGAAAAGTCGGATGTGTACAGTTTTGGTATGACTTGCTATGAAATAATGACGGGCAAGATACCTTTTGAGGGGGTGCCTCCAAGTGACTATGACATAGTACTTGAAGGTAGAAGACCAGAGCTGCCAAGAGATACACATCCATGGATTCGAAGCATGATAAATAGTTGTTGGCATCATGTGCCATCCAAGAGGCCTTCGTTTCATGAATTAGTGAAGAAATTTGATGACACTTTAAAGTGAGATTTTGGTGGAATTTATTAACTGTAAAAGAGTAGAAAGTTGCAGGTTTTGAAGAAGTTGGGTAAAAGTAGGTGTATGATTAATCGGTGAGAGTATGTCGATCACAAGATACTCTACAGTAACTTCTATTCCCACCGTTTAGCGCTCTGAATGATGTTTTAATGTAGCCTATGATGTAGAATTCAAATATTATCAAATTTCTTAGGTAAAATATGAAAGAGAATGGTGAGAGTGATGGTAGTTAGAGTGAGAGTGTAAGAGACGGTAGAGTATTGGGACATGTTCTAATGCGGAATGATGAAGTGTACTATATGGTCTCATTTGTAATATAGAATATTTTATTGTGACATTCTATTATATATTAAACATAGAATCATAAACATGAGATGAATTATTACAATGTATTGTATATTGTTTTTTATATGTAAGAAGTAACTAGCATTTTGAATTGAGCATTTATTTCTATATCAAAATGTTGGTAATTTTTACTTACTTAAGATCTACGGTTTTCACTATCACATGTATCCATTATGAAGATGAATTGAAGAACCAATTTTGGAAAAGTATAATGTGTACAAACCATCTTATTATGACTATAGAAACATCATTGTATCTAGGATTGCAATGCAATACTGTAAAAGGTGATATAAAAGATGGTAATGTGTATTTGGAATAGTCAATTTTCATCATTGAAGATAAGTTTAGATTATAAACCCTTATTTTCAATATCATAGATTGATTGCAAGTCCATTTGTCAGTGATATTTTGAAGTAAAAATTGTCTTCAAGAGGAATGATGTTCAAAAGACAAACATGGTTATATAAATATAAGTAATAAGATAATAGAATTATGTATGAATAACAGAGATTGTTGCTAAGAAGTTAAAAGCTTACTAGTTGATTTGAAAAGCAACAATTTTGTCATACAATTTACATATAATTGTAAACATGCACATAAATGATAATTCAATGATTCAAAAGTATGTTATTTAAATCTATAAGCCAATAACAATAATAATATGACAGATTCAAAAATTCAAAAGATTAAGATTAAGATTCCAATCAATAATTTTGCATGAAAAATCATATAAGTTTTACTGAATTTTGAATGGCCAATAAAATAGTTGATTTTTTAATCTCTAGATTTCTCAAATTATGTCTCACAAATATCATGCTAAAGATGTTCATTACAACAAAGTTTAAGAGCATCTCTGCTTTGAACTACACAACTTGAAATCAAACCACTCGTTGAACAAATTGATTTAAATATCATTATCGTAAATATATATAAAATCATATTATAAAAGTAATTCAGATTACACTTGTAGCATTTGTATATTTAAAATTACTTCTATAATGTACTTGTAGCACTTGATACAAGCATCAAAATTTAGAGCTACTTAGAATATGTGGAATTTTAAAAAATAAAAGGTCCAATTCCAAAGTCTAAAACATTCTTCACACATATTCTTTCGTTTTGTAATTTATTTTTGTATAAATTATCGTTTGAAAAGATGACATTCTGGACAATCTAACATTTTGAATAATGATCTTTCTAGAAGTTCATATATAAGATAGAAGAATACTCTTCATTCATGTTTTGACAAAAAAAATATGTTGGCCTCGTGTCATTTAGGTTCAAAATTGTTGGCTCTTTTTAATCAAAAGTCATATAAAGAAAGATTTGTAAAGCCATTTTACGTTCCAAAACACAACTCTTCCATTCTTTATAGTGATATATGTTCACTATAAATAGATGTTGGAATAATGAATTCACTTCTTTAGCCTTGTGATCATAATCTTTTTCAAGTTTATAAAACCTTTGCAATATTGAAACTCAAATAAGAGTAGAATTGGCTTGTTTTGAGATAATTAAATGAAAAGTTAGGATTAGATACTATGAATATTAGTCACCTTACTCTTCTTTGAGTTGATTTTTTGATATTGATAGATATTTAACATTCATTCTTATATTCATCATACAAGTGCATTAATGTATTACTCGAATTTTCACAAATATTTCAAATAATTTTAGTAATAAGTGGTCTTTGAAAATTCAAATCTACTATCAAGTCGTTTGAGGTGTTCTTCTAGAATTTTTATAGGACCTTTATATAGTGTCTCTACTATGGAACACCACAATGCTTTTTTAAAGTATTTTCTTGTCAAATTATGATTTGATGTTATATTATTTAAGAACCTAAGGTTCAAATTATTAGTAATAAGCATTTTCACTCAATTTTGAGGGAAGTGGAGTCTTGAGGGACTCGAGGAAAGTGGGGACTTGTAGGAAGTAGGGACTTCAAGGAAGTGGAGATTTGAGGGACTTGAGCTACTTGAGAGACTTGAGGGAAGTGGAGACTTGATGGACTTGAGGGAAGTGGGGAGTTGAGGGAAGTGGGGAGTTGAGGGAGTTGAGGGAAGTGGGGACTTGAGGAACTTGAGTGAAGTGGGGACTTGAGAGACTTGAGGAAGTAGGGTCTTGAGGGACTTAAGGGACTTGAGGGAAGTAGGGACTTGAAAGACTCAAGGAAAGTGGGGACTTGAAGGAAGTGGGAACTTGAAGTAGGGAAAGGACAAAGGCTTGAAGGGAACTCCATGTTTTATTATTAGATCATTGAAGGAGGGATTTTTTTCTTAAGAAAGACATTTAAATTTTCCTTCCAGCCAAGATATTTCCAAATACTTATGTAATGTATAGAGGATGTTAAAGATATCATTAAGAAAATTGTGAGCCATAGGATTGACCTAGTATTTTGTGAAAATGTCATAGGGTATGTGAAAATGTCATGGATGATGTTTTTACAAATTATAACATTGCAACGAGGAAAGCGCAACCATTGTGCATAATGATGACCAAAGATAGAGTTCTTTATATTATTCACATTAGCCACTTAAATTGAAGACATCAACATGATTAACATATTATGATGATTCCTAATGGATCAAGACTATATTTCACCAAAATCACCCCAAAATTGCCTCTCTAAGATGAGACATTGCAAAATAAATTGAAAGAACTTTTACTATCTTCAATTGTTTGATCTTTAGATTAACTATTACATGAGACATTTAAAACATTCCGTAAACTTGGACCACATAGATTGTAAAATATATGCATTTGGAAAGTAAAATATGTGCTGACATAGTGAGTGTACTTGATTCAAGATAGTGGCATAATTTTCCATTACATATTGCATAAATTCTATAAATCTATGTTCAAACTCGATCATTGCATCTCCAATTAGGTCACTGCACTCCAAAGTCACAAGTAATGGAGGTGTTTAGGATACAAAAAATGGACTTGCAATGACTAGGGGTATGAAAAGTAGCCATTAATTAGGAAATCAATTTTTTTTTCAGGTGGAAAGTTATTGTTGGATCTTAAATTGGAACAATGGATAGAATCATTATGTTTTCTTCTATTAGGAGATGAATCTTCTTTGAAAAAAAAGCCTTAATTTCTATATGGTTGAAAGTAAAAACAATGAAAGCTGCCATTAACTTTCCTACACTTCTACTGGTCACTTCACTAGCTTTATTTGTAGTACAATTCAAGTTTTACAGTAGCAATATTAAGCTCTATAGTAACTTGCCAACCTTTCCCACTTACTTCCTATAAGATTTATAACCTTGTAACTTTAATTTCTTGCTTCTAAAAAAAATCTCCACAAAGCTACTATTTCTCCACATCTCCTATATACTAATTTTAGAAATTTATGATATAAATTAACATCAATTAAAGCTACCTAAAATCACTAAAGTCTACCTTTAGACTTTTGGTCTTTCAAGGTCCATATTATATTTTTGAAAACGCCACATGCAACTATGATATATATATCAATATATATCCAAATATGACATCATATTCTTAACATCAATTACTAGATGTAATATTCATTACTCCCAATAGTGGAGGAAAAAAAGAGAATTGAAATATTGGGTCAAATGCAACACCATGATAATTTAGGAGAAAAAATATATATATCTAGCTACTAAATGCTTTGAACTTTCTTAAGGCATTTTAGAGGAATCCCCACTCCATTGATTAAAACTGCCAAGATGAACTTTCTAAAAATCTTCTTCTAAACTTATATGAAATGAAGAGGCTATCAAGTAAAAATTGGCTATGAAGTATACAAATCATAGTGGCTTTCTAATAGAATACGTGGAATGTGAAAGATAAGTGAAAGGATACATTTATTTTGTTTATGTGACTCTTATTATTTTTTATAGCAACCTCATAATTATACCCTATATTGGATAAATATATTTTACAATTTTATGATTACTACCAAACAATTGGTTTGGTAGTGCATTGTAATATTATGATACTATTTATTATTTATACTCAAATTAATGAAATGGGGATGAAAGGCCTACGAGAATTACAAAAAAATTAAAAATGGAGGTTGTTGGTAAGATTTGATGAACTATTATAAAGTATTTGAGGTATTAAAATAACATATGTTTTATGAACCACCAAATAATTGGTTTGGTAGTTTGTTGACAGACCTAATTTACTTTCTAGTTAAAATCTTTCGTCCTCTATTAGTTAACCCCTAGAAGCCCAAGTGTACGTACCACGTACGTTTGGGATTTTGGGCATGTACCTCTGATTCATATGAAAATTTTACACTACCTTGTCCTTGATGAAATCTATATGGGGATTTTTTCAAATATGATTTTGGACTTTTGGTTCAAAAGTTATTAGCCTTCATAGGTCAAAATGGGGACTCTGGACTCTAGGGGCAGCCATGTCAATCAATGCAATTTGAGGAGAAAAAAAGGGCAGAATTTTGGGACAGAAAAGGCGAGGAAAGGAATCCAGACTTCTAGCACGAAGTCCAAGGAGAAAAAGCATTGAAATTTATTAAAAGAGTTATTAAAATAATTAAAAAAAAAGAGCAAACAACCAGCTGTCAGCTGGCCTGCAAGCGTCCCGAGCTAGAAGCGGGCCCACCAAAAAGAAAATTAAAAAATAAATAAATAAATAAATAAAATTTATGAAATAATTTTTCGTCTAGCTGCGAGGGCGGTCAATAACGGGTCAAATTGGCCACCCAATTTCAAGCACTGCCCTTTCCCATAATGCTTTAATTATTCCATATATTCATGAAAATTATGGATTTTACTATTTTAAGTCGATTCTTTTTCTAAAATTAGTGAAAAATTAAATTGAAAGTTTCCACCATTGGGATTCTCAAATACAACAACTTGTATGAAATAAACAATTTCATATCACTTATGTAGTAATTGTCATCATTTTGTATCCCCTTTCACTAAAGCGTATATTTCTACATCTATTACCCCTCGAATTGACCTCAAATTTTGCACACAAATAGCTAAAAACATATAAGTCATATTGGTAAAAGATTTGATCACATTTCAATGTAAAAACTAGAAGATATGCCTAGTCAAAGTAGGCTGACCTTGCTGGGCAAGGGGGGAAAAATACTTTTCTTTGCACTTCAAACGCTATTATCTTCACATCCGTGCGGTGGATTGCAACAAAATTTGTATTGTAAGTTCATATACGTGTCTATTTTAAGATTGTACGGTTAAACGCCTAAAATTAGACTTTGATGTTAGATTTCGTTGCCACTTGTTGATGATGGCAGTTTTGGAGTGTTTCATGAGGAAAATGCCTTGGGCTTTTAGGGGTTAAAATCTCCTTGTAAATGTTTTATTATCTTTTAGAGGTCCTGTACAAGGAACTTGTTCTACTAACATAAAACTACTACTTCCAGTTAAAATCGACCTCATGAAAGCCAAAGAAACCTCAAAGACATTATATTTAGCAAAAACCAATTTGCAATAATAAAAAACAATGGTCACCTTCACTATGGAAAAAACTACACATTCACATAGTGTAGTTTTTGCAAATGTGTAGTACTACACTTTTTTGGTCTTTATGATTGTTATTTGTTATGATTTATTGGATTTTATGCACTCATGCCAATTGACAACCAAAGAAAAATAAACATTAAAATAATAAATACTCATTAAAGATATTGTACCTAGAGATGTAAAGCACAAAAACTCACAGCTATAAATTAAAAGATGAACTCTGAAACAATTAACTTGTAGTGCGACATATAGAAAACAGACGTATTTTTGAACTATAATTTGATTATTATTTCTATATTCTTATTTTTTTAGTACATTAATTTTAAAGAAATCTTAAAAAACAATTTAAAAAATATTAATTGATTAGAAAAATTTATTGCTTTCTATGCGATCAAGCTTGGTCCTTTTACTTTTGGGTGTTTTTGTACATTTGTTTGGTACTCTTACTTCAATATTGTACTAAAAAAAATTGATTGTGGTGTAGGCATAGAAAAAATTATATAGGTTTCAACAAGGCTTTAATAGATTAATAGGAAATGTATATCCGTATACAATTTATCTATTCATAATTTAATCTTTAACTCTTAAACGTCTGAAAGTGCCACTAGTGTCCACACTGTCCCACATGTATGGTGTTGTGTTTGAACATGAAAAGGTTCAGATAATGAAATGACCTTCAAATATTAGATGTTTGTTGAAGAATTTTCAACCCAAGGTGTAAGTCTTGCTAAATTTTAAGGCATTTTCTGTATGCTACAAAGTAAAAATACATGCATGAATATATGGTTCCCGAGTGATGTTTGAGTTTTAATCCAAAGTTAATTTCTTTCTTACTTAATCAAAGTTAATGTTAAGAAATTTAGTTAAGACTAAACCAAGCCTTAAATAATATTTCATAGTTACTTCCTTTCACTCACCAAATTTATTGTAGTTTTAATATTAGGTAATCCAATCCTACAACTAATTTGATATTACTTGACTTTCTTAAAAAAATCGGAATTGGTCTACATACAATTTTTGATAATTAAATTTTATTGATTAATTTGATTTGTTTGATTTTTTTACTTTACGCTTCCTGAATTATTTTGCAAGTTATATGATAAAATATTGTTAATAAGCTTTGAAGTTGTACCGCAAAGACTGAACTCCCACAAATCTAAATTCGACACTACACTTAGCTACACAAATAATAGGGTTCACAATAGCACAAACCTTTAAAACTAAGATCATAGAGCTATATTTTCAATAAAATACTTGACAATTGGATTAGGAATACTTTTGAGTATTCCATGGTGGAAATTGTTCGTCCTTGATATTTTTTGAGCACATTCCTATCACCCAAATCACAATTTCTACAACAATTTGAAAAAAATATATCAAAAATTACTCCAAGTTGTATAAGTTGGCTAAAAGACAAGTTGTATATTGCATAAATTTCTCAAGTAATTTTCAAAGTTTAAATTTTGATACACATCCCTATCAAATTTTGAATCACAATTTAAATAAAAGGTACAATTGATTTGGTAGTACAAGAATTTGGTGAGCGATAAGCATTGAGCAATCAAATTTAAAGTTTAGGGTTTAGGGTTTATATATACTAGGTTTTATGGTGTAGTAGTAGGTGACACTTCTGTACTTTTGGAAGAAATGAACAAAATAATTGTTTTTTCTCTTATTTTGTTTATACTCACCACTCACCGCTCATTGTCCACTGCTCGCAAGACAGCATCGCTATTTTGAAAATCCTAAACCCTAAACCCCAATCCCAAACCTTGCCCCTCTTTCTCCTATATCCTCTTGTCTACTAAGGCCTTTCAGAAAAACTAGTGTATGTGCCATTCTATTCTGAAGTGTCCATTGTCTTTTCGTGTATCAAAGAATTGGTTCTATATTTGCAAATCTAAAAATAAAATCCATATCATATGCACTGGAAACCATCTCAATCTGCAAAACCTTCTCTACTTATCAGTGCCATAAGTGGCTCACAACACCATACACTGGCAAACCTAACACAAGACATCAGCCACCACCACAAAATTTTCGGGAACAGCCGAGAGGCAGTTTTGTGATATAAGGAGAGACTATTACAGTTATCAAAATGTCTATCAGCAGTATTCCTACTTGCCAAGCAAACTGAAGATAGAAGGAGATATACAATTTGATCAAATGGTCCTCGCAAATGATAGACACCATCCATATAGTATGCAGACTATACATGTCATCACCAAATATATTTTGTGAGACGAGAAGGTGACAAGCATACCGTTCACGGAGAATGGCAAACGCTTCTCTGGTAGCATATGGATGGCCTGACTTTGGATCTCGGTACCTTCAGAGGCGCACAGGTGAAATCAATTCACAAGCATAATAAACTCCATCCTAGGCTAGACATGTAGGAGAATCATTTACACAAAATTAAAAAGAAAATGTCATTTGAAAAGGTGTGCACCAGGAAACACTCATTACTAGTAAACGTGGGTAGTAGCTTATCATAAGACGATAAGCTTGAACTCTCGCTAAGAATCCATACATACAAGACAATAGACGAATTCTGACATTCTCTCTTGGTTTCCTAGAGTAAAAAGGTTTTACTTACTTGGCAGGTAATCCAGTCACAACACAGATTGGTTGTTTTGGATCTGCACAAAATGTAACACCCAGATGTCAATTTAACATGTATAGGAACATGAATTTATAACGGAAGGGAAATATTTCAGAAGAAAGAGTGAAAGGGATGTTTCGGAAAAAAAGAGACATACATAGTTGCGCCTTTGCACTTATCACCTCTGGAATCTCACCATTTTGACAAACTCTAGAATGTTCACACCTGCCATCACAAACATAATCCCAATTTACATATTAAACTCCAAAACCACAAAAGACGCGGTGGCTAAGATTCATGGTGCAACAACATGACCTCTCCTTCCTTCTCAAAGGCGGCTAAACTAACTCTAATCTAAGTTTAGAGACCACCAAGCTCTTCCATTGATCTAATAACTATTATGAGTGAGGAAAGAGTAGTATTATAGATAAAAAAGACAGGTATCTTATTAAAACTTTGCGTGGTAGAAATGAATCTACCTACTTAGAACACATACCTCCATTGGTAAAAAATCTAACAAGCAGTCCGCTATAAACTTCCTTGTTGATTATCGCCTTCCGCTTCACCTCTTCTTCACGTGCCAATAACGTCTCTAAAGACCGACGGTTCTGAATCTCTGCAAGAAAAAAAGGAAAAATAATCTTATTACAAATCAATACCGAACAGCATTGCACAATCGTCTCCAAAATGGACATACGGAATGGATTGGTAACGAGAAGAAAGTTGCGTCCTTACAGCAGGAAATAGGCACTTGCAAACAACAGGGAGCGTGTTGTCGTCCGCCACTCTTGGATGCTGCAACCTCAACACCCAATTTACATATGACAACACGATTGAAGGAAGAAAACCACAGCCTCATCACACGTTCTTCATATAAAAGAAGGTGCAGGTGCTGCACAAGATGAAGGAAGATGCCTTGTACAGCCGTTACAGCCGCAAGCAGCTCCTTCGAAACGAGCTCCAGCTGTTCCGGTACAGATTCTCCAACAGCTGCTGGGTCCATAAAATAACACACAAACCAAAAAGACAATGCATGACTCCAATGCAGGAAATAAGGAAACGTCCACGGTTGGCGGAGAGGCAAGGAGGACTACCTAGCAAGGCTTGATCATGGTTTGAGGGCCCATCACCACATTCAGCGTCTCCAGCTCAGACGCGCCGCAAGGTCACAAGGTCGCTATTCCGGATCGCAGTCTTGAAACCCGGGACGAGTTCGAGCCATGATATCCCATTCGCACAGTCCTTGCCTGCCACAAAACGAAACGGCAAACACATCCACGGAAATCACCATGGAATCGTCATAAACCCGAGGAGAATTTGTTCGGGGATGATACGACACGTCAAACTTAGGCCCGAATCTTGACAACGAGACCCTCCACGTGCAGGACCACTTCCACAACCTCGTTCCGGAACTCCAACCTATGATCGTCCCCTCCGTCCAATTCTCCTTCACCACATTCTTCATAAAGGTCGCTACAGCAAAGCAACTCTCTGCCCCTTCTCCCCACCTCCTGCACCACCCCCACACATGTTTAAACCATGCCCTATAATGATGGACGATAAGATCCACATCGTACACATCAACAAGGAGCATGCAAAAAGGATACTCATGATTCTGTGCTTGACATCATCGATCCAACACAATGAGAGAAGACACACTGACGGAGAGCATGAGGAGAAAGACCTCGGACATCGGGACGCTCTGCGCATCGGCAGCCTCCACCGCAGCCTCCTGCGATCCCGTTGTGTCCATCACGCTCCTCATCCACAGCCGCTTCGTCCACGATGGCCTCCATCGCTGCCCAACCTCCATGGCTCGATCCTATACTGCCTCGCCCACAAATCACAAACCTCCCAACGCAACACACGCGTCGCGAGCTCTGCTAATCAAACACCATCATAGAATTCCCAACACCAACTAACCATAAAACGCCAGAACCAGACCATAATAAGAACTCCGGAGCGTGCACATATTCACCCGTCGAATCAAAATAAAGCAAAGCAGTCAACTCAAAGACCGTGCCAGCCCTAAAATGATCAGAAATGATCAGAGAAATCGAACCCGCAGGCAGCAATGGTGAGATGCACCTGCAAGTGGGTATGAGATGCGGTTTCAAGGACGCCAGGAATATGAGAATCAAGTGCGATGGCGAGGATGGGATGCGATGCACCGCTCACAAGATAGCATCACTATTTTGAAAACCCTGAACCCTAAACCCCAATCCCAAACCTTGCCCCTCTTTCTCCTATATCCTCTTGTCAAGACCTTTCAAAGAAACTAGAGTAAGTGCCATTCTATTCTGAAGTGTCCATTGTCTTTTGGTGTAACAAAGAATTGGTTCTGTATTTGCAAATCTAAAAGTAAAATCCATATCACAAGCACTGGAAACCATCTCAATCTGCAAAACCTTCTCTACTTATCAGTGCCATAAGTGGCTCACAACACCATACACTGGCAAACCTAACACGGGAAAACATCAGCCACCACCACAAAGTTTTCGGGAACAGCCGAGAGGCAGTTTTGTGATATAATGAGAGACTATTACAGTTATCAAAATGTCTATCAGCAGTATTCCTACTTGCCAGGAAAACTGAAGATAGAAGGAGATATACAATTTGATCAAATGGTCCTCGCAAATGACAGACACCATCCGCGCAACCATAACCCGGAAACCCCAGAAGGACATATACTTGCTACAATTTTACACTTACATGAGGTCCGGCGTGTGTCGACTAATGGAAAGACCTAGACCGTCATTTTCTCGGACTCCTTGCGCAGAGCGTTGGCCCTGATCAAGCTGCCGATCGTGTTGAACGCCAGCTTGATGTCATCCAACGGGTTCCCAGGCACGACCACCTTGTACAGGTAGCTGTCGAAGGTCATCTTCTGGACGTAGTCATCGGCGCACATCTCCACAAACGCCTCCCGAGCAGGGTTGGACCTGTAGAACACCTTCTGAAGGATGTCCAGCACCTTGTACGTCGCCCAGTACTTCTTGTCCCACTTGTCCAGGTACACTCTGAAGTCAGACTCGTTCACCATGCGTGTTCCGTTGGCGGATCCCTCCACGAGAGCCTCGGCGCACATGCGCCCGGACTTGGCAGCGAAGTAGATGCCCTCACCTGAACATTTGGTGACGTATCCAGCCGCATCACCGATGAGCGCCACTCTCTTGCTCGCTCTGCGCGGTCTCGGGTGCTCAGGAATGGGATGCGCTTCCACACGGATGATCTTCCCTCCGGCAATCTTGTCCTTGGCTCTGTTGCGAGTGGCCGTCTGGTACTTCTTGATCGCCGGCTTGTTGATCACGGTCCCCGTCCCGACCGCGACGTGATCACACTTCGGGAACACCCAGCCGTAGAAGTCCGGAGAGACGTCGTCTCCGACGTACATCTCAGCCAGATTCTCGTAATACTCCATCTTATCCTCGGGAATCTTGATCCTCTCCTGGAATGCAATGGCGTAGTCATACTCACCAGCGTCGATGTCCTTGGCAACTCGGCTGTTCGCGCCGTCCGCGCCAATCACCGCGTCCACCTCCAACACCGCTGGAGTTCCGACCTTCGACGAGCCGTCAAAGTTGGTGTAATGCAGCTTGTACGGGCTGTTGTCGTCCTTGGGCACCTCCATCCTCAGAAACAAGCCGTTGATCACCGTCGCGCCGTTCTTCTGCGCGCGCTCCCGCAAGAACGAATCCAGAACCTCCCGCCGCACCATGCCGATATACTCGTCGTCGTTGAGCGTCTTCCCGACGTCCACCGCGACATTGGACGGCGAAATCATCTTCATCTTCGTCACCTTGCGGTCGATGATTTCCGGCGGAAGGTCAAACTCCCCGACCATGCACAACGGAATGGCTCCCCCGCACGGCTTGGCGTTGTCGAGCTTGCGCTCAATCAAAAACGTCTCAACGCCGCCCTTGGCGAGCGTCTCGGCCGCGCACCCGCCCGCAGGTCCGCCTCCGACGACCGCCACTCGCAGCTTCCGCCCCTCAATCTTCTGGCTCCCGCGCGCAGCGTACACCCGCAGAGGCTGATAGGACGCCTCCTCCACAGTCCCGCGCGTGTCGGCCCGCAAGCTCTGGACGGCGGACGCCAAACCCCCGGCGCTCACCCCGCGCAAACCCTCGTACGCGCGCAGGGAAGCGCGCGCGCACGAGACGGAGCTTCCGGCCATGCCGCGCACCGGCATCAACGCAACGGAGGAGGACTCGGCATGCGCGGCCACGGAGCGGGAGGCCGAGGCGAACGACGCCGGCGACGCGGCCATGGCCACCTGAAGGGACGCCATAGCTGGAACTCGCGCTGCAATTGGAGCTCCTCGCTCTCTCGCCAACCCTCGCTCTCCGCAACTGCTCTGAAATCCTCGCCTCGCCACCAAACTATGGCCTGCATGAGCCTGTGAGTGGATAAACCCCCTTCTTCCTGATTGGAACTCCATCACCCTCCGGATCAGGCTCGTTCGTCGTCCCCTCTCCGTCCCTCCCTTCAACGATTCCGTCCACTTTCAGGCTCTACTGTCAAGATATCGCGGACGATGGAATGCGTGCATCCTGTAATTCTAGGCTCGTCCTTCTTTCAGGCTCGTTCGTCGTCCCCTCTGCGTCGTTCATTTCTGGCTCGTTCGTCGTCCCCTCTCCGTCCTTCTTTTCAGGCTCGTTCGTCGTCCCCGCTTCGTCCCTCGTTTCGACGATTTCGTCGGGTTTTCAGGGCCTACTGACCAGGTATGGAATGAGTGAATCCTAAAATTTTGGGCTTCATCCTTCTTTTCGTCGATTTCGTTGGGAGACTTTGATTCGTTGGAGGAAAATCTGGGTGAACATAGCAGGGATGTTCGATACTGTAACTATGAAGTGTTTGTCTGGATGACTTCTTCTGAGTAATGGAATCGGCTAGAATTGTGATTCGATTTTTTCAAGCAGATTAGTATTTAGGTATGCAGATTAGTATTTAGGTCAGCCCCCCTAAAACCGACAAGTTAAGGAATGTGCATACATGGAGAGAGGAGATAATTATACTATTATTTTTCAGTGATAGCCAATAGGATTACGATTCCAACCCAAGTGATTTCATATTTTTTCGATGAAAATTGAATTAGTTATGAATTTTCAAATTGTGCAGCCATGTTTAGTGGGTGGCCAGTAGTAGGTACCCTCACAACCAACGAGCAAAAGTAAGGGTCTTGACTAATAGCAAACCTCCATTTGGAGCTGAGTTGGTGGTAATGGGATGGAAGAGTTGGATATACCTTGATTTTATAGGCATTGGCTATGGGTTTTTGTTGGTTATGGGGGGGCTTACCTTAGTTGGAGAAATGCTTCGTATTTCACGTTTTTCTGATAAGTAGAGAACCTTCTATGCAAGCTCGTAGTCCAAGTTGATCATGTTACACAATTTCTGGTCAGATCTCTGTGGGTATAAGTTGGATGCACATTTTTTGGTTGGAACGTGTCAATATCCTTCAAATGGAACAATTCCCAAGGCATATTGGTGCAAGCACTGGAGAGCTACAATGATTTATGTGGAGTGGGATCTGTGTGAAATGTACTCTATGTGTGTAGATGTTGGTGTGCATTATCTACTAATTGTTGTGCATGATGTATTACACTCGTGGATTCTCCCGAGCCTTGTGAAGACCTCCAGCGTTAAAGGGTTAAGGGGACGCAATCTTTGTGAGGAGTGGGAGGGGCCACCGCAAGAGAAGGATATTTGTGGGGAGCTTTGGCTGGGTCTGTCTCTCCTAAAAGTATCTCTTCCCTCACAGTGAGTGGGTCTGAGGTGAACCCTTTTAGCTTGCACAAGATATTTTATTTCTACCTGAACCTTTACAGGGCTGCACTGGGGTACAGGTATGTAACAAACTTCGAAGTGTTTTCAACCCTTTTAGAGTTTTCCTGAAAGTCCTTCCTGCAGAAAACAAAATGAGAAAAGCATGGTCAGATTTAACCCCTAAAGGCCCGTGACAATTTCACACCAAAAACACTTAAAATTGTTGATTTTAGTGCAATGAGTAAGGAAGGAAACAAAACCTTACATTTGTCCTTTTGACCATAGGATCTCCATTAAGGGTCTATTCGCACCTGAAGGTACATGGGGTGTTAAGGCGGTGTTAGGAAAATGTGGTTTTGTACGAGAAATGGTGTTAGTTGTAGAAGTGACATGGCAAGGATGAAAATATGAGCTGGATGTAGAGCAAAGGTAAGGCGGTGGTTTGGATTTAGTGGAGGGGATATATGTGTTTTTTAAATCTTTGTAAAATGAACATTCTATAGAACAAAATCTACCAATCATTGCAAGTAGGTGAGAGGTACCAATTTCAGCCTTGAAGGTCACATTAAGATATTTGCCAACACTGTAGCAACTTAAAGTGTCAAGTATGGGTTTTGTTTTTAGTGCATGATGCATGAGTAAACAATTCCTACAAATTTAGATCCATCCCCGAATCTCCTCTTCAATGTGTCAGAAGGAAATAGCTAATGACCATACAAATAGTGGTTGGAGTGCGAATGCCTTCATTCCTACCACCCCTCAGAGCAATGGGTGGAAACTACTCAAACCAATTCTCAGTTAACTAGTATGAATAGGTCTACAAGTTTCGAGATAAAATGAAAATAGGAACCACCAATGGCAGGTACATACCTCCAGGTGCGAATAGACCCTAAGACTTATTAGGTAACATACTCACAAAACTTCATACACTTTGACCGCACGGATTGAAAGATTATAATGTTTGAAGTCAAGAAAATGGTTCATTTCTTTCTTGTATTGAGTGGATCAGCAGACTTTGACTTCACTTGGTATCCAATTTTTGCGTTACACAAGGTCCAAATCTTTTGTCATTGTGTTAAGCATGATGTTAGTTCCCTATACACCAATTTTTAGAGGTAGAGAAGGAGTGTAGCAAATTCAAAACAGGTGTGCAAGGAGTGGAGGTTCAAAAATTGTCAATTCACAATTTATTTGTTTGTGAATTTAAATGTTTCAAAATGATAATCTAAACGGTCAATAAGAAGGTTCACAACACATACTGTTGTAGGAAAAAATATAAATATAAATATAAAGACCTCTAGGTTTTATGTAGAAAAGATGAAGTTTTTTTCCCCGCTTGCTCGAAATGTGTAAAAATGTGTAAAAATGTATTTTTACACTAAAGATAAGGATGTTTTTTTTTTACATCTTCAAAGAAGGAAATATTCTCTACATGTATGGAAAATCTTAATGTCAATAGAGACTTCTAGCAAAATTTTGGAACTGCCAATAGAAATTCAAATTGATGTGGTCCACAATATATAAAGTGAGCAGTGTACTTCTCCCGCACCATTTTTAAGCCAAGTCGCCCTCTCCATTTGGATGATATGCGGGGTTACACCCTTTTATAAGGAAATATTTTTGTGTATAAAACTTTGATTTTATGATTTAGAAAAAAGATCTTAAAAAATCATTTTATTTTTAAAAAATGAGTATATATGTTGCATATTGTTTCCTAGGAGACCACCTTGAAGAGGGTACTTAACTCCTAAAGGACCAAATGATATAAAATGGAATTTTGAAGGTTCGGTCAGGTTACTATGATGTCCATTCCAAACATTTCTCATTGAAAATTTTATTGTAAAAGGCCATTACTAAGACCTTGGTGGGAGAACAATTTTTTCCAAAATCTGACATTTAATGAAAAAGTTATAGGGTTTTGAATTTAAATGGGACAAGCAAGCACTTTGGGCACCTCCAAAAACTTTTGCTAGAATACTCTATTGAATGTGAGATTTTCAATACTGGCAAGTAAAATTATTTCCTTTCATATTGTCAAAAAAAGTTCTTGTCTTTAGTAAAAAATAGCATGGTAACCCAACTCAAATATTTTCACACGTTATCACACATTATCACACATTTCTAACAAGGTACCAAAAGAAACTTCTTCCGTTCCAAATAAAACTTAGAGAACTTCATATTTTATTTTTAAAAAATTTCCACAACAATGTGGTGTAAACCTTCTTGTTGACCATTCGGATTATCTATCTAAAATATAATAAGGTCACAAAAAAAAATTACTTGAATCGGTAATTTTTGAATCTCCACTCCTTACGCATTTGTTTTGAATATACTACACCCCTCCTCTACCTCTTAAGGTTGGTGTACAAGGAACTAACATCATGCTGAACACAATGGTAATGAATTTTGACCTCATATAGATGCTTAACACAATGGTAATGGATTTTGACCTCGTATAGATGCTTAACACAATGGTAATGGATTTTGACCTTGTGAGTGCAAAAATTTGAGACCAAGTGAAGTCAAAGTCTACTGATCCACTCAACGCAAGGAACGATATTATCAATTCTCTCTACTTCAAACACTATATCTTTCAATCCGTGCGGTTGAAGCTAAGAAATTTTGTGAGGACATCACTCAATAGGTCTTAATTGAGATGCTAGAGTTAGAGGTAGATGTAAAAGTTTTTGTTTTCCTCCTTACTCATTGCACTAGAACGAGCAGTTTTGAAGTGTTAATGGTGTGAAAATGCCTTACGCCTAAAGAATTTGCATGGGTTGGATGACCCAAAACCAACAGATGACCTAATACCGCTCACTTCTATATTGTTCCAAGGAGGAAACATAGCCTACCATAGAGCATCCTACCTGACATGGAGCATATGTTTTATGATAAAAACAATAGAACTTCTTCAATACCATGAAGGGATAATTCATAGTAAACTCAACAATGAGGATTCATCAGAGCATGCTAGATCTATCACATGAGGGAAGAAAGCTGCAAAGAGAAAAGAAACATACCCTATTACACAAAGCAAAACTCAAAAAATGTAGCTTACTTTACACATGAAAGGTCTCTTCATCTCCGTGACCGCACACTGCGTTCACCTCCACGATCACTCCTTTCCCTCTCCTTCCTCCCATCATCATCTTCATCCTTGCCCCTCCTCACATCTCTTCTCTCCTCCTCCTCATCATAGTCATCCCTGCCTCTCCTCACATCTCTTCTCTCCTCTTCCTCATCATAATCATCCCTGCCTCTCCTCCTTCCATCACTTCTTTCCCTCTCCTTCCTCACATGATCGTCATCTTCATCCCTGTCCCTCTTGACATCTCTTCTCTCCTCATCATCATCTCTGCCCCTCCTCCTTCCCTCTTCTCTCCTACCGCGCCCATCATCTCGGTCATGACTTGCTTCCCTTCTCTCTCTTCTTCTCCTCACATCGTCGTCTCTATTTCGATCAGTGTCCCTTCTTCTTTGAGGAGGTTCATCCAGGTCGTTGCTCTTTGTTGAAACCGGATTCATTCTCCTGGCTGCTTCCCTCATTGACCCGTCGAACTGGTCAGGTTTCCAGCCGCCTCCACGAGTGGGATTGGTGTTTCTCTGTAGGTGAAACTGATTGTTAAGACCATAATATGAGACGGATTTTTGGTGCTCTGATTGATCGGTTTCAGGATATGATCTACATGTCAAAGAAGCTAGTTGTTTTAGGATATGATCAACATGTCAATCAATCTACAAATGAGCCATCCAGCCTTTTTATGATACATCTTTGAAGAGTTTTGAGGAGTTGAGATAAGAAGCAGACCTGTTCGTCATGTGCGAATTTACAACCATCGCCGCGGTTGCATTCTCCACGCTGAAAGGCATAACAGACGCCTCGGGGTTTGTCATCTCTCTCACCGACGCCATTGCCATCACGCCTGGTGGAAGACGACATGTTCATTCTCCTGGACGCCTCTTGCATGGACCCATCGAACTGGTCATGTTGCCAGCCGCCACCACCACCTCCTCCCCCCCAGCCAGTGTTGGCATTTCTCTGTAAGAAGAGAGAAGTGATTACCAAGAAGTAACAACACACAAGGTAACGAGTGCACGAATTGTGGGAAAAGTAGAGAATCCGAACCTCCTCGTCGTGAGAATATTTACAATCATCACCACGGTTGCACTCCCCACGTTGAAAAGCGTAACAGACTCCTCTTTCTTCTCGTTTCCTCTGCTTCTCTTCCTCGTCTTCCTCCAGCTTCCTCTTGTAATCACCCACGTGGTCGACTTTGATGATGCGGCCCACAACTCGAGCTCCGTTCAGGTTATCTGCAACATCCAAAACGCGGTACACATAAATACAGATTATTACCAGAGGGGGGGAGATGTCCATAGAAGCAGAGAAGTTGAGTTTCAATAACATGAGGGCTCCAAAAGAGTAGCACTAACCCACAGCTAGCACAGTGCTCCGCTGATCTTCATACGCTAAGAATGCGAAGCCTTTGGACTTGCCAGTGGTCTTGTCCCGTACAAGATTCACGTCCACAATCTCCCCATATCTGCACAAAGTAGAATTCAACACTAAGTGATATGCAGTGGTAGTTTCTATGATACAGGCTCATGCAATACGTACCGAGAGTAGCTCATTCACAAACACCACCTCAACGAACTCTCACCACAGACAGAAACCCTATACCCTACTTTCATCAATCACGCTTTCAAGGGCCAAAACAGGAGCAGGGATTTAGGGGAAAGAGAAAAGAGAGACCGGGACATCAACAACACCTCTCTTCACAAACAGAAACCCTAAACCCTAAATGGTGGTTCAACACCAAAACCGAGGAGAGGATTCCGGAGCAGGATTTAGGGGAAGGGAAGAAACAGGTAAGAATTGCAAAAGACTCGTCTCTCCACTAAGAAAGCCTAAACCCTAAACCCTAACTCTCTTCATTCCAGAGCAAAAAACGAGGAGGGTTTCCGAGAGGAGACTGACTGGGCGAAGACGGCGAGGACGTCGCCTTCGGTGAGGTCGAAGGGCAGGCCACCGACGTAGACGTAGGCGGAGTCCTTGTACTTGGCGTGCCACGAGCCCTCGTCCGTGATCCCGATCGCCTGCTCCCGCAACGTGATCTTCTGCGTGTTCTTCACCTGCGTCAAAGGATTCATCGCGACCCACCACCGCTACCTCCTTCCCAAAACCCTACTTACTCCCAAAACTCACAACACCCACAAAAAAAAAAACCCCCAAACCCTGCGCCGGCTAAAATCTTCAACTCCAAAACACAAATTTCCAACCCTACACTGACGAAACTCTACACTTGCCGCGAGAGAAAGCCTTCCTTTCGTCCCTCGCAAAGCAGAGCAGCGTCTTCGAGTTCCGCAAACACACAATGACGTCACAATGACATTCTGGCAAACACACAATGATGTTCTGTGGGACCCACTAAATTATTAGTACACTAAATTTTATGTTTGGTGTAGTGGTACTTTGTGATTTGAAATTTTACATTTGATGACGATTTTACTGAGAGTACAACTATCTTTGTGACATAAAGAGGGTGATCATTGTCAACATGGTTGGTAAATCTTAATGCCATTGACAACATGGTTGGATAAACAAAAGGAAGTGGGAACTCAATTCAAAACATTATTGTGTCCGGAGGACACAAAATGCACTAGATACATCTATGTTAATAGTAGAATTGGTTAATGGCTTATAGTTTCCACTGTTTTCAAAATTCACATAAAGTTTACGACATCATCTCATATAAGTTTAGAAGAAGATCATATGGTTACATGTCCTCAAAAAAATTCAACTTGAAAACTTTGATTAATGGAGAGAGATCCCTCTAAAATCCCTTGGTCCAATAGGGCTTAAAGATGAAAATAGACTCTTTGTGCCACGGTCTTAGGAGTTTTGGAAGAGTTCCTAGAAATGATCTCCCCACTTGCTGTGATAGTGGTTTTCTGATGATACTACTACAGAAAATTTACTGAAATTGGCATCATTGTAAAGATTGGCCTTACAATAAAGACGATTGTATATTTTAAAGACATTTTGATCCTTGCAGTAAGCTATTTCTTGCACCAAAAGTTTTTTGAACATGAATAATAGTCTAACTTGAGAACTCCTATTTCACCTGGATGTCTTGAACTAACTCATATATGTAGTACATAGATGGCTGAATGGACATATTGGAGTTCACAACATTGATGGAATGTGACATCAACTGAAGATATTCCTTACATGTTGATCTTTTAGTGTCAGCCAGTTTGTGGATAATATATGTCACTAATTTCAGTGGAAAAGTCTTTTTAATCTTTCTTACATACAGTTAGAAATTATTTTTTTAAGTTTATAAAATGGGCCATTTTATATTCTAAACTTTGGAGTCAATCTTATCCAATCAAACTAGGTTATGGTGGTATACTAGAAACTAGGTGGATTAGAACCACACCCACTTTAATATTAAAATTAATATTTAGAGGACAATGGAGACTTTACACAAACAATATTGTGTCCGGAGGACATGAGATCTACTAGTCTATTTTAATAAAAGAATTGGTTTCGCATGTGTGTCCGTGCATGCGTCCGTGCAATCAAGCTTATCTATATGTTGTGAAGATTTTCGTGCTTTTACCTTGAGTCTTTTATTTTTAGATTTGACCTAAGCACTTTCATGGTTTTCTTTTACCTTGGTTTGTTACTTTCATTCAAGCTTTTCTTTTGCTTTGCAACTTTTATTATTTAATTTATAAATACCATGTTTCAACAACAAAAGCTATTTTTCTTAGAATCTGTGAACCTCCAAAAGAAGATGGCAAAAGTAGCAATATTTGGGTTTAGGGTTTAGGATTTTAGAAGACGGGAACGGAAACGGGGGACGGGCACAAGGACGAGGATGGGAACGGGCACGGAGACTAGAATGGGGACAGGGATGGGCGCAAACATGGGGGAAGTGGGGACTGAGCACAAACCTACTTTGTATATGGAAGATACGGGAAGCATTTATAAATCATATAGTATGCCTATACTAAACATTAAATTTGGAGTAGTAATGTAATTGATACACAACTAATGGGCCCCTCGTTGTCCCCAATGGGGCATAATGCAGTCCTCACTTAAGTCCCCATCCTCCTCTTAAAAAATATATTCAAGTTATCTCTTAATTAAGCCCCCGTCCAATATTTACCACATGTCATCTCCGGGCTTATCCTACCTCTTTTAATACATAAAGAGAGGTATGTTATAACTAGTGCTAGCAAAATTAGATACGAACACAAACATCAAATGTCCACAAAGCCTTCAATGCTGCCAACATTTGATGTAAAACTAAGATTATTTGTTGGCTTTTGTATTGGTTATAAAGGAAAAATCGATTTGAACAAGCAACAAGTCCCAAGAACCCACCTCTATCACACTTTAACCTTTTAAGGACAAATGGCCATGGACAGAAAGTGAATTGTATCCGTTGCATTGATGATAGTCTTTGCTACTCGTAGATTCTCCCATTGTCCAAAGTTTGCTCATCTTTAAAGGGTTACAAAAATTTATATGGCCTGCTATAATATCACTCAATCCTTAATCCAAAACATGTCCTCAAAATTCAAATATCAAATTGTATTACAAACATTTCAAATACAATTCAAAATTGGTAACATCTTTTCACAAGGGACATGTGATAGTGAAATCCTCAAACCTCAAGCTAACAATATTAATTCCTAAAGTTCATTGAGAATTGTCCAATTACCCTCAAAAACTAATCCAAAATTGCCAAAGTAAAAAAGAGGCACAAAAATCACATTTTAAAGTAACATTTTGGACTTTTAACAATAAAATATTTAAAAAGACTCATATAGAAATATGCCCTATTATTTTTGGTAGCAATCCAACGCACATGTATAAAGATTATAGCGTTTGAAGTGCAAAAAATAGTTTTTTTTCCCCTTGCCCAGCAAGGTGAGCCCACTTTAACTTAGCATATCTTGTAACATTTACACTTATTTAGTGTGTTTAAAACCATTGCCGATATGACCCATATGGTATTGCCTAATTGTTTGCAAAATTTGGGGTCAAATCGAGGGGTATTACATGTGGAAATAAATACTTTAGTGAAAGGGGGTATAAATCCATGAGAATGAGTACAAAAGTGGTAAACAACTTTTTGCTAAACAAAATTTTACAAATTTGAGAATCCCAACGGCTTGTATGTGCCATTTCTATTTCCGTTAATTTTTTAATTTTAAAATCTAAAAATAATAATATGTATAAGTTTCATAGATTATTTGAATCACTCAAGCATTATGGGGGGTCAAGGCTTGAAATTGGGGACCCTTCATGAAAGAAAGGGCCATGTTATTCACACACTCCCCCAAGAAGTCACGGTCTTCTAAGATTTGACTTCAAGTCAAGAACAATATTTGTTATCTATTTGTTATTGGTCCATACTTCTTGGACTTTGTGGAGTCTTCCCTTGCACAAAGTGTCTGTTTGTTCCAGAAACTTTAAACATTATAATCTATTCCATCAAAGGTTGGATGTTGTGCAAAATTTCCCCAAAGTTCAGGTCATGGGTTAAGTTCAATTTTGCAAGGTTAGATATTAATATTAGACATTGTATTTCCATCCAACCCGGCACAAAGAAAAAAAAATCAGCTGAAATCTTGGTTTTCCCAGAAACATTGCTGGGTGGTAAAGGGATTAAAGGGATTATTGTGTACTTGCACAACAGAGCGGAGCCATCAGGGACCATTACCCAACAAGGACCCGAATCCGCGACATCAATAAAAACGTAGATTACGTGGAGACAGATAAGGCCCTCGCCTAGATTCTACGCAACAGGAGCGCAATCCAGTTACACCCAATCCAGAACCGTCCTCCTCCACACAAAGACGACAAATTCTATCCGGAACACTCATCTTCCGGAACCCGACCGATATCGGCGACGCGATTACAGACGGAACGGTCATCTTCTAGAAATCGCATAGAGAGCGTAAGATGCTTGAGGACCAGGTCGTGCTTCGGAGAAGAGTATATAGTGTCCAAACCCTCGCCTCGCAGACACACAACCACCGGAGCTCTCTCTCGCCTCGTTCTCCTCCTCTTCTCTTACGTGCTTAGTGGTAGTTTCTTGCGTTTCTGGCGTGGTGCACAGGGTTTTTTCTGTTTCTGGTTGTGCTTGGTATCATGTTGCAAATGGCAAAGACCGTGGGGGGGAGGTGGGTTTCTGCGATTTGAAGCATGATGTCAAGGGCAACGGAAGTTGCAATATATTTGATTTCCCGCGGAGGAGTTTCGCTTTTGTTTGCTCTTCGCATCGTGTTGCAAACGGCAAAAACCGTCCGCTGCTTCGGCTCAATTGTTTCTGCAATTTGCAACATGATGTCAATTGCAACGGAGGGTTGAGTCTTCTTACGTTCGTCTTCCTTGGGGTGTTTGTTTTTGCAGCCCTCCCTTTTCCATCTCCTCATTGGTTTCAGATTATCCGTGTCTCTTTCGCTTGGTTGAGATTCTGCTCTTAACCTAGAGCTTTAGCGTATATTCTGCATTTGCTACCCCATGTAAAGCTCCGGAGCAGGAAAAGTATGAAACTATGTTAGACTCTCTAAATCTTACCATCGACGCTGACATCTCCTATGTTCTTACCATACAGACATTCTCTTAAAATTTAGGGGCTGAATTGTAATCTGTTTATCGCCAACTTGAAGAATTGCCGTCAAAGTGTTTCCTCTTCACGAAATCAGAACTTAGTTTAATCGTTTTCTAAAACACCTTGCAAGTCACGTAAGTGGTAGGAACGTGTGTGTACTGTGTCACCTGAGAATTCTCCCCCAAGACCTGCTCCACTTCCGTATAGATTGATTTATACATATATATATATATATATATAATATAAATCGATGCATGGAGAAGACAGACATGCATTCTCCAAGAGAACACGTAGTTAAAGAAAAGACACATTGGTGATGATCCTGGCATCTTTAAGTATATATTGAAGATGAGAAGGACGATTCTAAGAGAATCATAGATTTCAAGGCACCAAGACCATTGACATAGTATTGTACAGAAGCGCTGGTTTTTGCCAGACTACTTGAATCAGAAGGATTCCTCTATCGTAGCCCTCACACCAAAAGTCATGGACATTTTGCTATGGGTGAGGAAAACTCAGCCTCAACCTGCTACACCTAACCTAGAACCAAGTTTCGGTCGGTACCTTGAATAACCATAAATCGAAAATGAGCGTACATGTCACAAGTTCACCCATTTCAAAGGATCAAGCGCTTCCCCATTCTTTCGTACTGTACACACAAGAAACACGCAGTTCAGAACGCTTTCACATTCTGATTGCAGTGATTCAATCAGGCACATACAATAACAGTACGGAGCACATTTGAGTTAGTTGCAAAGTCACCCAAACGTTCAATAAGATATCCTCTCATAACTAGAAGAGTAGGAAGTAGTTTTAGTCGCCATAAAGAACTTGTGACATATTTGATTTATGATTAGATTACGACTCTTCAATTAGCAGATTACAAATCTTCAGAAAGAACACCCACCTTCAAAGTGAAGATGAGGGCCTGTGGCGCGTCCTGTTGCACCAACAGCTGCGACTTGCTGCCCCTTCACTACTTGCTGCAGGCAACATAATATGATGAGAAACAGTGAAGTCTGGTAGAATACCGGATATTCTACAACAGGTGAACTTTAGGAGCAAACTGGTGAGATATTCATGAGCTCTGTACCTGCCCAACTCGAGAATGGATAGCACAGCAGTGTGCGTATCTTGTAACAAATCCCCCTTCGTGCTGGATGGCCACCAAGTAACCATAACTGCAAGGAATAAAACACATGCTCACCAGCTCCATGGTCCGTATCCATTACTAGTACATATGGATGGGATTGTACCCAGAAAGAGACCAAAGAACAACAAAGATCCGGATCAACCAATGTGAAGATCATGTCATGTGCGAAGACTTAAATGATAGGGATAGAAGCAAATGATTCTAAACAGAATGACTCACCCGCCACTCCAGCCCGCGAAAGTTACCATTCCTTTGTCAGATGCCAATATCGGAGTTCCTTGATCGGCTGCTACGTCAACGCCCTTCACCATTGCCAAGGAAACCCAACTCTCAGACCAGGAACAGCTTCAGACTAGATATTTGAACACCACGCTGTTATGGACACGTGAGATGGGAAAATCTAACTATATGGAGATCTATGTAGAAAGAAATAGTAGCTAAATTAGGGAAGAGCTAGGTCAAGACATCTGAAGTCAATCAACGTGTACAAGAACAAGGTGTCTGAAAAGATACAGGAAAATCAAATCCCCAACAGCAAAAGGACAGAACTCCACTAGACAAGGAACAACACTTTTGTATTTAACTGGGAATAGCAAGCACGGCTGATTGTCCTAGAGGTTGATGAACTCTACCTCGTGAAAAGCACCCCAACGCCAGCCATACGTACTGCTCAGAAAACTGCATCAATCCGGAACAAAAACTGTGATCAACAAACGACTGATAACAACCAAAAGCAATCATGCATGGGGAGTGCATGTCATAACACAAGAAATCCATATGCACTGCTCAACCAACATCGATGTGATACTAGTCTAATGCCCTGTTGATACTGAGGCGCTCATATCGTAGAGAGCACAGGGAAACGACGTTGAAGGCTAAAAGCAGAGGAAGGATCCGAATCTTCAGTTGAACCAGCAAACACTTCCCAGTACCTTGAGGTAGAGTAACAAATAACACACGGGGGCCCAAGCAGTACAGGACAAAGTTCAACTTCACACTCAAGACACTAAACAAAACAGCAGCACTAAGACTATCATACCCCTTTGTAACAGGGGACCCGAATCGCATCCATCTATCTTCTGCATGCAGAAACCCCTTCCGTTTTCTTTTCCATCGCCCTGATATTAAGGGAACACAAACTTCAGTCAAAACATATTAAAGCAGAACTTACTCATGAGTAACCAGGAACAGAAAAAGCTGACTTTCAATATTACAGAGGAGGGTAATAAACCTTCAAGTTTTAAGCTGCCTGCTGTGAGCTGCTGTTTAAGAGTCTGTTCTGGACCTCCAACTCCCAGCGTTCGTTGAAAACCGGCACACTGCCTTGAAAAGAGCAATCGGCTGGTACGTCGTCGACCTGAACGATTCTCTGGAAGTTCTTTCAATGATGGGCCTTCAAAAACAAACCGGATGGCTCAGGTGACATCCCAGGAAAACTTACAACACATGTGCTGAGAAATCACACAAACGAAATTCGGTACCTGCTGTCACTGTTGACACAGCAAGGACATCACCCTCAAAAATATTCTCGTCCCGCAAGTTGTTCAACCGCCGCAGCTCCTCTGAGCTAAGACTGAACAAGAGCAAAACTAAAAATCATAAATCTTCCGCTTCAACTGCTCGTGACACGATATCTGGTCTTCTCATCAAACTGAGAAACGCCTGAAAATAGGGTTCCTTGAAAAGATACTCCCGTTTTGAATAAATGAAGTCAGTTCTCAAAATGTACAACCAGCTCAAGAGGCAGATAATATTCTTGCAAACCCTTTCTTCACTCTCAAAGGAGGCTAAATATACTTAGACTTGAGTGAAGAGAGCACCAAGCTCTTCCGTACTTAATTGAAGGATCACCAAGGTCTTCTAATAATAATTTTTGTGAGGAAAGAAAAATAAAACAAATACAAGAAGGGGTAACTTCTTGAAACTTTGGGTAACTTTACAAATCATAAACACTTTCTCAGGATTACGACCAAATTCATTATCCCAGCAGTTGAGACCCTTACCCATGTCCAGAGGCAATGTCAGCTAAGGTGTCTCCATATTTGACACAGACGGTTTCTATGCTGGGAATTGGATGCGTTCTCTGCACCCTCCGAGACCGAGGGCATGCGCTCATCACAGGTCTGATAGACGTCAGGGGTTGCTGTGCATTCCCAGAAACATCGTCGACAAATGCATTCCTTTCTTGCACACTCGCCTTCCGGCCTAGCACAGCTTGCTCTGCACAACGTCGATCTATCTTCAATACACTGCAAGAACACACGGCATCACATGACCGTCAGGATGAGATAATAGCATGAAAATAAGTAGAATACTATAACATGTGATAACAGAGTTATTAACAGCTTTTCTCTTGATCTAATAACTATGTAGAGTGTAGTAACTCAAAAGAGGAGGTATCTAATGGAAATTGTGAGTGACTTTACAAATAACTCTATGAGCTGACAAGGTTGAGCAAAGACGATCTTAATAACTTCGACTGTCTTTAGTCATGAAACCATCCCTAAGTATCCAACCTGCCAGAGTAAATAGTATCGTCTGTCATGTTGTTGAGTTCTTTCAACGCCTTCACTGTCGTCCCATATTTCTCTGCTAACCAAGCAAGCGAATCTCCATCGCCCACTCTGTGCTCCCAATTCTTGTTACACAAAACCTGTCCTAAAAGCGCAAAAGTAGCACTCAGATTCAACATCTCAGGCCACGAAAATGCAGAAGTTCCTGTTGACTGTTCTCTGTTTGTTTTTGCCCTTGTAACAGAGGCCCGACTGCTCCCACGAGGTATCGATATTCGACTGCCCACCAGTAGACTATCCGGGTTCCTCAGACTAGGATTTGCAATCAGAAGAGTCCTGTCAGAAAAAGAACCCACATAAAGTCACTCATAGAGATCACCAAGCTCTTCCGTTGACTTAATATGACTGAAAGACCTTCAAGTTCTTCTATTGATCCACCAACCTATTAGAGTAGGCAGATAATGGAGTATTAAATTAAAAGAGGAGGTATCTTATTGAAACTTTGGATGACTTTACAAAAAACTCAAGTGAAGCTAAATATGTCATCAAAAACCATGACACGTTCGTATATAAAAGAAGCTACAGGAATAAAAGAGATGAACTCACCCCACGTCCACGTTATGGCGTCGTCCAATGTCATAGAGCCAGTCTCCGCGTTGGACAACATGCTCAATGCATGATGATCCAGCAGTGCTCATACTGGTTGCGTCAAAATGCTCGCTCACCCGGCTCCTTGTCCCAGATGTAGGCCTGGACACCACCGGGGATCCATGACTATGCAATCCTACTGCTGTCTGCAAGTTTCTCTCTAGTGATGGTTACAAAAAATGGCACCAGAATCTCAATCCAGACGTATCCATCTCACATGGAGGATCCAATTTAAATTATATGAAAGATAACTCAAACTTGGGAGTTGAAGAGTAGTTTGTCACACAAGACGTACTCCGATGCAAAACCGCCATGTGAGACATACACCATCATCATTTGTATGATAAACTAGCTTCCATTTATAAGCACAAATCCTATAAATTATATCAACTTTTAGATCAACTTCATCAAGATAACTTTCATCAACTTCAGTATTGTGTGGAAAGTAAACCATCATGTCAGACATACACTGTCCTCTCCATTTATATAATAGAGTTCTTAAACCCTGATGAACATCTCCAACAGACGAATTTCAAATTGTAAACGACAAATACATCTGTGTTCTCTAAACAAAAGTACCCGAGCTTGATTTGGTTAACGCACCTGATCATTCTCGATCCCTCTGAGCTTAGGATTGAGCCATCGAAACACCATGTTCTCAAGCCCTAAAGAGCAGGATCGTCCTCTCCATCGACCTCAGCTTGGATAAGAATCGGTTATACTCCTGAATAAAGCAGCCATTTGAGCTACATTGAGCGTTTTGTATTCACTGCTTCTTGTGTAACTGACAATTTCCGCAACCGAAAACAACTCTTCACACCTTAACACCAATTCTCGTCCACTCCAGAAACAAAAAATCCAGCAACAAACTACGATTCCAATGCTAACACGAGATTAAACCACAAGTTTACTCAAATCAGAACGAAATCCGTCACAGAAACCACAGAAACCACAGAAACGCAGCGAAAAAATCACGAAAATCTTCCAATGCACGAGAAGTTCGTAACCGAAACTGGTCATAGCAGAATGAATGAGAGCGGATTCACGCGTGAATCCTAAAAAACTGCAAAATCAAATAAACTAAGCAAAAGCTCACGGAAAACTTCACCAAAACTGGTCATAGCAGGCTCAAATCGAAGCACATTTGGACGTGGAGAAGCGCAGGAGAAGCGTGGGAAAGACAGAGACGGAGGTGAAGGTGAGGGCGAGGAAGGCGAGCGACCATCGCCAGGAATCTCTGTCTCTCTCTGTCTCTGACTTCTCTGTTTCCCTTCGCCAAAGTTAGGGTTTGGAGGATTAGCGTCTTAAATATGATTAGTGAGAGGATTAGGGCCTTGACTTAGAAGATTAGTAGGATTAGTGAGTGGTTGATTTTTATTAGCACATGGCAAGGATAAGACGGCTATTAAAGAGGCCAGTTCGTGGGTGCCACGTCATTCGGGGCGTGAATGTCTTTTGGAGTCTGCGGGTGCCACGTCGTCTGCCAGCTGTCATCTCGCTCCTTCATTCAACCTCCTTTAAAAAATATGTGAACCCTCATTAGATTTTCTAACCCTTAAATGCCCAAGCATCCACATATTGGAGTAGGAGCTAACCTTTCTTGTCAACGAGCATCTTTTTCATCCAAGGATTATTCATCTTTTTGTGACTTACATATGGAGATAAATAGAAAAAATTAACAATCTTTTGTATTTAAATGTTGAATTTTGAAGTGGATGTCTTCATTTATCAAATGACCATTTAAAGGTTACGTACATGAACTAAATTAGATAGAATTATTCAATAGATAAAGTGGTTCAAAAATCATAGCATCGGAGCAAGGTTGTCATTAGGCCCACGCACATGCGCAGATTTGGCTGGCGACGCCGGCTCACATGGATGGGGTCTGTTCACCAGAACAACCTCTGTTGAGAGTGCGCCTCAACCTCAGCCAAAGTCAGGCAGGCACAAAAAAAATGAGCCGCCTCTCTCAGCCTCAGCCACCCACTTTTGTTTTACCCTTATCAACCCTCTGACACTTAAAATTAGAGTAAGTAAAATGCACAAGTCACATAGAAAAGCACTATAAAAGAAGGCAGAGAGATGTAGTAGTCCTCTCTCTCCTTGGCGTTTTTTTTTTACTCAATACGGCGTACGCCGGCGCACATGCAAGCGGCGCGCTCCCTGGCGTACGCCGGCTGACTTTCAAATATCCCAAACCCCTTCACACCGCGCGGTGTGAACGGGGTCGGAGCAGTTGATCCAGGCACCGCCGCGTGGAACTGCGCCGGCGACGCCGGCTCAGCTCCTGACGCATGTGCGTCAGCCTATTCTTGAAATCAATACTTGTTTTTTTGGGGGAAAGTAAGACCAAAGCCTCAAAAAGATCATCAAAGGTCACCTTAAACAGCTTAGAAAATAGAATGTTATTACCACATATACTATGCAATATATATATTTTTTGCTTGCAAAATTTTGTAGTTTTTGGTTTTCAAGATGTAGATATTTAACAAACCTGCTCTATAAGAGTGGAATATTATCAACTTTTGTTTAAAGTAATAAAAATACATAAATAATTGATTTGGTGTGACCTTTTGGTGTTTGATACTATGCTAGTTCAAATAAATAACATAAATTTGACGTATGTTATTTTGTTGATAACATATATATTATTGAATTTGTACTTATATATATATATATTGTATATGAAATAAAATGCAATGGAAAACAAAGTTGCAATGGGTTCTTGAATTACAAAGAGTTAGCTCCTATGTCGACACCCTTATATTCCTACACATGGAGGTATCAAGAAATCTAGGGTCACATTAAAGTCCATTGATTAAACTCTATCCAAGATCCATTTTTGGATTCTAGAGTACAATTTACAAATTTTTCACCACTAATGGTATTGTTTCAATGTTTTGCAATATTTTTTGGATTTTTGAATAAAATTAGGGTTCACACTCCAAATCAGGTGTAGACACCATTCATACATTACACATGGCCAATGTTGTGCAAAACAGAAGTGTCCTCTTTGGACCTATTTCAATCGACTATAAAATTTTCATTTGCAAATTATATATGAAAGATTATCATAATTGTGCTCTACACACTCATCCCTCCCAAGTCATACCTTTGATAAATCATGATGCCGCTAACGTATAATTTCAATTGACGGCCTCACTACACTAAAGATCACATTTAGTGTATGAGCGCGAATAGTGTAATTACCTTAGTACACTATTTGTGAACAAGTTCGCAATTAGTGTTAGATGCCAATGTCATTAATGACACCTCCAAACAACCGCTTAGTGGCCGTCATACTTTCATTCTCCTTGTTGACTTTTCCCCATGTCCAAGTCACCAAGATCCATCAAGATTCCTCAAGATTCTCATAAGTTCCTACGAATCTTCAAAAGATTCTCCAAAATGCATAAAGATTCCTCAAATTATTCCAGAAGATTCTCCAACATTCTCATCGTTCATGACAAGATTCCTACAAGATTCTTCAAAGATTCCTCAAAGATTCCTCAAAATTCTCCATGATTCTCTAGGATTCCTCCAAATTCCACAAAAATTCTCTACATTTGTCTATATTCCTCACTATTCCGTAATATTCCTTAGTATTCCGTAATATTCCTTAGTATTCCGTAATATTCCTTAGTATTCCTCAGAATCTCTTAATATTCCTCATTATTTCTCATTACTTTTTTTGCAAGTCTTTCTTTTTTTTCCTTGTTTTTCTTGCAAGTTCTGTTTTATTTAATCAACGTTCTTCCTCCAAATGGTTGTTTTTTGTCTTATTGAATATATTATGTTTTTAAACTTTTTATACACAAGTAAAATAAAATCCATTACAATCTTTACTGAAATTCACATATAGTGTAGTCTTTCACATAAACTGTATGGTTATGTCACTACACCAATTGCAAATTTTGTGTTTAGTGTATGGCTTCGCATTTAGCGTATGCTACACTAAATGTGATCATTAGTGTAGTGCTCTAGCCTCCGTGTCAACCTCTAGCCTCCTCTTCAACCTCTGTGTCAACCTTCGGCCTCCCCTCCAGCCTCCATGTCAATCTCATTGCGCCTCCAAAGTAGAATGTCAGTTGCGCCTTTGAACGATGCATGTGGATAGAGGTGCAAATTAGTCTAAAGTTACAAAGCCCTCCACTAAATCCATCACTAACTTTGAACCTTTACTAAGTTTCAAGAGAATCTCCATCGGAGCCAAAGGCCCCAACAAAAATGGTAGAATGCCGAGCCGACAGCATGGAATCAGTCCACTCCCGCGTCGGTCGATGTGTCCACCGTATTCCCAACTTTTCCCATGTGAGCAACAAAATTTGACGTTTACGTTTAGCTAGTGAAGGCCTTTTCATGTAGAGGTAATGGGGACTAGACACTACGTTATTTTTTTTTCAAAAAGACCATTCATCATCGATAGTTTATCGGAAAGACCTGGTGCAGGGCTTACTCCACTCGGGCGTCCCCGACCTAGCGTGGCCGGACCAATGTTCAACAACGGAGCTGCTTTTACCACCTCCATCCACCAGCGCCATATTTGGCTATAACTTATCAGAGGGATGAATGTAACTCCAAATTCCACTCACGACTTTCGGGTGTATCCTCAAACCGCCACATTTCCAAAGGACGACCTAATCTCCGGATAGTTTAGATTCTAGACCTGCAAGTCTACAGAGTCAGTAGATAATGATAGATTATGATCAATGACAAGGTTTTGCTGCTTTCATGGCGCCGTCGGAGCCTCTGGCGGGTATCGAATGAGTATCATCCAGGTACCAAATATCATCACTTAGCTACACCTCTCACTATATACCCGGAACATCCTGGATTGAACCGGGCATGCCGTCGTAATATACCCGGATGTACATCAGTAGACACCCGGTATGCCCTCGGTGGATACCACCACACTTCGTCTCTCTCCCTCAAACCTTTTGTACGCTAAACCTCGCAATCCACCACAACTGCAGATCACCATCGCCTCCGACCACGATCGCCTCCCTCACTCCTCGCGCATCTCACTCCGCCAAGTTGTAGGCTCCCTGAATTTTTTTCCAATTTTTCCTGAATTTTTATCTATTTTTTCCCGGAGTTTTTTGGAGGCCTGAGGAATCCATCACCATGTACACTGGCGGCCAGTTGCCGGCGCGGTTCCTCAAGCATCAGCAGCAGGAGAGAGCGGAGAAAGCAGAGGCGGCGAGGGAGGACGAGGGGAGAGCGGGGAAAGTAGAGGAGGCGAGGGAGAACGATGGGAGAGCGGGGAAAGTAGAGGTGGTGGAGGAGAACGAGGGGAAGGTAGAGGAGGTGGTGGGGAATGAGCTGCCGAATGTTTTGGTGACGAACGACGACGGGATCAATGCGCCTGGGTTGCGCGCTTTGGTTGCTGCCTTGGTTGAGGATCGGAGCTGCAATGTGTTCGTCTGCGCACCGGATTCGTAAGTGGAGTGGAGGTTTTTGGTTTTTGGTTTTGGTCCTAGGGTTTAGGGTTTCTGACTCTGTTTTTTATTTTGTGCAGAGAGAAGTCGGCCGTGTCGCACAGCATTACTCCCAGGGATACTCTAGAGGTGTCGTCTGTGAAAATCCCCGGCGCTACTGCCGCCTTTGAAACCTCTGGTAAAGTTTCCGCCTTATGTCGGTGATGGAATTTTCATTGTTTTTTTTCATTGATTTTCAAATGTTTTTGGTTGTTTTTGACCAGGCACTCCGGCGGATTGTGTCTCGTTGGCGTTCACGGCTTCTCTATTTCCATGGAGAACACCGGCCTTGGTATGATTGTCATCTCTTTCTCTGATCAGAGTTCTCTTGACCTGCATTGATAATTCAGAATTAAGAATTATCACATTCTGATGCTTTTAATTAAGAATGATCATATTCTGGTGTTTCAGGTGCTCAGTGGTATCAACAAAGGCTCCAACTGCGGTTATCACATGTATGTAATTGGCTGGAGTGTGTGTCTATTTCATTCTTTGGAACACTCTAGGAGTTGATGGACATTGATTTGGGAGTCTGACGATGGAATGATACGTGTAGCATCTACTCAGGTACTGTGGCTGGAGCACGTGAAGCAGCTATCGCCGGTGTGCCAGGAATCGCTCTTTCTTTAGACTGGTATTGATGGAAACCATTTTTCTTTTGATGGTACAGTGATTGCATCTAGTTCTGCTCTGCACATATTGAGCATCAAGTATTCTACAGTTGATTGAAATTTGAGATGATGATGTTACCAGTAGTACTCTGATCAGACAGGTGTCTGCCTTTCAGGAAAAGAGGCCAGAGCGCTGAAAATGATTTCAAGGTAGCAGCCGCTGTGAGCCTGCCACTGATAAAAGCTTCCCTGCGAGACATTCAGGCAGGAGTGTATCCCACCGGGTTCTTTTTAAATGTTGATGTTCCCTTTAATCCCTCGGAGCATAAGGTGATCAGATCCCTCCACTTTCGTATTTCCACACTTTACTATCAGTCAGTAGAAAAGGCGATAATCTCTACCTTTAGGGCGTTACATGACATGATTTTGCTTTGTTTCATTGGTTGCATGACATAAGACTGTTGCATCTGGCAGGGGTACAAAGTGACAAGGCAAGGCACATCGCGCCTACCTTTGACTTGGAAGAGGCAGACACAAGAGAGACGTATGCAGAAATTGAAGGAAACGGGCATTGGTTTGCAGATGGCACAACTCGGACTTGCTGCTTCTGCGGCGGTACATTCGCATACACCTTTCTAGGCCCCACTGCAATTCTTGGCCATGTCCTAATTCACCTTTTGAATCTTGGTTCCCGTTTTTAGTATGAGGAAATGGGTGTTTTTAGTATGAGGAAATGGGTGCAGAAGTATGTGCTCTTTCATCTGTTTCCAACTTCTGTTCGCCGTAGGCAGTGGAGTATGACTGGCATATCTATTAAATGGATACTGGCTTTTCTTGTATGCTTTTTAAGGGAGCAGCGAGGCGTGCCACTTTGAAGAAGCAAATCCCTGATGTTGAATCAGTGGGAGCGGGTGAAGAGCCTGGCAAGGAGACTTCTCAGAAGATGTTCTTCCGTCTTGAGGTAAAAGCCATGTCATATCGAATCATTTGATATGGAAAGTTCTTTAACTTCACCTCAACGACAGACTTCTTCTCTAGTTCTTGATTCTCAAGTTCTTTGTGCGCAGGGCTCGGAGGTCGAAGTTGGAGGGGTGGCCCCTGACCATGACTTCGGCGCGTTGGAACATGGCTATGTACGTTCTATCCAATTTCTTTCTATTGAGTCCTGGAATAGCATTTTCATTACAGCGTCTTCATGTGACTGAAACGATTTTTATCATCATTAGAATGACCCCTATAGTCTGACTTGAAAAGAAAGAGGCTACGAATTTCCGGTTTTGCGGTCCAAAAGGCAGCTAAAACTAGTTCTCTGCTCTCTTTTAAGATAAGCTAAAACAAGGATAAATTCATAGTAACCTAATTCAACATAAAGTCCTCTCATATCTAGTCATAGTTCCCTTGATATTCTTTCATGTCATTCCTAAGTTTGTGCTCTCCCAAGCCAAGAAGGAACCAACTACACTATTCATGTCAGGCATGCATTAGACATACAATAGTTTTAGGCTGAAAAGAGAGGTTAGAGAACTCTTGCTGGAAGCTCTGGTACCTAGTATCGAATTGGAAGGAAAACTTTCTTGACATTGCGGTGTCAAATGCAGATTACTATAACAGCTGTGGGTTTGGATACGTACGTGGAGCCTGAAACACGTTCGCAAGTTGAGGATTTGGTGGCAAGCGTTGTTATCCCAGCTCCACCCTCTGCTCTATAAGTCCATCTGATGGGAATCAACCCATCCTGCATGAGATCTGCGTTGTTTTTTTGTTCGCAACTTAGCAGTCATCGTTCCTTGAATGCGTGGGGAGCAGCATTAAGGAGAGCATGTTCATCCTGTGAAAATAGGGCTGGAGGTAAATGTATTCACTTTGGTCTTACATCAGTTGTTGCAATTTTTTATTCTGGAGCTTTTATTTTGTAGGGTGGTCCAGTACTTGTAACATGGGGAAGCAGTCAGATTAGTTTCCAGTTGTGAATGTGATAGGAATGTGTCAGAAGTTGTGGTAATAGTTTGCCAAGAATGATGGAAGTGTCATGTTGACACTTTGTGCAAGTCTAAACTTGTTCATGAGATTTGCGTCTGTACTTTCTAGAAGATATTTTGATTATGTGAACATCAGCTGCCATATTTTGTAATTGAGTGCTTTGCCAGCAGTAGAAATAAAGTATTTTAATTGTTTTACAAAGAGTTGAATGCAATTGTTGCTCTTGGAAGAAATACTCAAATTTATCAAGCTGGGCTTGTTTAAGATTGATTATAGTAGTTTACGACTTTCCTTAAGGCTTGTCCTTAAGGTGGTTGCATAATTTTTTGTTTGAAGGTCCATTTACACGAGGTTATGAACAATCGTGTGGTAGCATTTGTAAAATGAGAATCCATCAAGTGCAGTAAATGTATGCTCATTACATTGTTCACCCCTAAATTATTGAAAAGTTATTAAATGTGTACAGTATACCTAAATGTTTTAGGTCACTACAATGCATTAAGAGATGATAATTTATTTCAAATCATGAAGAGACAATGCATTTCTTAATATGTTTGATCTGAATTTATTCTTTGATGTCTTCCTCATTGGAATGCTGGTGACAATTACAGCTTCATAGTGGGTCTTAATAAATCTACTAAGAGTGAAGTATACATCGATATAAACTTCCACACAAAATGAAAACCATGTCGTATACAAGTGCACATATACAAGAATTTCACACATCACTTTACTTGACAAAACAACTTCCAAGACCTCTACAAAAACAAGTAATTCTTCAAATATTACCAAAACAACGCAATGAAAGCTCAACTTGGTTAACTAAACAAGAATTACAGACAACTGAGCAAATTCAACACCTTCTTCCATCAACACAAAATTGGTGAATTTCAAAACACTAGTGTAGAAACGCAATGGAAGCTCAGTTCAGAGAGTTGTACTACCTCTAAAAAGCAGCACCTTCTACTACAATGAATTTCACACATCACTTTGCAAATCATCGAATACACTTTCAGCAATCAAGTCCACAACAACATAGTTGTTATTATCACCAAAAGAAGGTTAGAAACCCAATTTCTAGCACAGACACGAATTTCAAACAAATAAGCAAATACTTCCTCTTCTACGATGATGATGATGCAGCAGGCGCTTTGACCACAACTGTGGGCTTATAATCCACCACCAACGCATTGTCAAGGGTGGCCAGCAACTCTTTGCCAAACGCCTCGTGCACAGGGTGCACCAGGTACTCGTCCCTGCCTTCCGGTGAGTCAAACGTGGAGACGAAGACGTGCGTGAAGCCTTGATGCAAGTTCTCCACGCTCATGTCCGTGCCCCTGCAAAGATAATAAAAATATCCAGAAAGCAATCAGATCTAGATGTCTCAAAGGAAATAGTGAAGGAGAAAACTAGAAAAAAAAGGGAGAAGATAGAGAAGGATCTGATAATCTCAGGTCTAAATCAAATTATCTTTTCTCCTTATGCTTAAGTTTAGCTTAGTAGGTGATTGAGTCTTGAGAATTGCTTCATATACTCCTCTATCATAATGGTGCAAGGACAGGGTTATTTGCCATAAGCCAGGGTTGCTTTGAAGATGCTGGCTAGGTAATCGCAGGTGAAGTAGGTCAAATTATCTCAACAAGGTAGGTTAATAGTATCTAGATCTCTAACTATGGAAGCAGGAAGTACCAAACCGCGGGACATGGTTTTTGCTAGACAAAGCGAAGGTAGCATCTTCAATGACCACTGACAAAAACTAGCTGCATATAAGTTCTTTTCTGGCATCGAATTACAGATCCACACATGAACATTATGTCCTCGAACTTAGAACCCTAGAAACAAGGGAGCGAAGATGTGTGGTGGTACCATTCGAAGCCCTTCATGGCGGAGATGGAGTTGGGGAGCGCGGCGTATTTCTCGATGAGGATGGACTGCTGCTCCGGCGAGATGGAATCCTTGAACTTGAGCAGCAGAATGTGCTTCACGGTGCCCGCCATCGCCACCGATTCAGGCTGCAAACCTCAAATGTATGCTCCGAAATGTCAGATTGTCGCTTCTGTGCACGAGCTCATCATCCCGACTCACTCACTGTCTATGGATAGAACCAAATCTCTGTTTCATCCATTATTGTGTGGCGTTGTGATTCACATCAGAAATGCCCTTTAAAAACATTAGCATTGTTGCTGTAGAACATGCAATGTACATTATAGAAGACTGAAAACCGCCAACCACTAGCAAAATCATAAGACCCACATTGGTATGGTACGTATAATGAAAATGTATTATATATATATATATATATATATATATATAT